>BNST01000388.1:0-317483 GCA_019650275.1 Xylocarpus granatum | reverse complement strand
CGCTTAGCATTTTCACCCAATTCATCTTCAAATCTCGAGAACCTTTTCTTCCATTTGTAGTGAGAGTCCCACTAATAGCCCTATTGCTCCATGTTTAGGCAGCTGCTGATTAATTGGTCATGATTCTAAATTCCAACAATACAATCGTGCCCCTCTTGGAAATTTTGTGATCTTCCATTATCGCAAGTCTAGTATATTGTTTGCCAAGGTAGATGGCCAGCGAAACTGTACTACATAATTAGGATTACATTTCAAAAAATATTATTCAATTTGATTTTAATATATAGATTTAGAAAAAGCATTCGAATCAAAAACATATATATGTATAAATTTTCCAAATTTTAAAGTAAAAACCAAGTATACGCATGACATATTTTAATGATATTGAATCTTATTAATTATAATACAATTTTTACACACTTAAATTACAAAGATAAATATAAAATGCTACAAAAAAAAATTAATTTTAAAAAATCAAGAGTTCAAATCTAAATTATAAAAATGGAATAGAACCAAACTCAATCAAACAAATCTTCTAAATTTGGCGCTCGATTTTGGTCACTTTCACTTATCTTGCAATACAATTTGCTGACAAAATTACAAGAACCATTTTCTTTTTATCCCTATCTTATACGTTATTTTAACAAAAACCGGACCCAACTAGATTTTGCCCAGCCCTACTAAGATTTGGAGTGTGCGTCTCTGGGGTACACTTCTCCTCAATACTTTTGCTCTTCACCAGCTCTGATTTTTTAAATTTATTACCTTAAACAGCTTGTAAGTTAACAAAAGTGAGTCCCTAATCATACATTAAAATAAACTTATTTTCAAGCTAATAGTAACAAGTATATAGCATCACTTGGTTGGTTTAGCTCGTGGTTGTGCGTTCTATGCTAATTATGTGGCCCCTTGCAGAGAGGATGAATGTATTTTTTGTAGCTCGACAGACAATTAGAATAACTACATATTTTTTTGTAATAAATTTATCATTTTAATTTCGATAAAATAAATATAACATAATAAATTTAGCCATGTTATTCCTGAAAATAATGCGACGACCCTATGATAGAGATAGGGTCTCTATATTTTATACTAATTAAAATAACTAATGCAGAATTATTTTATTATTTAATTTCAAATAGATTATTATTAGATCGTATATTGAAAGCAACTTTGGATCTTTTAAGAAAGAAAATAAAAAGTGAAAAATACTAAACTAAAAAACAAACAAAACAGAATAATACAAATTATAATACAAATATTTTTCTATTTTTGTTAATTTTTAAGCCAATTTATAAATTTTTTTTGCATTATAAATGTCAAAGATGATCACTATAAAGCTTAAATCTTTGAATAATATAGTTCAAGACCCATGTATAATTGATCGGTTTGTTGATTATGTTATTATACAAATAGAAGGTAATATGTTAATTTACACTTTTTTTTCATAGCTGAATGTGGGGTATTGTTTCTCCCTTTTTATACATGTCGTTGAGGAGCACTGACACAAAACACAGGGATTGGGCACGACACAGTGCCTGGCTTGTTACCACGTTGGGCTGTTCGGAGATTGGTCTTCTTCTCGCAACTCTGGAAAGGTTTTGCCTGTGCTTGTTACCACGTTGGGCTGTTCGGCAGATTGGATTTCTTCTCGACTCTGGAAAGGTTTTGACCTGTGCTTGTTACCACGTTGGGACTGTTCGGAGATATGATTTCCTTCTCGTACTTTGGAAAGGTTTTCTTATTATTTCCTGTAGCTTCTCAAATAATTTGGGGTTCCAATAGCTCTTGATTTCATTGTCTGTTCGCCTCGGAACCATCTGCATAGGTAACTACAATATACATATAAATTATATATTCTATAAGATGAGAATTAAAAATATTAAAATGAGATCCGACTAATATTTGTACGTGGTAGAACCTGTTCCTAAGAGCCTGTGAGGTCTAAACGACGATGATCTTCTTCATGCTCTGTAAAGTTGCGTCTCTTGATATCAGGTCTCAAATAATTACAAATCACCAGCGCGGCCTACAGTTCTTCCCACATCTTTTAAGAGCTGCAATATTGCATGATCGATGGAGAGTAGAAATTAAACGTATTGAAAACGAAATGTAAATACTCTTTATGCATGATTTAAAACATATTCCTGCTACTTTGGGAACGTTTCTCCATTTTCCTTCACCATGAGTCTTGACCTAATCTGCAAGGATTTTGTCTTCAACGGCTGTCCAAGCTCCTCCATTGAGTCCCTCTTTAAAGCAAAAAGTACGACTCCTACCCATTTGGAACGTCACTGTTTTTATTTTGTCCTCTCCGTCACTAGCCCTGAAAGTTATTGGGTTGTCCAATACATCTTTCTTTTCAAATCATTCCTCTTCAGGAAGGCCTGTGGCTGATATGTCTTTACAGATGTGCATTTTTATCTGCAGTGTTTTCGTGACAATGGACCATTACAAATCCTCCATATATAAATCCTAATCAACGATTCCCCTGAAATTTGATATTCTGAAATATCAGTATCATAAAGCATTAATAATAACAATAAATATTCTGCAGTATACAGTTGGGTAGTATTTAATTTCAAACACGATTCTAACCCTCTTGGACAAAAAGTAGAAATATTTTTTTATTGAATTAATGTGGTGAGAAGTTGGGGATAAGTCTATCCTATCTTAAATAATACACTGGCGTAATTAACGCAATAAGGTTAGTATAGTGCATGCTAAGGTAAAACACTTAATATTATGATATTATAAGCTTGTGCTGTCTAATAGAATAAAGGGCTATTCAACTACCATTCCTAGCTATTAATCAAGGGGCCACGAAACAACAAACCCCAACTTTGCGTCCGAAGTCTTGTGGAACTTAGAAAGTTGGTTGCGGCTCTATCTTGTGCGAAGTTACTACAAAAGTAGCATTTCTTAACTGAACGTCCTGTTCGTATGGCAATATTTTTTCTCTGCTGGCATGTCATGAGATCATATTCATATTTATGTCAACGGTGTGGTTATGATTGTCTTGGGTTCATGCAGTTTAGTGACCCATATTCCATGAATAATTGATCGTCTTTCGCTTTTCCTGTTATTTGGAATGTAGAACAAACTCTTGTAGAACTAACTATTACCACACACACATATTCGAGGTATGGTTTGAAAATAGGAAAATTAAAAAATTCAATGCTGATACATAGCATTGATAACGTCATTTTATATATATATATAATATAGTTTATACTATATATATATATATCATATATGAGTCTTTTTGTTAATTAATATTAAATTGATTATTTAAATATTGATTTATTTATAAAAATTTTATTTTATATATTTTAATAAATAATATATAGTATCAAGTTTGATATGGAATGAATTATAATTAAACTAAAAACAATTATTTTATTATTTTATATTGATTATATTTATTTTAATTTATTAAAAATAAAATATTTTTATTTTGTTTTTATATAATATGATTTGTCATTTTCTGGAGGTATTGCCGTTGTCATTTCAATCTCAATAAACACACTCTTCAAATGAAATAATATCATTAGCATTTTATCGACCATTTATAATAAACTTGAAGTTTAAATTTTTGATTATTGAAAATTCAATTTTAAAACTATGGCAAACGGTGGTTCAAAGGGCGATGGTAATGGTACCGTTGCATAGAGTGATTGATAAGGATTTTAATAAAATTAACAACGATCCAAATGAACATCAGTGAATGCTCAAATGTGGACAATCTAAAGTACAGATGGTGGTTCAAGAAAAATTTATAATATTTAAATTTGAAAAAATAAAAACCAAAATAGTGCAAAGTAAAGCCGTGGGTGGTGAGCATGGGTCTACTCTGTAAAGGTTGTTCTGCTTATTTAAAAAATAATACTGAACAAACCCCTCAAATTAGTAGCTAAACATGAGTTGAAATAAATTCTATACAGATAGTGGAATTTAGTGCAATCGAGCGCAAGGAACAAAACATACCCCTATATATATATATTATATATATATAAAAACAAATATAACATATACAGTAAAAATTAATATTTTTTATATAATATAGAATTAAAATATTTAAATGTTAATGGTTTAAGTTTAAAGATAAAGACCCAAATAATAGTATTTAAGTAGCTCTAGCACAATTCACAAAAACACTATGAATATTTTCTCTCAAAAATTTAGAACAATATCCTTGAAAATGAACTCAAAATTTTGAACAATAGTCTAACAAAATAAACGGATAAATTACGATATATAATCTCTTTAAATTATATAACATAAAGCATTGTGTAATTCCAATCTTGATATTTTCTATAAATGGTATAGAACACTAGATCAAAAATGTTTGTATCGAAAAAAAAAGAAAGTACAAGCGTATGTGGAATCAAAGGATCAATATCACTCAGAAATTGATAAATATTACTCATGTAGCTTTCTGAAGAAGCAGCAAATTTATTGATAACTGTTAGAACCTTGGCTTATTTGTGAACAAAATCTAGTGTCTAACTGGTTTCCAGAGTTGTATGAAGATAAGTGATAGAGAGCATTGAAGTGAAGTCATTAAAAGGATTTTAGAGACTTAGTGCTTAACTAAGTCCTAATTAGTGCTCGAGCAACTTTGAAGATTTAAAGTTAGAAAGTTGGAGCTCGACTTTTACTCGAGTGACCTCCATTGCTCGACCAGCGCTCAACCAGTGTTTGATTGGCACTTGAGCAGCCGCCGAATAGGTGCTAAGCGCTCAACCATCACTTGACATCTGTTCGAGCATTCAACTTACCTAGGCAGACCACTCAACCTCCGCTTGACCTCTGCTCGAGCAGCTCTTGCAAAAAATATAAAATCTTGAATTAAAGATTCAGGGTTTTGGCATGACTATTTATGTGTTTTTCCTTCTTGAGATGGTTCTACTCTCTGAGTGGTTTTTAGCCTTTTCAACTTAATTAACTTCCTATAATCATAAATCTTATTTTCATTATTATGATTTTCGATTGTTTGTTCTTATGAGCTATAATTACTAAAAATTTTTCTTTAAATACACAACAGTGATCTTTCAGAGTTCTAGACAAAGTTGGTGGCTGGAGTTTTGGTCTTTGAACATGATGTCTGTGGATTTATAAAAGTAGGAAACAGTTAGAGTTTTAATTACTAGAATTGCAAGAGTTCTTATAGGTTAAATCACTGGTTGTAAGTTTTTTTTTAGTGATTTTTAAGTAACTTTTGGATAATTAAAAGTATTTTTATCTTATGAAAATTTTGTTATAAAATTTCCCTTCATAAATAAATCCCTATGTTCTAATTTATTTACTATTTTATTAATTGTCATGATTGAATCTATTGATGGGATTTATTTATGCTAGAATTAAGGTGTTAATTCAAAATTTTATTCATTTTTTTATTCATTTACAAAATCATAAATTTCAACATGTTTTAATTTACTTGTTTAAATTTTTAATTTTTACATTAAATACCTTTCACCTCCCTTAAGTGTTTTTGGATCTAAACCTAGATGTTAATTTTCAATTGGTATTAGAGCCCAACATTAGTCCTGATCTTTAAATTATGCTTTGATGGAGTATAAATCTCAAAGTCTATATGTTCTACCTTACTTTAATGGGAATAATTACTTGTGATGGAGAGTCGAGATGAGAGATTTTTTTAAGTCCATAGATGAGTGAGTATGGATTTCATGTGTGAAAGCTTAGAGTCCTCTTTACAGTCATATTTGATGGAGTCACTAGTTTTACAGATTTTAATCAATGGACTAAGGATGAGATAATAGAGTCAAACTAGGATAGTAAAGTTGTGAGTGCGATTTTTATAGTTGTTTTCCTTGAAGAGTTTGAAGAACTATCCATGTATAAATTGCTAAAGATACTTGACATATTTTTGAGATTACCCATGAAGGTATGAGAATTATTAAAATCTAAGTTTCAAATGCTAACCTTTAGGTTTAAGGATATTAGGATAAAAAATGATGAAACATTTGATGAATTTTATGTTGAGTTGAATGATATAGTAAATTTGAGTTTTAATTTAGGTGAAAGAATTCCTAAAACTTAAGTAAGTTTGTTTGAAAGATTTTATCCTAATATCAGTATTACAAAGGAAAGCAAAAATTTAGATTTAGTTAAAATAAAAAAATTAGTAGATTCTTTTTAAATTTATCAATTAAGTTTTTTTTAAATTAGTAGGTATTCAAGTCTGTTAAGAAATATGTTAAAATTAAATATAGTAATGAATTTTCAAACAATGAAGAAATGATGTTATTTGTTAAGAAATTTAAAAATTTTCTTTAAATCTAAGAAGAGAAAATTTTAGTAAAAATTAAAAACTTAAAAAAAAAGAAGAATTTTTCTAACAATAATTAGAAGATTCAATTTCACCAATGTAAGAAGTTTAGACACATCAATGTAAGAGGTTTGGACACGTCAAGGGCAAGTGTCCTAACTTAAAAAAAGGTAAAAAGGCCATGAATGTCTCCCTTAGTAAAAGATGAATGTAACGAGTCATCTTCTGATAAAGTTAATTTCAAGACTCTTGTTTCTTTTATTAATGGTGCATAAGTTTATTTATAAGCAATTAGTTTAGTTGGTGAGGATGATAAAATAAATACAAACAATTATTACTTATTACAATATTAAATTGTAATTTAAAAAAAAAGAAAGAGGAAAAAAAATGGATGGGAGAAGAATAAACAAAAAAAAAGTGTTGAACTTGAATTTGTATTTATAATTAACTCAGATCAAATTCACGAAGAAAAGTTAAGTATTTACATATATATATATATATAATTTTTAATTCCTTTCTATTTCTAAAAAGAAATACACCCTAGCATTATTCAAAATAGTGAAACCGAATATATAAAGTGATAAACACGAAGGAAGAAAATAGAGTGACTGCAGTTGAACAGTTTTAAGTTTGGGTTGCAAGTTGGGAGTTCGGCTCTTAAGTTGTCAATTGAAGGGAAGGATTGTGAGCGCTGGTGTTGTGACCAATAAATTTTTTAAAATACATGAAATCTTAAATTACATAATCATGCAACTTATTAGTTTCTTTTTGAACATTTTACATTTTAGTTCATATTTATTACACCTTACAAATACATACCTACAAAACAAGTTAAAGGAATTAAAATACATTATTTATATAATTTATGAAATTAACCCTTTAACTTTTAAAATTTTCTTCAAACTCTCAAGACATGATAAATAGGTTCCCAAAACTTTAAAAACATGACAAATACATACCCCTGGAACATCAAGCAGAAGCCATTTCTGTGCACGCCTCCCCACTTCCGTGCATGCCACGGTTTATGAAAACCATTTTCGTCACTATTTTCGGTGATTTTTTTTAATACTTGAAAGATAAAACAAAAATTTAAGAAAGACTTTGAAAAATACCAAGGGTAGTGAGTAGCAATTGTCGGTGATAATTCTCTCACGAAATAAAATATTAATAAATTGATTCCAAAAGAGTTTTTTGAACCAACTTGACTATTAATTAATTTACATTGATAAAAGATATTTTTAAAGTATTATAACTTATCAAAGTTGTAATTTACTGCAAAGTAATAAAAGTGTTTGGTGAGAAAGACCAATGCAGAACGTGATTAGCACGGGTAGAGTCAGTACGTGCCTAACAGCAAACACACACACACACACACACAATATCTAGAAGAGTTGCTAAGGAAGGGAGGGAAGATTTGAAAGTTAGCTGGGAAGAAATTAAAAGGCCTTCTCACAATTTCTTTGAAAGCACCCTCAACGGTTCTTATAAATTCAAAATCACGTCACATCCTTTTTATTTCCCTACCTGAGAGTGGAAGTTCAAACATGCATATGCTTTTAATTAAGACCCTAATTAACAGCACTACTACTATCAGTGTAATAGCATGCATTAACCCTAATCAACGGAAGCAATTTTGTTTAGAATTTTAGTATTGACATCGCATGATCGAGAATGATTACGAGGGTGGAGAAGAGAGAGAATCAAACAAAAACGTTTGGCCAAAAGGTTTGGGTTTAATTAAATTACAAAATGATTCAGGATTAGGTGTGAAAGCATGCATATGTTGACTCAAAAGTCAATGAGAGAAACTGGATCTTTTACTTCCACTTTATTAATTTCTTTTGTAATGGTGGGCCTAAGTTGTTGTTGTTGTTATCGCTTGCGAGTATCTGCGCTGGGGCACCATTTCTGGCTAAATGATTCGATTTGGTGTGCATTGGACTTCTCCACTTATCAGAGAATTTAGTTGGGATTAGGGTACTGTAATTTTAAAATTATAGCCGCTACCTTTGCGGGATAAAATTAGTGAACTTTCCTTCGAGAATGCAAAACTTCAGTTATATTTTAAAAGTGAGGCTAGAAGGTGGTAGAATAACATATTCCTAGGCCCAGCCGATCAGAAGAATTGGAACTGTTGAAATTGAATAATATATAATTTTACATGAACGATCATCTTAAATTTATTTGAAGGAAAACTCCATCTCTCTCTCTCTCTCTCTCTCTCTATTATATGTTCATAATTTTCATAGAAGTTGATGGTTGAGAGCTACATTTGATTTTGGTGCTAATCAAAGCACAGCACATCGCGCATGCAGCCACAGAGTTGTTTTTTGTCTTATTTATTGATTTTCCAGTGTGTCACGACTAGGTGGAGTCCAAGTTCAGGATTAAATAATTGGATTATGGTTACTTTACCATTCATAAATCATCACATACGTGAACCATTTCTTTAATTGATTTATTTGCATTCACATTCAGTAGAAGTTTCCCTTATGTACCTAACTTAGTGTTTTTAATTTAATCAACATTTAATTTAGTGTAAATTATCTTTTATGTTTGTGGTTTTGGATTTTAAAAATTAACACGTGAACACATTATAATAGTATAATATCAGTTTGTATAAAATTTTATTTTGTAGTATCATTTTTTATAATATTTTAATTTTTTTAAAAATAAAATTAATTATTAAATAATAAAATAAGATTAATTAATTATTATAATTTTTATTTTATCTTTTTTTTTAAAAAAATATAAGTTTAGGATTGAATCACAATGCACTATCATCGACACAAATTGCGAGTTTGACAAGAGTTCAAACCTTCCAAACAATTATAAAAAGAAAAATTGAAGTCAATACACATGACAAGAACTATCATCAATGAATGAATACACGTATAAGATTTTTCGAAGGTTAGGAGAGTTTAAACCTCCCAAATAATTGCATAAAAATGTTAATAAATCCAAGATAAATAATTTAGGGGAGAGTCAACAATGCACCAAGAGTGTCCTAAAACTTGAAGGAGGAACCTAATTTATTTATTTAAGGTTTTGCCCATTCATTTAGATAAATACTTATACACTTTAGTCTCTTCAACGCTACAACTTGCAAGAACTAACTCAGAATGAAAAAAATCATACCGGCACAGAAGCAAGTAATTGAAAAATTAAAAAAAAATCAACAATGCTCTTAATAAAATTGTATAAAAATTAATATAACTAATAGATTAGTATTTTAAGATATAAAAAATTCTGAAAACAAAGGAAACATCCAAAACCAACACAGCATAGTAAGGATCTGAACCATAGATTCTATTTTTTTAAAAAAAATAAATGAAAAATATATAACTAAGTTAATATTTTTCGAACCCAACAGGCACAGGCATGGCACGATTTACCTCTCATTCGCTTCTGCCTCTGCTCTCATCGTTTCAAGTTTCACGAGTTGAAGTCGAAGTTTGTCTCCTTGCCAGGATCCACACAGGCTATACACAGCAGGAAAATGACGAGTTATGGCACTGTCAGTCAAATTGGATCCGCTGCTCAATTATTTCACAATTTAATTCAATGACTTTATTTGTTGCCTGTCAAAATCTAAACCAATTATAGTTGCTTGTATAACTGCACAGCACAGAAATTAAATCAAATGCCCGAAAGAACTTTCCTACATGAGTGTGACTATGCCTTTACTGAGAATAATGGTTATAAAAGGGCCCATTGGTGATGGTTCTTCTCTGAGTATTTCAGACTGGGGAGAGAGAGAAAGAAAGAGAGAGAGAGAGAGAGGAGAAGACGAAGAAAATGGGGAGGAGTCCATGCTGCTCCAAGGAAGGTCTGAACAGAGGAGCCTGGACTGCCATTGAAGATAAAATACTTACTTCTTACATTAAAATCCATGGAGAAGGCAAATGGAGAAGCCTCCCCAAAAGAGCTGGTTTGATTCTTTTACTCGATTACTGTATATATCCACCGATTTGCCTTTTCTAGAAATTGTATTTGACAAAATGATCGATCAATACATCCAGGTTTGAAGAGATGTGGTAAGAGTTGCAGACTCAGATGGTTAAATTATCTCAGGCCAGACATCAAAAGAGGCAATATTTCACATGATGAAGAAGAGCTTATTATCAGGCTCCATAAACTTCTTGGAAACAGGTATTTATTTATTTGATTTTTCTAACTTAACTTTCTCCATCAAAAGAGATAAAGTATTCATGGGTATTTTTTAAAAAATTTTTGACGATTAATCTTGCAGATGGTCTCTAATAGCTGGAAGGCTACCTGGGCGAACAGACAATGAAATCAAGAACTATTGGAACACTACTCTGGGCAAGAAAGCTAAAGCTCAACCACCGCCCTCACCACCTTCCAAATCTAATGCTACTGACAAAGTTCAAATAATCAGAACCAGGGCAACCAGGTGCACGAAAGCTTTGGTTCCTTTAACACATCCAACGCCACAAACTGATGTTTACGTTCAAATCGACACCACAAAATCAGCAACCACAGACCCATTAGAGCTTCAAGTTCATGATCAAAATTACTCGATCGATCTTCCTGATCATGATCAAGTCTCCAACAGCTCTTATGTTCAAGGTGATTTCTTGAATTTGATCTGCAATGATGAGTTTGAAGCAAGCAATTTTGATGATAAAGGGGAGTCTGCCGCAGGCTACAACAACAGTAACATTTCTGTAAATCCTGTACAAACGCAGTCCCAAGTACTTGGGAGCGAAACGACAGTGGATTGTTGGACCACAGCTTGTCTGGAGGATAATGCTACTATGAACCTCGAATCATTGGCTTTCTTGCTCGACCCTGAGGAATGGCCTTGACCCGCAAAATCACTTTCAAATATCGAAAATCGGAAGAAAAAAAGAAGCTGTAAATTAATAAGGCATATGTCTTTTGGTGAATATGATCACATCGTTTGCACTATTATTGTTGGAAAGCATTTGATAAATAAGCATGTGCATGCTTTTATTACTGCTACACTTGTTTCTGTAATGAAACTATGTGATATGTTTCGAGTGCGTGTCTTTTCTCTAAAATAAGGATTATAGCATCATTTTTGCCATTATTTATAATATAAAAATTGTATATAATATTATTTTTATATAATACAAGTCATGCATGTGTTATTATTATAATATACAATAGCGATGTTTGATTATTACTACTGTCCGAAAGTTGCACCCTCGACGAGGCTGCCTTGTTTGAAATTTCAACAAAGGGGCACGTGATGACCGAAAATGTAACGGGCACCACAATCACAACGAACTTTTTCCTTGTGAGTAAGAAACAAACACTACTAACAAATGACATTACTAAATATATACTCTGTGATATATATATATATATAGAGAGAGAGAGAGAGAGAGAGAGATTGGGAAACATTTGACTTGTATTGATGTTAAGATGCATGCATAGTGGAATGGAACCCAAAACCAATTTATCTGTGCCAAATGTGCGATGCACACAAACACAACTTTGTCTTCTTAAGGATCTAATTTCGCCATAGCCTCTTGGAAGAAACACAAATTTGGAATATATTTCAAATATTGCCCATTTTGTTAGCTTTTAATTAATGGCGATGGACCCATTTTGTCTTCTTCGTTTTGGCATCTCTTTTAAGATAACGATTTTATTTTTTATTACTTTATAAGTTGTTATTCCTTTGATTATCAATCACAAAATTTTGTTGAATCATATTTCAAACCTTTTGTAATTTTTAGTACAAATTGAGTGTGAGTTTTTCAGAGAAATGGGTGTAGTAGAAGACCTATTTTACAAATTGTCTTACCATAAGTTGTATCACTTTCTTAATTTTTTTTTAATGGAAATGTTTATAAGCGTTAGGTTTATAGTTATGCAACTCCAACCAAGTGTCAAAAGTATAGGTGAAAGCTATGTGGTAGGCGATCAGACACATACCCCTGTAATTGACCATTAGATGGGCGTTTTGATAAATTATAAACCAATCAGTCAATTATATCTTTGCAATTTGAGTATATTTAATAGAAAGAGTTTTAGATAAGATAATTCATACACTTGACGGGATAATTTAAATAAACAAAAGAGAAAGATATAAATTAATAAAAAATAAATATATGAAAATAAAATAAATGAGATATAACTTTTCTATTTATTATTTATTTATATAATTTTTTTAATTGAACAATTTTATTATGTCATAATATTAAAACATGATTAATAATTATTATTAATCATGTGATTTTTGGAGACATTTTAGTTTAAGTTGAATCATTGCAAATTCCAGTCTTCATAAATATACTATAAATATGAGCAATGCCAGAGCAAGAAAGTAAATGGATTCAGTTTTGAAATGCACCACCCGCATTAATTGCAATGTAAACTTTTCCAACCAATTGAAGCTTGTTTCGGTCACCAAACACCATAGAAACAACCACAACACTCGTTTCTATTTATGAGGCGGCTAACCCTAATTTAAGTATCTCTCTTCTTAATCATATGTTGAAATTTCAAGTTTGCAGATTACAGTAAAGGTAGCACGGTGTCATCTGTAAGAGTAGAAATCGTCTATGTTGGACATAAACAAAACACTTGTGTAAACAATTGGTAAACTCCATCTTATAAACACAAGATAATAATAATAAATAAATAATTTAATTAATTTTACTTAGCATTAATGTATCACTCAATAATATTCAATTACATGAAAAGATCAGAAAAATTGAGATAAAAATATCAGTTAAAAGTTAGGTTTAGCTAGTTTGCTTCTTCCCTTCACGTTCAAATTTTTGGCTAATTAATAATATTAAGTGAAACGTAAATGAGTTTGAGAATGGAGGAGCTTTCAAATAGGAGTAAACTCGACAACTCCAAGAACACGCGCAAACGAGAGAAACCAAATTCAGTAGAAGGATTACAACAGCGTGGGGGCAAAAAAATCAAAGCCCAGCGTGACATTTCTTACAAGCAATTCGACTTAATTACTTGTCGAGATGATTAAAGCATATTTACTCGAGATGATTAGAAAGAAATTTTATTAGGGTACTGTTAAAAGTAACAGTATAAAATACTGAGTCATATAATAGGAAATTTGATGAATACAATTAAGAAAAATAAAAAATAAAAATTAGAATGGCACCAAATTATGTGTACCGTAAGCCAAAAATAAAAGATACAAAAAAAATATTACAAGAGACTTTTCAATATATATAGATAGATAAATAAGACGACTGAATACTAATTAATTTGATAAATAAATTTATTTTGAGATAATAAAAAATACTTAAATTCAAATTCAGCAACGTCATGATTGGAAAAAAGGGGGTGCGGGGAAGGCGGTTGGATTTACATTACAAATACAACCTCGGAAAAGCAATTGCATTATAAAATTTGCGCAACTTGATTCAGGCGACATGATTACTAAAACTCGCTTTTCAACTCTAACTCGTGCCCCGAATATCCTTCCCTTTCAAAGTGAGAAGGCTTATCACGCTTCAATAATGACTTTGAAGGGCAATAAAAATTAAAAGCTTATATTGTTATTATTAATCAGGACTGAAATTAGGATTATGGAATTTCAATCGCCTTACAGAGGGGCCATCATCAAAGACAAATAATTTTCATTTTGAAACTACAAAGAGATCCTGACCTTAAACCACCATGATCATACATGTCTAAATTTGGCTCGTTCGCACTTAATTCATCTTCTGTAGCTAATGGTTCTAGCTTAACAACCACCATTAAGAGGTATGCAACTTAAACAAGAAACCGCACATCAACCATTCTTCATCCTCGAATTTCAACACTTGTGTAGCTTGTAGAGAAACAAATGTAGAAATCTGATGCCACATTGACCGATTCCACAAGTCTCACTTGTTAATCTAAAATCCTTCCTACTCGATGAAAACTGCTTATCAATAATTGAAAAAGTGTAATTATTGTACGATTTTTAACGCTGTTGTATTGGATCTCGGTAAAACTGCCCTTTCACAAGCCGAATTACAAAATCTTACCAATATGTAGACAGGAAATATTCGGCCGTACAATTCATGAAATTTTTGCGTCCCTTGTTCCAACGCCCTGGCCCTCGGAGAATCACTGGTGTGAATTCTGAAATCTAAACATCTTTAGTTAGCCACCCACCCAAAAATATATATATATATATATATATATATATATTATAATGCGCAAAGCTACATAAAGGTTCATCATAAAATCATTTATACCGCAGAAGAGACAATGTGCTTTTTCATGAAAATTATTAAATAAAAAATTATATTGCCAGACCCACATCGGTTCCTTTGGTCAACCGATGCATATAATTGGGCATTTCCTCGTTAAGGGATAAGGGCCACCGTAAAGATATGTAATCTCGGCAAATAGTTTACTCCAAATAAAAGCATTCATAATTTGGACAAAAGCAAGCAACTGTTGAATAGCATGTGAATAAAGGTGATCCGAAAGGGACACCGGTTGGCTCATGAAAAATACAGGGAGGCGGCTGGACTCATATGATGTTTAAGTAAACAAATTACACTCATCGTCCTAATAATAATTGAAATAGAGACATGTATTGACAACTAGACAAGCTACCTAACATTCTAGTGAGGTAAAGTCATTTCACAGTAATCCAGCAGATAAGACCCTGACATGTTTCATTTCTCGCGCATTATAATTCCATCCCCCTTGGAGATAAAACACAAAGCAATAAATATGACATGCTTGACGGGTAATAAGACTTTTCACGGTATCATCATCATTGATAGTAAAATTTCAATTGCTGAACATCCAATCACCCTTTCTTTCCAATCTGAAAAGATAACTTTCTGTCCTACCTCATAAGAAACTTAGGAAGAGAACTTTCTGCTTAGAAAACATCCACTAGAGCTGTCCTCTCTTTCTGTCTTATGCTCCGTATTTTTAATCAGGCCATTCAATACAAGGAAATTCAAACTCAGAAAAGACAAAGAAAAAAAAAGCAAATAAGTTAACTCTGTAAAAATGTCCTGCAGGTGTTAAGACAACTTGCCACCAAGGTTCCATCACCACCAAGTTTGCCTTGATGGAGAGACAAAGAGACTACATTTGAGCCATAAGATTTCAGGTCAATTACCAAACTGAACTGCTATAGTATATCTGCTTTCTTAAACATTGTGCCACAGCCAAACAGGCTGACCTATCGGTGGCAGGAAGGGGAAGAGGGTGAGAGAGGTGAAGGTTTGGTGAATAACAAAAACTGTAATTAGTATTATGTCCATTGTACCTCTCTAGTAAACCGATAAACCAAGAGAAGCAACCAAAAATTCAAGAATGATCCTTGGTCCTCTAATATCTTAACCATTTGGACAAAGTAACTGGTGTTGAGATAAAATAAAATAAAAAGAGAGAGAGAGAGAGAGAGAAAGGAGGAAAGGAACAATTGAGATGGTATGAATCGTTTAGGTTGCACGGTAGGGTAAGCAGCAAAACTAATACTAAATTCTGTTACATAACCCACATATCTAATAAGCAAACAAACCCTCACGCATAAAGTCCATAAGCAAGATCTTGCACTGATTTCACTGATTACATGCGCAGTTGTATACCACAGCAGATTAGAAAGGAAAGAGTGTTCCAGCACATAAAAATTTGGAATAAATTAAGGGTGAAGTTCTTCTGTTTCTGTTTCCTTGTAACATGTTATTAAAAGCTAACGTATTTTATTCATGTAAATATCTAAATCAATCATATCACAAGCCATCTCTTTCACTGTTCATCTTTGCTACAGCAATCATAGAATCATTCTAGAGTACCGCCAAAATGTAATCTTCCTGGCTTTGTCAGGCCCAGGTATGGTTTCAACTGTTGAGGAGAGGTATACTTAGCCCCTTTCATATGCAAATTGAAGATATGGACCAGCCTTTGTTGAGTCAAATATAACCCCTGTTTTGCTGACGACACAAGAAATAAACACGCGCACCCCTTAAAATTTAAAACCTTATGCTTACAAGTATAGTTTGTCACTCTTAGAGTAACCTTTGTCACAAAAAGAGCTCAAGGGTATCGTACGAGTCTCATAATTTATTACATTACAACATGCTCACTCTCGGTAAAAGTCAATAGTAACACAACTAAAAAAGTTATCAACTACCAAAAGTTTCAACTATCACACTGTAGAATGAACAGTTTGCTCAATATGCATAGCGAAATATTCTCCTACCAGTCATGTTTGAATATTTTCTCATATTCCAGTTTTGCATCCTCTGTGAACCTTTACTTAACAAATGAAAGCGGAAGGAACTATGCCAAAATCCCTTAAATAGATCTTTGAGCCCATTACGTACATTCAAGGATCAAGAGCTATGCATGCAGGACTGTTCTTCTGAGCTATAAATTCAAAACAGTTCTCCCTACAGTTATTGCAAAGAAACACTTGACAATGAAACACCATTTAATTGTCACAATTCATGGTTTTTTTAATCCTTAAAAGCATTGCTCAAGAGAAAACCAACCATGCAGCAAAGTTGTTGAAAGAAACCAACTAAAAGTCATTGTCCTAATTATTGCATGATCAAATAGCGCAAAAGAAAATGAATTTTAATCCAAAAAACAAAATTGTGCCTAACATTTAAAGAAATAAAAAGGACGTTCAAGTGGCATTTTAAGTAGAAATTTACTTTCCATCAACTCCCTTATTCTACTCTGATGATATTGCAAACAAAACTATAAATCAAATCCAAGGCAAAATCATAAATAGTATTAGTGAAAGATTCGCCAACTTTGGAGTATACTATTCATAATCCTATTTGAACCTGGATTTTCATTAAGATGAGTATAAAACTATAAATCACATCGTATCTCCTAAGATGCTAATATGACTCAAATATAAGAACAAAGATCACACGTAAGATTAATCTATCCAAATAAGAAAAGTAAAGTAAAAGATATAAAAGTCCTTAAATTATTTACCATAGTTTTTGCACTATCTCAATATAACATATTTTGATATCAACTTTCTTGTGAGAATACTCATATATAAGTTTGATTTTTAAAGCTTCTAAGCATCCATGGATTTGTAAAATATTCCAAGAACGGAAATTTCATAAATTTATGTGACAGAAATAGTTAGATAGAAGAAACTTTTAGATTACTGTTTGGAGATCATTGATGTTTAGAATAAACTTTTAGATTACTGTTTCGAGATCATTGATGTTTGGGTGCCATGTCAAGGCGCTATGCCAAAGCTTTGCTTGATCACATCACCTTGTTGCATGGTAAATTCAGTCTGATTCATTTAGACAAAGTCTCTTATGTTGAAAAAATTGTTCTCTATCTAAAACAACTTCAGATGTAATGAAAATATTAACTGACAAGCAATTACAGACATGGAAACTGCGACTAACCGAGCAGGATGTATGAAACCTGCCATAATTTCTTAAAGCTAACAGCCACTATCAGAAAATGACCATTTTATCCCAATCTTTGTAATAGAAACAAACACATACAATGATGCTCAAAGCTACGAACAGGATATAATTCAAAGTCTGGCAAGAAAGGCTACTTAAAGAGTCTGGAGGGCATCCAAATGACTCTACAAAGTGAAAGAGGGATTGCAGTATGTCTTTAATGAAGGTCCTTGGAAGTTTTGACAGAATGATGAGCAATCCACTGCCAAAATAACTGGAAAACTTCAGAATTTGAAAGCATTCAGGAGATCATAAGCCAAAACTGATTCCATATCAAAAAGGCATTCCTGATGAATTTGACAGACACGTAGATACACATTAATTGAGAAATTATCTCTGTCTGCGCGTCATTATAATTGAACTGCAACCTCAGTCGGGAAGTGTAGCAGTACCCATAGCCCATTACATAATGGTGCCTTTGTAAGCTACAAAAGATTGGTTTTTGATACCATACTGCCAGAGTGCAGTATTTTATAGTTACTTATCTTCAACTTATATTTAGGCAAGTGGTAAAATTACCGCAGAAGAATTCAAAGACGTTATTTTAAAGAAGCAAAAGCAAACAACAAATCTACAGCAGGACAGATAAACATAATTCAACGCCACATGTTTCGATGAAACAATCATTTCCATATCATGCGTAGGCACCCTTATTAATTGCATTGCATGTTGAATTGAAGTGTAGAAGGATCGAGGCATTAGCTCAAATGTCAATAAACAAGTACAGAGGAAAGTGCAGAGTAAAAATTACAAATATGAAGATTCCGTAGGTTGCGTGCATGTATTCTAAAATAGAAGATAAAAAGCATCTGATTGTATTTCAAGGTCTAACCAAAATTAAGATAAAACACGAAATGAATATGCGTTTTTGTCAACATCGGAAAATGGATTGTTGCATTTTCATAAGAAGAGAGTCCCAAGGCGTTGGCAATATATATTTTTTTTTATCCTGTCAAATCACGTTATTTCAGTTGTTAATTTTTTATTATATTTTTATAAAAATAATTTAATATAAATTTTTTAAATATTTTAATTAATTTTAATAAATAAAATCTATAATTAACTTTTAATAAGATCTGACTGTACGTCGGCAGTGCAAAGCAATTGAAATATAGTGCCATGCAAGGAAAACGACTTGAATGAATTTTAGTACATTTGCAACAAAAATTATTGTTATTATTGATATTATTATTAATAATTTGGTATTGAATCTAGAATTGACTATTATATAAAACTTACCATTGAGGTATAAAATAACACAGTTACACGTGTCACGTCACGATTAACAAGTGAGTTAACCGCCTCAACAGCTTGACCCACGCGCCTTGTTTCCGCGGAATATGGTTTAGCACATCTGCGAACTAGCTCCGTCATTGAATTAAACCCTTCTGCTATAAATAAAAAAAAAGTATCAACCCCCAAATCCAAGCAATACGTGTGCCTATCTCTCTCTGGATTTCTTACGAGCTGGACAATTAGAGATCCGAGTTTGTTACTGGCTCACCGATTGGACTCGGACATGGCCATACGGTATAAGTTCAGGAGCTCAATGAACTTTGACTCGGTCGACATCGACGGTCGGCCTTCAATTTCAATTCGCGATCTCAAATCAATGATTGTGCATAACAAGAAACTCAATATCTGCCAAGACTTTGATCTCGTCTTCTCTGATGCCTTAACCGGTCAAGGTCAATTCTCTCTGCCTTCTGTAATTTGACTTATGATTGAATTGCTGAATTATGTATTCATAGAAACGCAAGTATACAAACGGGTCCTTAACTATATTCAAAATTACTAGGGAGTGAAATTCCGTTGTCGGAGGTTCTTGCTCTTAAAAGTTCAAGATTTTAGATATTTTAGTTCGCTTGTTTCGTTACTCAACGTTTTTGAGGAACCAAAGCTTAGCTTTGAATAATGAAACAATTTTGATCATAAGTATTCGAAATATATGGTGTTTGTTTGTTACTTGCATATTCATTGGAAGATTGTTTTATGAAGTTAATATTTAATCTGTTTGTAAATGCAGAGTACGATGACGAAAATCTTCAAATTTTGAGTGGCTCGAGTGTGATTATCAAGAGAGTGCCTGCAGGATCAGTGCCTTTGGATATGTAAGATTTCTCATCTTCTTGTTTTTGGTACCGTGGAAGGGAGAATTTATTGGAATGCATTTATCGATTATGTGCTGAAGATAGTATTTTTTTTTCCTTTTTAACTTCTGATCAAATAATGTAAAATTTAGCATATATTCTTGGAATTTATGTGGTTGTACTGATATGCTAATGCAATAGGATTGAAGAATGTAAGTGGCTTCTAATATGGTTCTACAATGTGCAGGCCACACCATAGCTCATTTGCAAATTTTGCTGCCAAAGACTCCAAGGAGGTTAAGACCTCTCATCCAACAGTAATTCTGTTACTTGCTTGTATTGAAATTTGTTTCTGTTTTAGATTCTTGGCTCCCAAAAAAGAAAAAAAATGCGTACTATTAGAAATTAGGGATTAATGCATTAAGTTTAACACCATTGTGGAGAGCCCTGCTTTGCATCCTGCTTTGGACTGCCTCAGTCTTGCGGTCTGTAGAAACTTGTGGGAGTCTATACCCTGATTCATATGATAATTTAATGATAGTTCACTTCCCTGTTGTATGTTGTAAAAGTATGTCTGCTCCATTTAATATTTATTTTGCTTAATTGGCATTATCAAATATCTTTCAGATTGAGGAAATAAACTTTGATGACTTTGGGGTTGACTTGTGTCCTGCTCCTGAGGGGACCTTAACTTGCTCTGATATTGATGTTGATAAGAAAATTTGCACTAGCAGCAAGAAAAATGTTGACACTGCAAGGTAATCTTTATTATCTTTTGTATTATTGTTCTCACGATGACATGCATGATATATTTTGTTTTCAAATGAATGACTTTCTTGGTGAACAATTCGTCAATTAGATTCTTCTTCTTCTTCTTGTTTGGTGATAAATTCATTGAATGCATTCAGATGTTCTGAGCCACCCAAAATGGGAAGTCAAAAGCTTGAAGCAAGCAACCCTATTGAGTTTATACCAAGAGGTGTGTAAAATACACTCATGTTTTCTCATGTTTTTTCATGTTACTGCTTTAACTTACATTGCATGTTCTTTTCACAGGTCCTGTGTGTAGTGCAATTGAAGAGAATTCACTGGGGACAAAATCAAAACTTGATGTTCAGCAATGCATGATACAGGAAAAGTAAGAATTACACATTTCCAATTTTTAATTTCCTTTTCTCATTGCCATATTGTGGCTCAAGAATTTTAATTTTGTGATCTGTTACAATTGTAGGGTGATTAATTCTAATCCTCCAGCTATGCAAAATGCTAATTTTCCATCAGAGCTTAAATGCTCTCTTTGCAACACATTGTTTAAGGAGGCTGTGATGATACCTTGCTGCCAGCATAGTTTCTGTGAGAAATGTAAGTTCACATCCAATTAGTAAACTAACCTCTGACTTTCAAATGTCTGAGTAGCTAGAGTCAATTTAGCTTTGTTAGTTCTTAACTGAGAATCATTTGTTCTGGGGGTTTCATTTGTTCTTTCGGATGTCTAGCTTTTGATTTTTCATCTGAGCACATTAAATATCATTTGAAGGTGAAGGAAAAGTTCAAAAAAATTTTGTAGATTTAGTTTAGCTTGTTTACTGTTTGTACCTGACATTTATGTGTAATTTGTGTGAAGGCATTTGTCTAGTGCTTGTTGAGAAGGCAAAGTGTCCCAAGTGTTTTTCCTCCAAATGTAGATTGGAAGATTTGCTACCAAATGTATCTCTACGACAGGCAATTGAGCATTTCCTTGAATCCCAAATTCTATTAAGTGGCTCGGAGACTGCTTTTCTTCAATATGCTCCTGGTAGGATTGTATTTTTTCCATTTATTTTTTCAATGTGCTCTATCCTTTAACTTAAGAGTGGTGTATAACTACTAACCATTCAAAAACAGATGGAGAATCCGGAATTCAAGCAAATGACGGCTCTTGTGCAGTGACCAACCTTCAAAGACAACCTGAGTTATCTGATTCTCCCACTACCACAGGGAGAGGGTCCAATCAGATTGTTGTACAATCTGCTTATGACTCACTGTTAAGGAACAATACCTGTTCTTGTGTAAATCACTTAGGTACAGATATATCACTGAAGTCATGCTCATTACCACACAAGATGAAACAAATAGATCGACAAAGATATGGCTCTGCCCATCTTGTGGATTCCAGAAGAAGACCTTTGGACTTAGATGATTTTGCTGATTGCCATGGTGAAAGTGAGCCCACTCATGTGGAAGGTAACAATTATGATTTTTGTTAACTGCATTTCTTTCTGCATATTTCCCTAATATATCATGTACTACATTAGCAGTTGGGCTTCTACCCAACCTATAATTGAAGATGGTTTCCGCAATATATTGTATATACAAGACTTAGAACTTGTTGGGGTTATGTTCATTTTCATATGTAATCATACTACAGATTTGTTGGTTTGCTCCAACTTTAGAACCCTTATTTATTTGTTTCTTGTGTCATGCCAGTTGAATTCAGCAACAAGAAAGAGAGAAGGTTGTGGGTTAACACTTCAGGTAGCACTTACAACTTTGGTTCACTAAATCTAACCTAGACATTATTTCTAGGTCTGCATCTTTGGCAGTTTTAACAACAATGAACTTTGCTGGTGCAGATAAGGGTTTTACAGAGAGTGGAAGACACAAAAAGGTAATAACTTGGGAGAACAAGTTGTTTTGTAACTTAGAAATGTAATGCGTTTTTAAGTATTGGGATCAGAAATTAGGGGTGCAGGCCTTAGGATTTGAGTTGAATATTGTTTAATGAATCTGGTTATAACCCTAATACCCCTGTAACGTTCCATTAACAGTGTGTGTTGACCATAGATTGTCTTTTTTGTTTTTGGTTCAAGCATTCACACCTTAGGCATTGACCATGACTGTATTTTCCCTTTTATTTTTGTTCAAATTTAATAGGTTGACTTAACTCTAGTGCTATTTCATTAGTTTTATGGCTGTCAATGTTTTCTTTCTCCAATACATATATGCATGGTGATTTTCAATATGAAGTATGTTAGGTTTCAATAAGGGAAATGGAAATTAGTAGAAATTTATTTGCTCCATGTTATGAGGTTTTTCTGAGTCCATCTCATCTTACTTTTCCTTTTCTCTGTCCGACTGATATTTAGCTATCTCATGAAAACCAGGTGGATCGAACATGTTACATGTGTGGTTCTCCAGATCATCTCATTAGAGACTGCCCTGCTACATTGAATCCAAATCCTATGCTTCAGCCAGGTACCCACTAGGTCCTAACTTTTGTTATGCTTCGCTCTTTCAGGGATGTTCATTTCCTGATGTTTGCTTTCCAGGAGCCATGCCTCATTATGCATCACATTTCTGGAATGGACACCCACTGCACCCTGTTAGACCCTTTACAAACATTTATGGCAATCCTGGGATGATGGCCATCAATGCAACGATGGTCCCTGCCAGCTCTTTTCTTGTTCCTAGATATATGCCATCTATGTTTGGCAGCATACCTGCCTATAGGTAAATTAAACATTATTTTTGTTTTAATTCATGTTTTTTTCCTTCCAAGATTATTGTAATATGCTAGCGCAAATATTTTGGCTTCGTTTAATGGTTTGTGCATGGATTTGACACGGAAGCATCTTGCAGTAGATATACGAGGATGGGAGGTCCAAGAATTCCAGTTGGGGTTGCTGCGAACCATCTTCCAAAGGTTTTTGATCATCAAGAATGTGAAAAGAAACAGAAAATATCAAATATAAATATGAGGAGGTAAATATTTTTTGAAGTCAGGCAACAACTACTTGAATAGAAGTCCTCCCACTCCCTTTATTTCTGCAGTGGCGTTGGTGTTTGTGTCAACTATTTTTTTCTTCCATATTGTATAATCTGGCATGGTATTCCTTTGTTTTAGTCCCCTGAAAGTTATTTTACATTCTAATTTGGCCGCACATGTGTAGTTCTCTGACCTCTTGTTATGGTTTTTCTACATCTTTGCATATTGTATTTTATTTAAGTGGGATGGTCAAATGCCATGCTAACTCAGGCAGCAAGAATAGAATAGACTACCTTGTAATTTTTGTTTGTTTGTTATGCATGTCTCTTGTATGTGTATCTCATATCTATTTCTGCAAAAGTTGACCACAGGGTGATGTGGTCTCCAAGAGGCACCTATAAGCTTCCTCTCTTTTATATTTTTATTTCTCTGTCATAAATGGATGTATCTTTTATTGACACATGGTCATGCACAGACAGAGGCACGCAAACTCCAGCTAAATTCCATGTATAGTTTAACATACATTTCGGATCCATTCTAGTGGGTTTCTTAAGCAAAGCTCTCCTCTTCCCAAGAATGGGAAAAAGGAAAAAGAAAAGGCATTTTTTAAGTCTTATTATTTAGCATTTTTGTCTCTTTTTGAATGTGAGAGCCTGATTCCTATTCTTTATACTGCAGTTACTGATAAAAAATGGGCATTTCGTTTTCTTTTAAATGCATTTTTAATGTTTTGTTTTATACTAATATCGTGTTATTGAATGCAACTTCTCTGTGCACCAGAGAAGAATCCTCTGATGATGATGAAGCTCAGAATGGTGTCATAAAGTATCACTCTGAAAGATTATGTGACCCCAAATCTCATTTTAGTAAGGAAAAGTCTGTTAGCTACTCTGAGGACAGCCTCACACACAGGTCACACAAGAGACATCGGCATGACAGGAATTTGGATGATGGTAAGTGCTCGGTTGATGAGAAATATGAAAAAAATTCCCATTTCTCTATTGCTTGTAGGGAACAGAAGCCATATCATCACAAAGAGAGATTGAGTTCAGACGTAGAAGATATGCCATGTAGCTTCAGTTGGCGTGGTGATGAGAGGCATAAAAAACACAGCAAAAACTCCAAAAAGCACCATGAAAGAAGGGAGCAGTTCCACAGTGATTCTAGTGGGGGTTGCTATCCAAGTAACAAAGATAAGGATGTTGAAAGAAAGAGACTAAAGTCTATTGTCAAAAGATGCAATCGGAAACATGACAGGCACGCGGATTCTGGTCTGGAACCAAGTCATTCCAGTGACAGAAAAAAGAAACACCCTGCGAAAGATCTCAGTCATGTTTCCGGATACTCCAGGCACAACTCAATGTCCATGAATGACAAGCTGAGTTGTGATAGGTGGTTGATGGTCAGGGTTTCAAATGAGGATGGTGGGGAAGACTATTGTTATAATAATCAAAAAAGGGTTTGCTAAAAGAAACAGCAGTCCTGATTTTTTTGAGGCATTAGGTGATCCATCTTACACTCTTAATTCCAGTTAGGTATCTGTATTAAATTGGTTCATTAGTAGCTCTTTTTTTTATTGTCTTCTAATTCCTTTGGACTGGTGGATATAGCACAATTACTTGGATGAATTCAGGCCTATTTGAGCTAATTTGAATTCTTTGTTGGTTTTCTTGATACAGATCTACTTGAGTTATCGGCTAGCAACAGTAGCTTGACGGATATCTTTTTTTATATAATATTTACTAACCCTCCTTACTTTTTTAGCTTGAGCTGTGGAGGCTAGCAAACTAAAGTTTTAAACTGAGAAGGAATGGTAAATATAATATAGGTTTTTCAACCCTTCATTACGTGCCCAACTTCTTCTTGCAGAGGTGACAGAAGCTGGTGAAGGTATGTTTCCCTTTCAAAACTGGAAAAAGAAATGCTCGGTAGTAATAAATTCCCTCTTTTTTGTTTTCCTTACTACAATAAACCCTTCTCCAGGGTAAATTGCATTTCATGCTATAACATGTCCATATATCAACATTTGACTGCCAACAAGGCTGTCGGGAATTTTCAATTTAGAACCTAGGTGGACAGACCCCTTGGTCGCCTGAGCATTATTGTTATGATTTAAGTGTGTCAAAACATTCACATCCATTTCCACTTGACTGCCTAACGTCAACCTAAGGTCATTGTTTATGGACCTTGGGTATTGTGTGGTCAGATATTGACCACGTGTACCAATTGCATTCATTTTTTTCATATGTACAAGTCTCGGTTCAACCTTTATTGGTTTGAAAATGTTTAAGATAATATCGTCAGTTTCTGATCCCAGGCCATTTTCACTAATGACCTTCAGTTGGAAACCAAAAGATTACTTGCACTCACTATAGGAATCAAATAGAGTTTAGCCTAGTCGTTTTAGGATTCAGATTGTATCATTTCTTACTCTTTTTCCTGATTTCAATTTCAGTTTGCTTTGTTTTTGTCTTGATTTCAAGTTCGTATTGCTTTGGATCTTGCTTGTTATAGGGTTAGATTGGTAGCTATTTGTTGTATAACTGTCCGTCCCAAATTTAAAAACAAAGGAATACTCCCTTCATGGTATAACATGAATATATTATGCACTTGTAATGTATACAAAGCCAAGAAGTGTATGGAAGCCTATATTGGTGTGTTTACTAATTGGGATATTTCTCAAAATATTCTTATTTTAACTGATCTTAATATTTTTGATCAATCTTAATACATTTTTACTAAAATAATCATTTAGGATAATTTTACCTTCAAGTCTTACTTTTTACACTTATAAATATACTCATAAATACACTTTATTTTTCATCCATTTTACTCTCAAATTTCAAGTAATTTGAAGAATAAGGCTTTCAACAATTCATACAACGTTAAAAATATATATTCTGATTTTTAATTACAAATTAAAAACAAATACATTTTTATATTTTTATTTTTTTATTGATTTATAATTAATTTTAAAATAGATAAATATTGTTACAAAATCATTAGTGGTCTTACAATATTTAATTTTAGTTATAAATGTGATAATATATTATTGTTAAATCTATTATTATTGTGATTTACTTGAAAAATTAATCGAAAAATAATGAAATATATATTTAAACTCTCAATTGATCAATTAAGAGTACTATTCCTTTTTGGGTTGATTTTTTCCTGGGTTAATTTGACCAACTAACCTTGTATACTATTCTTCCTTGGACAATGCATTATTCCTCCAATACATGACATTATTTTTGCTATTCAGGATACTATTCCTCCTTGAGTTTGTCAATTTAGAGTATTATTTTTCTCTGTGTTAATTTGGCCAACCAACTCAATGCACTGTTTCTTCCTAGATTGATTTGGCCAATCAACTTAGAGTATTATTCCAACTTGAATTAGTCAACTCAAAGTATTATGTATTATATTAAAATAATAATTAATGTTTAAATGTTTAAATATTTATTTTAAATATATTTGAGAAAAAAATTATTTAATTAAAATTATATTTTAATATTAGTGAAAAAGTTGAAGAGAGACAAAAGAAAATGAAGAGAAATAAAAAGAGATGAAAAGTAAAAATATTTTTTGGAGGGTAAAATTAAAAATATAAATTATTTGTGAAAATAAAATCGTTAAAATTAATTATTTTGGTAAGAATGTATTAAGGTTGATTAAAAATATTAAGAGGAGTAAGTATAAGGTTATTTTGAGAATTTTTTTTTATTAATTATGAATTGGATTTGAAAGCATAATGATTGTTGTGTTTATTTGCTAAAATAAAGACAAGAATAAGATTGAAATTAGTGAACCCTGAGCAATAAGAATATAAATTTGATTCTTAAGGAGGGACTTGGGAATGGAATTCCCATTCTTAAAATTAATTATTTTACCCTCACTTAGTAATATAATATTTCATTTTTGTCCTTCATTTTAATTAAAAAATATAAAAATAAAAAAAATTATTTTTTAATTTTTGATTTTTATAAAAATATAAAAGTAAAAAAATATTAGAAAAATAAAAAAAATAATAGTTGGTATTATTTTTATTCATATTTTTATAGTTATTATTAATAAAATTATTATTATTATTAATTATTAATAAAAATAATTATTTGAATAATAATAATCACAATTATTCTAAATAAATAATAATAATGATGATGATTAACATTAATTAAGGATATTTTAGTAATTTAAAATATATTTTTATTTTTATTTTTTTTACAATTGAAGTAAATAATTTATTCTAATTTTTATTTTTTATTTTAATTTTAGCTTATTTTAATTTTAATTCATTCTTATTACAAATTAATAAACACATCATTTTATACTCGGTAACATGCCTTGATCCATAGGCTCACCACTTTCTATATAGCTTGTTTGAACTTGGCCCAAGTTTTTAAGTCATTTGCCCGAGTATGACCCATTGAGCCTAGTAAAAAAAAGTATGCCCTCTATTCAATTTGTAGGCAGGAAAAGGCTACCAACTGTTTAGAGTCATCCATTTGACTGACATGGTCATGCATTTTTGCAATACAATGTCGGGTTGTCTCATTTTGTGCAGTAAGACGACATTGAAAACAAAAAAAAATCCATTCATTCATCGACCGCTTTCAATAAGAGGTTTTTTTTTAATCATATTCAAGTGCTTAAAGCTAGAACTTGCCGCAAATTTTGTTGCTGGTTGCACACAAATGATTACTGCATATTCTGTGCCATACTAGTCATCCTAGTTGTAGAATAGCTGCTATCTTATTTGTGGTATAGCTGTTATTTGCTGGTGTTTCATGTCACGCTGGCTAATATTAGGTCAAACCTTGCCAATCATTGGCAATTTTTAGCTTATTGTTGCTTGTGATCAATTTGTTAGATTTACTAAGGAGTGCGCAATCTGAGTTTGTGTTTGTTGTATTTCTATTGTGTCAAATATAAGTTAATTTGAACTCTATTCATTTAATAATCATTAAAAAATTAAAAAATTTTACATGGTGTAATTATTTACACAGTGTTGTTATGTATTTTTTTTTATATATATTTTAACATATTTTAAAGAAATTGTCTGTTTAAATGTTAATTAATTTATTTTAAGCATAATTATATATATATTTTTAAAAATAAATAAATATAGCTAAATTCGATTAAAATATAAAAATATAATATATTTGTATTAAATTACAATAAATTAGTACAGTATAATTATTAAAATAGTTAATTGTGTTAATAAATGAGTCAAAAATTTTAAACTTAAGTTTGGCACAATTATTAATTGTGTTAACTTGAATTTATAAATTTTTTATCAAGTGCAAGACAATGTTGATATTGATTCAAAATGAACAAGAAAGTAGTTGAAATATATTGGTAAGTATTCAATCCTGACAATTGCATATTTCTTTTATCATGCAATTTTTTTAGTGGCACATTTTAATACATATTTTTTTAGTAGTCTATTTTTTTTTATCAATAGTGTATTTTTAATTTTTTTTTAAGATCATAAAATGAAGTCCTTGGATGGTGTATTTATTATTATTATTATTATGAGATTATAATATGTTAACTTGATTACAAAATGATTTTTCTTTAAAATTGTACTTTTGTCAATGACATACATTTTTAATTTTTTTTTAAAAGTTCATAAAATGACATCTTTTAACAATTATTTTAATATTGTATGTTTTATATATATTTTTTAAGATAATAAAAAGATGTCTTTTTTATGATGGACGTGATTAATTTATTTTTTTATATCATAAATCACAATTGCCATCACATTGATAATGCATTCTTTTAATCTATTTTTGAGATTACAAAATAATGTTAGATAATCCAAAATTTTTCATCTATTGTCATTTGTATTTTTTATATTATAAAATGTTATAATATTTTTATTTTTTTTATTTTTTAAGATCATAGATCATAAAGATAACTTTTTTTTAATTTTTCTTTTGAGATCATAAATCCTTGTCAAATGGTCTCAGGCCACGAGTATACTTTTTTTAATCTTTTAGGATAGAAAGTGCGTTTTGTTAGATCAGGGAAAAACGACGTCGCCTCACGGATATGTTCCATTTTTTTCACAAACTGTTATGTTGATGTCCAAATTCATACAACACATTAGCCAGAGAATCGTTCAATCGAGACAAGGCGGTTCCCTCTGGTGGCGCAGCCAGAGATGACGAGAGCAGCCGGGAAAGATAACCAGTCCGCCTCCTTCATCTACGACGCTTTCCGCGACGTCTTTCGCCACCTTTTCGGTCCAAGAGTTGCGGTAGCTTAGCAGAACGAGGTTAGTTCTTTGCTATCTGTGAAAATTGTTATTTACTTTTTAGTGAATTTAAATTTAAGTGCCATGTTTGGGGTACTGAATTATGGATTAGAATTACAATAGAATCGTACATTTTGGTATGATTTTGTGCAGACAAAACTTCTAGGGTAGATGCTTTATTATGTATTGAGAACAGGTTCAGGGCAGCAAACCCTTGGAAGAGGAATACTGCGACATTACTCAGGTTTCTACACTTTAGAATCTGTGTGAATTACGCTTAAAATTTTCAATTGGACGGTAAGGAATTTTTTCTCTGTTGCCAGCCTGCAAAAACTCTATAATTTTCTATAGAGTTTTCATTGTTTGGCATGATTTCAGCTTGATTTTTTTTTGTATAGAAATTAGTTGATCGTTGTTTTCTTAGGTTGTAGGTCCCCAAAGACTTCCTCCAACACCAGCAAGGCGTGCTCTTTTTATTGTGTATCAGACGGCAGTTTCCTATATTGCAGAAAGAATCAGGTCTAAAACTATATATCAAATTATTTTTGAATTTGTTTTAGTTATAGAACTTAGTAACTCATGAAATTTATTGAATTTGTGAATTGGCTATTTTGCAGCTTTAGAGTTGCTTACGTGGCATTGTTCTTGCTGAAGCCCAGTCTTATGATCAATTCAATATTGCATGTAGCAGCTGAGACCAGTCTTTGGAGATGATGGAGTCTACATCTTCCAACGCATCACAGTCACAATCTGCAGTCTCAAGGTTGAAAGAGAAATTGAAGGGACTGCTTATATGCCATTCAAAGATGGCCTAAGTTATTCTTATTCTCTAAATATTATAGTTGTGGTAGCCTATTAATATGATTTCATTTCTTGGGTCAATAACAATAAAAATTGCAGATGAGATTTTCAGGGTTGGAATTGTGTTTGTACTCATTTGTTTGGTAATGACTTCACTTTTGTTTATATAAATTGTCTACTGACAGATATGCAGTAGATTGTCTTTTAATATTATTAATTTTTTGGCCTGGAGTCAACTACAGTCTCTCTCTCTCTCCCTCTCTCTCTGTCGGTTAACGCATAGTGCTTTACTTTAGAAGTTTACTGATTATTTGGTTTATGAACGTCTTGTAGAATCCTTTCTTAGTTAAGATTTCTTTGCTGCTGAAAGTTTAGGTGCTTCCTATAGCACGAGAATTTTTGCTGTTTGTTCTTTGTGCCAATCCTATGTTCTTCTACTTTGAAGGTAATTTCTGGGCTTCACAAATTGCAGTGGGTATGAAATGAAGTATTGGATGAAATTTTTATCATCTTAATTTTGTTTTCAGGCTTATATTGTCATATGTCAAAATGTGCCTCTGTATAGTTTGTGTTCATTGGAAAACCAACAAGTTAAAGTCCTAGGTTGGTTCTTCTTGCTTCTTCTTTGTTTCCTGATGGAGGACCTTTAGGATTGCTCTAGTTATGCTTGTTTGTGTATGTCTGTATGTGCCCCTGGCTTTTTATCATTTGCACATTTGTCAATCAAATTTGAATTAGCATTAGATATTCCGACATTAAACATCCATGCAAAATTTTTAAATTTGTTTGTGCCTTCTGGTGCAGATATCAAATACTAGGTGTTTTCCTTTTGTTTCAGCTATATATCATTGCAGCTGAAGGTCTATGATGCTGCAATTTATCTTCTATTGCAAGTTCAGTTCATCATATATCTGTAGGGTCCCACCAATCTTCAACGGGTTTCTACTTTTGAACTTATATTTGTTATTACTTGTAGGTTCTTTAGAATTGACCTGATAATGTGAGCTGTGTTCAACAAAGAAAGCCTACATAAATTTGGGTATTATTTGCCAGATATTTCTTTTAATAGATTAAATTGTCAACTTAAGCAATGTACTATCCTGTCAAAACAAACGTTGGTGGAGTTGAATCTTTCTGTATTGTCAATTAAACTGCACTAATTACAAGACATTTGTGCAACTGCCAAAATTTTAAATTTGGATGGGCAACTTGTTTGAATGTCAACTTTAGTTAAGTTTCCTGAAATAGCCAAGAAAAAAAATCTAATTTTAACAAAATATGTTAGACCAAAGCTCTGAAGCGAGATTGGCATGTGTATGTGACTGATTAACCATGTTGGTTGTCTGTAACTGCTCCCTTATCTGCAACCTTGTAGGGCAAGGTTTGCCTATGTTAAACAAAGAAGGTAGTTTGATACCTATGGAGACTGACAAGGAAAGTTGTGTCTTAGATTCCACATCAACTTCAGAGGTGTGTCTAAAGTATTTTCATTAAATAATATACTAAGGTTTTCTTTTTTGGAAAAAATTCATCATATGTTTGTTTGCTCTGTTTTATCATGCTAATCGTGCAACACCTAGTTTTGGCCGTTTAGCTGAGGGAAAAAAAAAGGTACAAAGAAAGAATGAGCTATGTGATAGGAAAGTTACGTCATTAACTTGTTACCTATGGAAGTGCTATTTCTCGGTGTCTATAGACCTTCAACTCTCTGGACTCAGTGTATTGATGAACACTGTTAGTGGTTTAGATTGTTCATGATATTATTTTCTGTTATGTGGGCTTTTGTCAAATGAAGTTAAATGATGCACAAATCCTGCTTTTGCAGCATGAAAATGTAAATTCACAATTCTTGGTGTAGAAATTTCTTACTTGCACAATGGGCATGAATTTTATTATCAGCTCTCTTGTGAATAAGGCAGACTTGATAATTTTGCATTTATTGCCTGTTCATTCTCAAGCAGCAAGTGGAGTCATCAAATGCGCACTCTGCCTGAACAATCACGAACGTCCTACAGCCACACCTTGTGGTCATGTATTCTGCTGGTAATGTATTGTCTTGATATTTCTTTTCTTTTTGGCACTGAGCTCTATCAATGTCTCTAGTTTTAGTTTTACTTATGGCACGCACTATTTTGAGGAACTGCATTATAGAATGGTGCAATGAAAAGCCAGAATGCCCTCGCTGTCTTACTCTCATCACTCACTCAAGCCTAGTTTGTTTGTCCATTCAGACTTGTAAGTATGACTACAATAAACTGCAGTTTTTGATTAAGCAAATGAAAATGTAAAGCATTTTCTAGCAAATAGGGGAATAACTTAGAATGTAATATCAATTATCGTGGGGAATATTCGTCTTCCTCGCGGAGTTGTATTAGTGTCAAAATACAATGTAATTTTATTTTGAATGCGTATAATATTTGATTCATTCGTTTACAGAGTAAAAGTATATTACATCAGCTGTACCCATATAACTCTGTACAACTCATCTAGTCTTTTGGGTTTAAATTATGGTTTACTTTTTTGAGAACTAAAAAATTATAGATTTATAATTAAAACATGGGAAATGTTATTAAATGTTTGAGGCATATAACAGAAAATTTGGTCAAATGTAACATTATGGCAGATTTACTGGAATTAATTCTCCTTTCTAGGTGACCCAATTTTCCATGCGCTATATGCATGAAGTTTAACTTGGCTTAAAATAGTGAGAGTTTATCAAAATAATTACTTTGATTATTAAATGATTGAAGAACAGGGGACAATATACTTTGTGGTATTTAACTCAGTTGTAATAGATATATACATGCATGTTATAAATTGAGTTCAATACATGATATTTAATAGAAAGATGCATATCCCTTGCTTACTATTTGGTGTAGAATCCCTTAATAATAAATGCCTGTTTAACATTTAAAATTTTTATGTTAAGCATTTGAAAATTGCTTTAAAGATATAATTATAATTTTGCTATTAAGAATTTTCAGGTTATATATGAGAGGTTTTAAGTATTTGTGTAATTAATTAGAATGTACCTTAATATATATTTAAAAATTAAGAATGACACAAAACATTAGGATTTTATTGATCAGATTAATATGACAAGACATATTTGGGGGTGGCAATTTGGTCATATATCCTGAAACTAATGTTATTTGACGCAAAAATATTACCAAATATCTGAAATTTAATACATATCGAACTAGTTTTGGTTTTAAAATAAGTATTTAAAATTATTTTTAGTTGACTATGGTTTTGACCATCAAATATCTGGTATTATCTTTTGGTATTTGATCAAAAAATTGATGTTTATGAAAAATATTATTTCTTAAATAGTAAGTTTACAAATTATTTATTTTAAATAACATTTTTTTATTTAAAAGTATTATTTTTTAAATACTTATTTTAAAAAAATACTATTTGTAAATTTAATTTGAAAAAATATATATTTTCTAATTATTTTGGACTATTTGTGTATATGATTTTTTGATCAATTATGAATACCAAATATATAATTTTTTTTTCCAGATATGCAAGAATATAAATATTAAATACATATACGAATATCTCAAAATTTTTAAATATTCTAAGTAAGATATTTGTTGCAATCCCTGTATCAGTGTATTCAAGCATGACTTACCAAACTTAGAAAACATAAAAATCACTGCAACAAAAAATTTAAAAAAAAAGATGTTCGGGATCATTTTGTGGAATTTTCATATTCAAAAATTATTCTTTTGAACAGAAATAATTAAAAAAAATTTATAATTTTTTTAAATATTAAAATAAGGGTTATTATTTGTGACCTTCAGCTACCTAATTTTGGGCATAATAACCATGCCTATTTATATTTTAAATTTATCTTATAACTACAATAATTATTCAAAACTCATCTACTTACTATGTTATTAGCCAATATTGATATTTATTTTTCCTTGCACATGTGAATGAAATAAACTCATAACAAGATATTTTTATCCTTGTAATTGAATAAATTTACCATTTTAATTGTCCTTTAGAGTTTGTGATTATTTTTAGAAAAATATACATACTTTTTCTCTATTATAAATTGACTTATTCGTTTATTCTTCGTTAGTAAAATTTTAATTTATTGGTATTTACTTAATTTTTTTATTTTTAATTTAGTTACATTAGTTGTTAATTTATATTTTAAAATTTTAATACTATAAAATTTTTATTAATTTAAAATAAATATTATTAATAAATTATCATATTATTTAAAATAAATTCATATTCAATTTTTTAATTTTATAACATAAATATTGTGTATAAAAATATTTTTATTCTAAATTTTTATGTATTATTATTAATTATTAACACTATTTAAATATTTATATAATAAAATTATATTTTTAACATGTATTTACTTTATTAAAGAACTAATGTATATATGATTAAATTTTTTGAATAAAATATTTTTTTATTTATTTTAAAAATTATACTAACAAATTTTAAAATTTAAATAAATTAAAATTTTATTTATAATATATATATATATATATTAATATTTTTTATTAAGCGTGTCGCAAAATAAAATTACCGTAAACAAGGTTAAACGCATAGACCCAATTATGGTTAAATGAATGGGACCCATTTTGCAGTTGTACTACTCATCGTTCATCACGAAACGCCCCAAAATCAGATACTCTATCTTGACCCTCCAATGTTCAGACTTCATTTCAGCCCGTCCGATGTAATTATATATAACCAGCCCATTGTTAACAGTTTTAGGGTTTCCTTGCCGAAGAGTTCGAAGCGGCGAAGCAACAGTTCAGTGTTGGACTCTCAAAATTATGGCTACTCAAATTAGCAAGAAGCGCAAAGTCAGTCTCTTTCTCTCTTTTAATATGCTTTTGGTTTGGCCAGATGTTGATGAATCCGTGGCGTGGATCTTTTGTTTTGATTAACGCAGCCTAAATATTTTGTCAAACATGTTATTGTTATCAGTTGTTAAACGGGTTTTGTGTTATTATTTTTATTTTGATTATTAATCTTTAGGTTTTGTTAATCGAATATGAGTTGTGGTGGAATCTGTTTGTGCTACAGTTTGTTGCTGATGGTGTCTTCTTTGCGGAGCTGAACGAAGTTCTGACCAGAGAGCTTGCTGAGGATGGATACTCAGGTGTTGAAGTTAGGGTCACTCCAATGCGCACTGAGATCATCATCAGGGCCACTCGCACTCAGAATGTTCTTGGTAAAATCTCCAATTACTTAAAGGTCTTAATCTTACCTATGTTCATGTCAACGTCTTAAATGGTAAAGAAAACAATTCTATTGCGCTGACAAAAGTTAATAATAGGCTCGTTGATTCCATTTTTCAACTGTTTCCAGCAACCAACAAAAACCTTTTTAAGTTTGTAAAATGAATCAGACTAGAGTTACTAGAATTAACTTAGTTTATTCAATAATCATGTGTTTTAGATATGACGTACAGATGTAGATGTTTGCATTCATGGTTTGTATTCAGCTTTCTTATGTATTGTTGGTCTCGCAATCAGGATTGCTGTGATGTTAACTTTTAACTTTTTTGTATGTCAGGGGAGAAAGGGAAGAAGAATTAGGGAGCTGACTTCTGTTGTCCAGAAAAGGTTCAAGTTCCCAGAGAACAGTGTGGAGCTCTATGCTGAGAAAGTTAACAATAGGGGTCTCTGTGCTATTGCTCAGGCTGAATCCCTTGCGGTACAAGCTCCTGGGAGGTCTTGCTGTTAGAAGGTACATACTATATTAATGTCACATCTTTGAGTAATTTATCTTAATGAGTTGTTGATTACTGGTACATTGATGCTAAGTGAATGGTGTAATTTCATGTAAGTAATTGTTTTGGTGATTGGGATTTAGCTTAAATGTATTATAGTGGCCTATATTTTGATGGCTTCTTATATTTGGTTTTACCTCTCTCAGATGCCGTGGGGTTTTTGTATGCAAGCTTAAACTTTCTGAATGCTTTTTCCTTTTTAATTATAGATGGTCTTCTGCACTAATTCCCCAACAAGCTTGTTTTATGATTCTGTTTTCAGATCATAGTTGTTAAAGTCATCTTTACAGCGAGTTGGTTAACTGTGAGTACCTCTCTTGTGTCTGAGGATGACTATAGGTATCCATCCATTCCTCGCAAGCCTGGGAATGATGGCGATATTCCTTGCCAAAAAAGGTTGGATGGTAAATGGCTGCTATTTCCAGTGTAATCACTAGAACTAGTTTCCTGTATGGGAAAGATTTTCTGTTGCCATGTTGCTATTAGTTGTGTTAGGGGTGGGATTTAATTTATATAAGAAAGTTAGAAAAAAAAAGGGTGCAATAGAAGTCATTGAAATACAGGTGGCTAAAGTTAGTATGCAAGTCTAGTTGTGGCCTAAGGCCATTTGCAAACCTGTGACATTTCATGTCTCTTCTAGTCGTATGTGACATCTATTTTGATGTGTGAATTGGTTGAAGTTTCTTTGTGCTTGCTTTATGCTTCTATTTCCTAATATTTGCTAACCGATCATAATGTTCTATTTGTTTTCAAGCATTTAATGATTTTCCCTTTCAGTGTACTATTTGAAGTTTGGAGTCTATATTATTCTTGGTAAAGATACTAAATGATGTGCTAGAAGAAAATTGCTATTTTTTAAAAAAATTTAGTAAGAAACTAAAGAACTGTATTAAAGAGAAAAAAAAGTTAACATTATACATTGTACATGATGGAAAATATTGATCTGTAGAATACTTAACTTGAAATTTCTGAAAAGTGAACCACGATACAAGGAGTTTTTAATTTTGGATAATCTAATTCCTTAATATTAATGTCATTTCATTCACTGTTGGAACACAAAACATGATGTTATTTTTTTTCTAAACAAATGGCATGTTGAATCCCACTTTACCATACTTATGAGCCTCGTGGGGTTCTTTTCAATGCTTAAGCAAAGTAGTGCTGTGGGGTTTGTTTAGTTCTCATTTAAGTTTTGGTATACGTGTACAAATTGCAATTAGGAAATTTGAGGTTTGGGTATGATTTTGTTCACTTTTCTTTACCTTGTTTCATTTTTCCTTGCAAGCTATGACAATACTCAATATAAAAGATTTCTCGTAGTTTGTCAGGCTCTTTGTGCTTGGAGTTATTAAAGTGCTTGGAGTTTGGAATATTCTCACACTTTTCTTTCTTTGAAAATCCTGTGTCTCTATATGCCATTTCACTTGCTATCGATGATTTTAGTTTTATTCCTCCTTTTGGATTATTACAACAAGTAATGTCTGCAACCCCGTTGGGAAATGAATTCACCTAATCTAGTGGTAACTGCCATGTAACAAAAGAATATGGCTTTCTTTTTAAGCATTTTTATCTTTCTTTTATTCTGTTTCATTTTTATTTGGTATGAAATCTTGGGTTTTTGTTATTTTGAAGGGCATGCTACGGTGTGCTGAGATTTATAATGGAGAGTGGGGCCAAGGGTTGTGAGGTATGTACTGTGAATGTTCATTTGCATACAGCAGTTTTGCTTCAAAAGCTCAATATACTGTTATTTTGATTCAGGTTATTGTGAGTGGAAAGCTCCGAGCTCAGCGTGCCAAGTCAATGAAGTTTAAGGATGGATACATGATATCCTCGGGTCAACCAGTGAATGAATATATTGACTCAGCTGTGAGGCATGTTCTTCTAAGGCAGGTCAGGTGTTTAAATCCCATTGCCATTGCATGATTATGGTGCCTGGCAGTTGTGATTTTTATTTATACTATTCTTTCACCTAACAATGCAAATAATATTGGGATCAATCTGATTATTATTTTCACGGTAGCAGGGAGTGTTGGGTATCAAGGTGAAGATAATGCTGGACTGGGATCCAAAGGGCAAGCAAGGGCCAACGACACCTTTGCCTGATTTGGTGACCATCCACACCCCGAAGGAAGAAGAAGAGTATGTTCCACCAATGATGCCAACAACTAATATCGAAATTCCGGTAGCATAAGTCTGATGTAACGGGTATATTAGTAATAGCAGCCAGCAACTTACTATGTTTTGTTGTCAATGTTGCAGCCACCTGGAAAATACCAGAATACTACCTGGAATATTTCTTATCTACAGTTTTGCATATCTTTAATTATTATAATTAACGAGGGAAGCTTTCCAAAACATCCTGGGTGAAAAGATTGTGTGATGATTTGCATGGTTTCTTACTCTACCCGTAAACTTTCTTTTAGATTTATTTTTCATAGTTTCTTAGTCTTTCTTTAAACTCGCCTAAGAATTATTTACTTTGTTAAAACTTATTATCATTCATAGTAGTAATTTTTTTTTGTACCTTTTTTTTTCCATTTATCTTCAGTCGGATTGCCCAGTAAAAACAAAAAGAGTAACTTTGCATTTTCATTTGATTAGTGAGATAATTACTAAACAGAACTTTTTGGCACGCCCAATTCAAACATGTTTTTTGTTTTGTTGGTTAAATGTAACGCGAATCAAGTTCTCTGGATCCAACCGGAAAAACTCATTTTAAATCAATTAAGAGTAATATCAAACTCACAAAAATCATCCCGTTCTCCAACTTTTCCTGAATTATTCGTATTATTTTGTTTTCATGTAGTAGTAGAATTGCCTTCAAATTCGTCATTAGCGGGGCTAGTCACCATCGTTGCTCCCCAACGACAGGTTTCTTCTCAAGCCCAATTGTATTTCAAATCTTGCATCTATGCGATGATGATGGATTTATCCTTGAGAAGGAGCCCAAGAGCAACGTAAAATGGCAGTGGCCATGATTCCATCGCCGCTAGAACGACGATGAGTGGTCAACATTGCCGCCACCATCGAATAGACCGACGAGTCTACTTGTGATTGCGTTGCAAGGGGGGTTTTATCTTGTAACAAGTCTGTTGAGATTCCTGATGTTTCCATAGAAATACATAATTATTTTTTTTCTTAATTCTAAATTAATTAATTAATTAATATATATTCTTAATTTTATTTATTTTTTTTCAATTTATTTAAATTAAATGTTAATTTACATTAAATTTTTAATAATATAAAATTTAATTTAATTTAAATATTATTAATATATTAGTATATTATTTTAAAAATAATTTATATTAAAATTTTATAATATAATTAATGTAGTATATAATTATAAATTAACGCAATATAAAAATTTATATAATAAAATTATTTTTTAAATATAATTTATGATTAAAATAGTAAATAATTTTAAATTTATTTATTAAAAATTAATATGTGTGTGTATATACATATAAAATTGATTAAATTTTTTGAATAAATATTATTTTGTTTGTTTTATAAAATATATAAAATATATTTTAAAAAATTAAATAAAGTTAAATATATAATTTTACTTTATAAAAAAATTAATTAAAAATATTTATATTTTAATTAATTGATTTAAAATTAAAAATAAATTTATTTTTATAATATTTATTATAAAATAAAATTATCATAAATTTTAAAAATAATATAAAATAAAACCAATATTATTCTGACAACAATACTCTGGCCACTACCGTTTACCTCGGTTTTGGACATCCTTAGATTTAAATAAGTCTACAAACATGTAAATCATTAGATTTAAAGTCGACGATGTCAATGAAATGGCCTATGAAGGCCACCAACAGTGAGAATATTTTATTTTATTAAGAATACATTAGTACGAATTAATACTAATAATAATAATTTTATTTATTAATCTGTTAACAAATAATAGCTATTCAAGGGCGTAAAAAAGAATTTCAAGTATTTTCTTGAATTATTGTAAGTATGAAAGCATTAGATTTTATTTTTGATTCAACATATAAATTAAATGGGTGTTGAGTTTGAGAACATGATTAAGGCTTCTTAAATTTTATTTAATTCAAAATAAACCTTAAAACATCTTAATTATATTCTCAAATTCAACACCCATATTATACATAAAAGCACTTAATTTATATATTGAACCAAAAATGAAATACGATGCTTTGGTTGTTTAGAATACTTGCCAATTTTTTTTTACTTGAAATTTTTGATAACACCCTTGAACAACAAACATAACCCTCGATTTTGTGGTGGAAATCCAAACTTTTTTTCTTGCTAAATCCGTGAAGAAAACACTTACAAGAATGGTAGAAGTTGATCGATGACGATTATGTAAAAAATTGGAGAAAATTTGAGAGAGAAGTAGGAAGACCAGTTTGGCCAGTGAAGAAGAAGGAGCTTCCCACTTCACTGATTTTTAGAAGTGAAATTTCAAAGAGTTAAAAAAGTTTTCTTTTGAGTCCAAATGAAATCCAAAACTTTTTATATTCTTATTAGAGCCACAATTATTAAAATAGACTCATAAACTTTTGAAACGAACACTGATCAACTAGATTTGGGGCACGTTTGTACAACCAAATAGAATTCTAAATTTTCTACTTGGGTAGAGCAATCTATTCATGTTTTTTAAAATTTTTATTTTTTACCCTATCTTATAAATTAAGTTTGGACCCGAAATTAATATTCAAATTATGTGACTCAAAGACCATTAAAAGGATTAATTTGTTTAGTTTATTTATTAAAGAGACCATAGTTTAAAATTCCAGCTTAGCCTATTCACAATAATCAAACTATTTTTAAAGGTTAGATTTGAACTAATATAAGTTAAAATGATTTTGGGAGGCTAAAAGATTAGTCCATATGTTGATCTAGGAATTTATGATTTATTATATATGTATAGAGGTAGATGAATATTATGAGAGTTAAATAGTAATAATATTATATGTGTGTGTATGCGTGCGTGCATGCATGTGTTTGGGTCGATGATGCAGCCACTTGTAGACAAGATCCAAGCTAGCGAGAAAAATCAATAAGAGAGTGAATACCTCATTAAAAAGTGAGTGGATTATTTCAATATTAAATTCATTAAGAAGAATATTTGCATATAAATTGTTTTGGTAGTTTACTTTCATATATTGATTTTAATAAAATTGTTTTATAATAATTAATTTTGAGACATTGAGGATACAATAGAAGAAGGATTAGCTAATGATACTGCCCTGGTTTTTGATAATGTTGTTATTTTTATACAATTGATGTTCTTGATTATTGAAAGAAGGCCCTTAGGGCATATTTATTATAAATGTTTGGTTATAATATATATATAATTACATTGTATAGTTTATGGTATGTCTTTGAAGCGCATATTTGAGTGAAATAAGAGTGGTAAATAGATGTTAGTGGGTTTTATTAATGTATCTTGTATTAATATGACTATTATAAATTGATGTATTCTTGAATGAGATACTATGAAGACAGTTATGAACATCACTACATGACTACTTACTACCATGTGCAACCTATGGCATGCCTCTAAGGCATATAAGTGAATAAAAATTGAGTGGTAGATAGATGTTGGTGCGTCTCCTTAGTATATTTTGTATTAATATAATTGTTATAAATTGATATAGTCGATTTTTAAGATCGAGGCATTATAGTAAAAACTATAAATTAATAATGTTGGGACTATACAAAATTTATTAATTAAAAAAGTATTAATGAATCAATTAATTAATAATTTATTAATTTATAAACTATATTTAAAATTTAATGAACATACATTTAGTCAACTAAAATTTCATTTATTAATCCACTAAATATAAATTAAATTAACTAAAAAATAAATCATTTGTACTTAGCTTGTTAATTAAATAATATTTATTGTAATTATATTAATTTGATTAAATGCATTCTATATGTAAGATTAAAAATAATTTTTATATAAAAAAATACAAAGTCTTCTTATATTTTGTAGTATGTTACTTAAACATTTATAACGACTTTTCATTTCAAATGTGATAAAAAAATCAACCATGATAGATAAGATGCTTAAAACATTATTTGAATATAATAAAGAACATTTCACATACACTAAAAAAGAACTTAAGTAATGAATTTTTAAAAAATTAAAAATGAGATCTAATCATATTTAAATTTTAATAAATTAATAATAGAGTCATATTTTAATAAAATATCATAGTCACTTATATTTGTAACTTTGGTAAATTATTATTTTATGAGATCAAGAGTCCATGAAATTATATAAGAATTTTTAGAAAAACATTATTTCATTGATTATATCAAAAATTTTAATTTAGTGTATTAACAGAAATTAAATAATAATAGAAGTTATTAATTTATTGAATATCATTTTTTAGTGATTTTATTATATTCATATATATTTTCTTAATTTATATCTAATTCAATTTATAAATATTTGTATTTTAGATATATTATATAATAAAACAATTTATTTTTAAATTCATTATAAATATAAATATACTGTAATATAAAAATTATAAATATCATTAATTTTTATCAAATTTTAGAGTCTATTAATTTTTTTTATAAATTTTTTCCTTTTAAACACCTATTGGATGATCATAATAGTAATCATAAGATAAAATGAACATCTTTCGTCAAAAATAAACAAAATCAAACAACGGTCGAAGGTAAATGATTATTTTTAAAATTATGATAATTAATATGTACATTTTCTTACACTTAAAAGTTCAAGATGTCCTTTTTATATATGTAAAATGGGAATTATATTTTTGATAGTGAAGAGAATATTTAAATTAAAAATTAAAAGATTGAACGTAAATATTGTTTCAAATTGAACCATTGTCAATAGTGATGAGAATGCATAAAGTTGAGAGAAATGTATATTTGTACACACACATTCTTGATTATGAAAAATATTGAGGGAGATTAGTTGTTGCTGTTGTTTGTTGCTATAATTAAAAATTTAAAAACTATAAATTTTAATTTATTATACTTTTAACAACGATGAAAAATAAGAAGGTAATTTTAAGTTTAATCATTAAAATTTTAATTAATTTTAATGTGTCGAGAATATATAAAATTATAGAAAGATTTATAAATATGCTCTTGAATATGAAAAATATTTAATACGATTAGTTGTTGCATGTGACTTTAATTAAAAGTTTTTATAAACCACGAAAATATATAAAAATGAAAATTATAAGCGAACAATATATAAGGTTGGAAATTGAAGCACTTGGGGTTCCAAGGAAAGCTTTTATAAAATGATCTTTATCACATTGGATATCAAATTGAAGTCGTTGACACAAGCATAAACGCAAACAGTAGGTGTAAAAGACAAACTGACGGCATGTCACTCATTATCCCCCCACCTTTTTAAGACATTGTGCGAGAAATTCAGTATTTGGAGCACCGAACAGCCGGCATACCAACATGAATTTGTCTCCTTCCTATCGCCTTCGAGATTTTCTCTCCTATTCTATCGTGCTCGTTTAACATTCACCTTTTTGATAATTATATTAGTGGAATAGTGGATACCACCAAGCACGCCTGAGCCGCGTAATATCCTGAATGGTTCGTCACTCCATGGCACTTTCTTTACTGTAAAAACTATCCAAATTATTGTTTTTTCTTGAAAAAAAAATTAGGCATGCGAAAATCCTAATTGTGGGTTTCAATTAATTTGAAGGATTCAATCTTAAAGTATAGAAAAGAAAAAAATTTAAAAAGCCAACATTATCCCAATTGCTTTCCACCTAAATCCCTTGAATTGGTATAACAGATCATGATTAGTAGTTTGAGATTTGAATGAAGATGGACATAGTAGTTGACCTTTTTGAAGAAAACGAAATGTGGGAAAAGATTTTGACTGGATCTAGGAGGAGGTGATGATATATATATATATATATATATATATATATATATATTAAAGTGATTGACCTAAGTGATTAAATTAAAGAATAAGTGGGGAATGAGGGATTTTACAAAGGCGTTGGAAGTGACATTGTGAGCCGTCCTTACAATGAATAATGACCATAACTTGACACCTTTTCCATATCCATTTAAAAAAGATTGTTGCACCCTTGTCTCCCCATTACTAGAATTCAAGTTGCAATGCTATCTTCCTAAAGCGCACTTGCTTTTTCTTTCGTGCTCTACTAGATCACTTTCTCACCCCACTATCACTTCACCATTTTCTTGACAACTTTTATGACAGGATGAACAAATTCTATCCCACAATATTTGTGATACTAAATATTTATAAAATTACGAGTTGAAATCACTACAAAAATTAGATTGTGGGAGAGAATATAGTAATACCCCACTCAAATTGTATGGAAAAGCACGCCATGGCATGGCATGGTGCATTCGTAGTTTGGCATGCCAAAGGCATTTGGAATGTAAACCATGAAACAAAACCCGTTTGATTGGGAGGTATGATGGATGGGGAGAGGGAGAGAGAGACAAAGCGCAATAAGTAGATAGATTAATTGAAGTAGAGAAGAGTGGAGTCTCCACAAAAGTGTTGGTAACATTAGTGGACACATGCCACGCTCAACTCAACCAAATGCTATTTTCTTGTGAGTACCCACTCGCCCGATCTCCTCATTCTTCTTCCTTGGCAATTAGTTTAATAGCCTTTTCAGTAAACACCCACTACTACACAACCAAGCCCACCCCGCCCCAATCTCCATCTAAACATAAACAGCGTAAAATAAAGGATAAGTTTTGAAATAGAATATATTAAATTATTTAATACCATTACCATGTGGACAGTGGACCTCCACCAACAAAAACATTATTGCCAATTATAAGTTGCCAACTTTAAGTACCCACGTGCCATATCTGACCCGCGTGTGCATAGTAGGCCCCACCATTAATCCATGCGGAATAATCCTTTCCATTTTCTCCCCTTTCTAGTTCATAAACCGTCATGCATGCTGGGCTAAAGAGATTGCTACCATCACATCCTATATCTTGGAAATTTCAATCCAACTCACTAGAAGTGAAAACACGTGTCTCAAAACACTGCCAACTTCACTTTACCACCTCGAAATAATTAATGAAATTGGAAAACTCATCATCAATAGGGTTACAAATATCTTGCTGTAGCATAATTGGCATAATACGACGGAAAATATGCGATCCTGTCTGTGTTAAAATCACTGCCCGTGCTAGCAAATCATAATAATATTGCTTTTTGGATTTACTATTATATATATCACTATAAAAACCGCCTATCCGTTGAGGTAGAATCATCACATTTTCTTCTTCTTCTTCTTCTTCGCATAATTGTTGTTGTTCTTCTTCTTCTTCTCAAGGTATCCTATAACCATCTCCTTCATTTGCGTACTAATTAAGGTTTAATTTTATTAATCTGAAAATGGGTGAAGCTGTTGAGATGTTCTTCGAAATTGAAAATGGTTTCTCAAAGCTTTGCAACGAAAATAATAATCAACATGGGCACAAAGATTGCAGTTGGTACGAGGAAATGATTGATGATGATCTCAAATGGTCCTTTGCTTTGAACGGGTTTGTAAATAAACAACCTTCTCTTCACATACATATGTGCGTGCATGTTTCTCTGTCCATGTCAAGTTAAGTGGAATACATACAATATCTGTATCTATCTAACTTTCATGCGTAGAACAACTAGTTGCATGTATAAGTGTAGAACATCAATTTCTTGTGGATAAGCCGTCTGTCAATCACCCATTTTATTTTAGTGAAATATGTATAAATAAAGAAATATAGTAAATGAAAACTATTTCTATCTCAACAGCGTGCTGCATAAAGGAACCAGCGAATTTCAGGATATCGCTCTTTTGGACACAAAGCGTTTTGGCAAGGTCGTTTAATACAGTATATGTATTTCCTTTGTATTGGGAGCTTTTATTTATTCATTCATTCATTAAATTGTTGTAGGATTTCATGTTAGTATTTTTATTGCCGGTCCATTGGCTATTTACATGTTATTAATAAGGGGATTGATTGGGTACAGGTGTTGGTGATTGATGGGAAGATGCAGAGTGCTGAAACTGACGAATTCATTTACCATGAGTGCTTGATTCACCCCCCTCTCTTGTCTCACCAAAGGTGGACTTATTACGTTTTCTGCTCTAATAAAACAAAGCATTTGGTCTTCGTGGTGCATAAATTTTCTTTTAAAGTTATTATGGCAAGTCATAAGAATTGACTGTGAATTATGCAAAAATAGTGGAATTAAACTCAATTAAAAATGTATTTGCAGCCCAAAAGCTGTATTCATAATGGGAGGTGGCGAAGGGTCCGCCGCAAGGGAAGCTCTGAAGCACAAGTCAATTGAAAAAGTAGTCATGTGTGATATCGACCAGGTATATATATTACTATCTGTATTTTCCATTAAATTTGAACTGCACATGCCAAGTAACATTATATTGTGTACTCCAACCACTCCAGGAAGTGGTTGATTTCTGCCGCAGATACCTGACGGTAAATCAAGAGGCATTTTGTAACAAGAAGCTTCATCTTGTTGTTAACGATGCCAAGTAAATAACATTCTTTTCTTTGACTCCTTTCCGATCAATTACATGTTAATCAGTTCCACTTGATATTTTATTGAGAAAACTGCGACAGGGCTGAATTGGAGAATAGGAATGAGAAATTTGACATCATAGTTGGGGATTTGGCTGACCCAGTTGAAGGAGGGCCTTGCTATCAACTCTACACAAAATCTTTCTACGAGCGAATTCTCAAGCCTAAGCTCAATCACAGTGGCATCTTTGTCACCCAGGTTTGAAATTGAATCCCTTTTAATTCATTCATGTTTCTGTTAGTGTTAAGGAAAAAAATACTATTAGTATAACATGTTCTGGTTTAATAATAGGCCGGACCAGCAGGCATTTTCACCCACAAAGAGGTGTTCTCTTCTATTTACAACACCATCAAACAAGTCTTCAGCTGTAAGTCGTCACTCAGTAACTCGAAATTAATCGCGTGCTTCAGCCAATATATTACACAAAGCAAAGCAATTATGCATGTGTTAACCCTTCTGTTTCGATTTGCAGATGTGGTGGCATACACGGCTCACGTGCCTTCCTTTGCAGATACTTGGGGATGGGTCATGGTATTTATATATATTTGTCTGCAGATACAACGAGCTTCCTTTCAAGTGGTGCTTAAATTCTAGTTTATGTTAATTTAAATTATTTGGTTTGGTACAGGCGTCTGACCAGCCATTCTCTATTAATGCTGAGGAAATCGACAACAGGATCAAAAGCAGGATTAACGGTGAATTACTCTATTTAAATGGTGCTTCATTCCTCTCCTCTACTACCATGAATAAGACTGTTTATTTGTCGTAAGTTCCTTGACTCTCAAGTGTTACACATCGAAAGAGAATCTCCTTAAAAATTAGTGTAGGCGATTTACTTGCTTCTTTTTCAGGCTGTTGAACGAGACTCATGTCTACACTGAGGAAGACGCAAGATTTCTTCATGGACATGGTGTGGCTTATAACCGCTAAATTGAGGTCTTAATTAGACTCAGTTCGGTGGGGGAATTGCTGTACAGAGAAAACAAAAGAAAACAAAAAATTGAGGAAGGTTGGATGTGGAATACAAGTTGAAACTTCTCTAGACAAATCAATTTGTATAAAGCATTTAGTTTTTGCAGATATCATTCGGCTCCATGGGATTGTTTATAGGAGTCGATATTATATATTCCACCATAATATTGCAGCTGTAATTTTCCTAGTTTATTAATGAATTATGAGGCATTCCTCCATTCAGTTCAGATTTCTATGTTGATGTTGTTTCTATTTTCTGAGTTCTATTTTAATTCTAATTGACACTTCTCCTTTATTCAATGAGTTTGCAAAACCCGTGTTGATTCTGAAACTAACGTGCATGAAACATTCTTGTTGTTACACGCAAATGAAATGGTGTATGAAATCAGACCAATATTTATAGAGGAAAAGACTTGCAAATATATATATATATATATAATGTAATAATTAAAAAGTAACAACAACATAAGAAAATTCACAGCAGTTTAAGAAATTTCTTAGCTTCGCTTGACTGGATCAAAGTTGGAAACACCTATGACAGCTCCAACAATCGCGGTAAGGACAACTCCACCAGAAAGGATGCTGAGCAAGAAGTTCTTTAGAGAAGGTGAAACGCCAGTGCCAGCTGCCTCAGCCACCTGAGGAATCACCATTGAAGCTGTCAGTGCAGCCGCTGTCAGTCCTGTCAATGCCTTTTCTTTCAAAGAAGCCTGAACTTGAAGCCTGGCTCTGGACTTTGGGTTTGAGTAGATAACAGACTTCGATGGTGATCTAACAACAGGCAATGGCTTGAAGAAGGATTCAGAGCTGGGCTGTTGAACCCTGTTCTGGATTGCAGAACTCAGTGGCATAGTCATTGAAACTAAGGCCATTTTTTACGCTGCTTTGCTGTTTGATGTTCTTTTCTCTTGACGATGTGTACTGTTGAAGAAGACAAATGAAATTTACATAGTGGATAAAGAAATGAAGAGAAGGAGATGAGAGGTGGAAATTAGAGATTTTCAGCTGAGGCGTCACTCCCCTATAATCCGAGGTGGCAAACTGCATACCTGGGTTTGGAGGATAAGGCTATCCTTCTGGATTTGATCTACATACCAATCGATTTCTCTTGAAGCTGAATTAAACGGTTGCGGCTCTTATTAACCTTGAAACTTGAACCCCATATGTCTAGAAATGTCTGAGAATAGAATCAAAGCCATGTAAGTATGTTACTTAGTTTAGTTACTGCATTTTGCTAAGGTGGATTGGAGAAAACTGGAAATGGGTATTTAAATACTTAAAATTTGATTCTAACAATATGTTCAATTATTCCTTGCTCAAAAAAAATTAAAATATTGGATGGGTCAGTAGAAGTTAAAGAGGTCTTAATGACAAAAAGGGGTTTTATCATACATGATACTTGATGTTCTGATAGCTTCATTTTATAGTCATTTTTTGTGAAAAATTACACTTATTTTACTTCTACCAATAAGTTAATAAATTAAAATATAACTATATTTCTAATTTATTTATTTTTCAAAAATAAAAGCCTAATTTACATATCTATGTTAAATAAAAATAAATAAATTAAATTTTTACTTATAAAAAATATTTATAAATTAAAATATAAATCGAAAATATATTTATTTATTTTTAAGTTAATTAATTTATGATTAGTAGAGACATAAATGTATTTTTTTTCACAAAATTTGACGCCAAATAAATTTATAACAGATCTGAAAAGAATTGTGATTGCAAATCTTGAGTAAGAATGTGTAATATCTAAATCCAAAAAATTAGTTCTCAATTAGAGGTTTTCTTTTTTTCAAGTAAAATTCAACTCAAATTTAATTTTGACAATTAAATTATAATATTGTATTTTATGTAATTTATATTTTAAAGGTAAAATAATAATACAAAGTCATAGTCAATAAAATATTAAAATGATCAAATTATTTGTATACAAACACTTCAAATTAAAACACAACATATACTATTAAATTTTGGGTTGTTTTTAAATACTTCTTTCGAGATTTTAAATTCATATATCAAATTAAAACTAACAAAAAATATTCTTAAAACCTATTTTGGTATTTTGATATTTAATTTGATGTAATAAATATATATAAATTATACATTAATTTTAATATAATAAAATTATGAATTATTTATTCGTATAGAACTATAAATATTTAATTTGATAAAAATATATAAAATTAAATTATATTTATATATATGTTTGTGTATTATAAATTTTTTACTTAGTATAAAATTATTTTAATTTTATTTTTTAAAATAAAAATTTTATGATTTAACTAATTTCAATCATCATTAAAATATTCTTTTTTGTAATATGTAATATTAATTGTAGTAATAACATAATTTTTTTAAAATAATTTATCATATATTAACTCTCTTTGATAAGTTATTTTTATTCTTTTTTCGTTTACTCAATTTTTATTTATACATGCTATTGTTTCTATAATTCAATGTTATTGATTTTAATTTTTTTAAAAAATTAATATTAAAATTAAAATAATTAATAAATATTATATTTTATTTTTAAATTTAAATTAAAAAATATAATATTTTGTTAAATAAGATGCCCGAACAAAAGATGACGACACTCGACCCTAAACTTGAGTGGTTATTAGTATTTACTAACCCCTCGTGAAATTTGAGATAATTTAGATTGATATTTATTAGAAAGATTTGCATACATCTCATGCTTAAATAGTTGCTAGATTAAATTGAAATAATTTTATGTTAACATAATTTTGACGATAATCAATTTATCACCAATGCTTTGAAAACTAAATTATAAAAAAATATAAAGCTAATATAAAATAATTGACTTTTCTTCTTTTCTTTCTTTCCTCTCCTCCTCCGTCTTTTTGACTCATACTTTGCCCCTGATACTGCCTGTACCACCACCTACAAAGAAATATTAGTCTGGTGAAGGCTCAACTTGTAGAAACTTTTGGGTAGGGGAGATAGATGGAAACTTGTGTAGGAAAAACAAAAGAAAAAAAATTCCCTACTAAGCAACTCTACGTAGATTTAGGAGTTCCATTGCTTGTGTTTATGCTGCGGAGATCATCTCCACGAATATATTTTCTTTCCGAGGGCATTTTCTAGAAATTGATGCTAAATCAGGAATCACACACCAGTTTCATTTACAAAGACACGCCATTGTATCGAGCCCACAAAATCAAATGTTTGTAAAACTCTCCAACATGGATTACAGTTTCAGCAAAACATTAATACTGATGCAAGTAAAATTCCCAAACGACAGAAAGACTTGATGCAAAAGTCCAGCGTCTTACTAAATGCTATAGCAGAGATTTGATACAAGTTTTTCAGACACATTTTACTCACTAATACCACCAAGAGCATTTGTGGGCGAATCATTTGCTGGGTACAGTTGCTGATTCTGTCCCAACATTGGCAAGATGAACTTGTTGAGGCAGTAGATTGCACTTTATATTCAGTTCTTCAAAAATTCTCTTCAATTGAATGACTAGTTCACTCCTGCGTTTGTTCTTCTCTCCAAATTCTTGAAAGTTCATGGTGTGATTGCAATAGAGAGCTATCTTTATCTTGTTCACATTCTCAATTTCCTTTACCACCACAGCGTGGTTAGGGTGCCAATGTTGAGGAGTTGTCTCCAAATACCTGACCAAACATCAAAATGTCAAACTTTAAGGACACAGGAGATCTCGTAGCTTTAAACTTGAACAAGTTGTGTAGAGTAACTCAGGGTGCAAATTAAAACACCATGCACAATGACACAGATTCAACAGCTAACACAATTACCAGTTGGTTATCACATTCTTACATATTCAAAGCAGGAATGGGATTACCGTCAACTTACTTCTTTATTTTCTCTTTCACCACTGCAATCTTCTCAATTGGTGTCATAAAATCAATTGAGAATTCAACAATATCACTCATATTTGGACTTCTATTGTAATTGCTGATGGGCTTCGTAGCCAGCACTGAATTTGGATAATATACCTTTTCATTATCAAGCTTCAAGAAGACCGTTGTTAATAAGTTCATTTCTTCGACCAACAACTGCAGGTCACCAGACACACAAATCAGAGATAGACTCTCATGACATAGAAGAAATAAGCAAGTAAGTCTTCAAGAAGTTACTGGAATGCGATCAACAACACAACGGTCACCAACATCAAATGGATGCATCACAAACACAAATATGATAGCTTCAAATATAGTCTTGCAGGTGTTCCCAAACACAAAAGCTGCCACCACAAGTTGCGAGGAGAGGAAGACAATAACTTTTGTTGTTGCGATTTCCATCAAAAGGAGCCACAAAATAAAGGTCACAACAGTCAGGATCACTGTCACTAACTTGTTCAATTGCTTTACAGCAGTTTTTGTGTCATTTAAAGCATGTGCTAGTGCTTTTCGATCTTTGTAAACCTTCACCTGCAGAAAATTTAAAAGCTATATGTTACTAAAAGAATCTCTTCTAATGACATAGACTTACCCTGTAACATAAAGACAGAGCTAGCTGCATCAAGCATACTGTAAACTTGTTCACTCCCATGTGTGTAACCAAACTTGAAGTAGAATAGACCAGATACATTAGATAGGTTGAAAATTTCTGTGCTCTGTGGGTTTCCAAATTTCATGCAAGTCACATTAGAGAAAAAGAGAATTAGATTATCAACTTTTTCTTCCTTGTCTTATCAGCCACCCACCAGAGTACTAATAGTGTGACAGTTTCTTGGTTGCATAATTTTAAGTGAATGTAACACTGAGAAGTAGGAATAGATAATTGCAATCATATAGATCAATGGAGTGAAAACAACTGAAATCATTAACAAAAAAGGTGGACTTTCAAAAAGTAAATAAGTAAACTTACCACCCAGTCTGTCAGAGCCTTCTTATCAATTTGTCCTTTCTCCCATCCTTCAATAAGAGGGAAAATGAGGTCGACCTCCTCCTTAATCATAAATCTTAAGAGATCTTCCTCCTCAATGAACCTATCCACAGAGACGAAATATTCAGGATATATATATAGAAATGGGAAAAGAACCAGAAATGGGGAAGAATATCTCACTTGCCACCAGGCTGAGCAACATTCCTAAAAATGTGGTAGGCAGCAGCTCTTGCTTCCATCTCATTGGTGATTTCCTTGTCTGCATGCTCTCCTCCATCATTCACACTTTCATCTAATGTATTGGAAATTGTAGACAGCCTTGAATTCATGATTGCATCAACCAAGACCTTCATAGTCCAAGTTGAAACCTTCTCTTGCTTCATTTTATGAACCATACCCATATCAATAATCTTAATTTCATTTGATTCTTTATTCTTCTTTTTACTCTTGACACTCAGTTGACCAAGGCTCAAGGATGTACCAACCCTCTCAGCCTCCTCAATCAGTGGAGGCCCTGAAAGTGTCTGGAGAACATACTGATGAAAGACTGATTCTTGAATTCTATCAAAGAATCTATTGACATGGAAATTAGAAGCTAAGATCTTTAGCAACAAAGTTTTCAACAGCCACAAAAATGCCCCAATGAGAATTGTAACAAGAGTCCAGGTTATATAATTCAGAATCTTGGTGGCAACCTTTGAACGTTTGACCCCATGATTAAACAAGAGGACCCAAGTAATAAGAACCAAAGCCAGCCATATAAAAACCTGAACACTTTTCTTCAAACCGTGAACAAAATAAAGCACTTTCTTCCTTAGCAAAAAGTTCATCTCAATCAAGAAAACAATAAAGTGCATAATCCAGTTAGTCACCAACATGCCAGAAAATATCACTAACAGAAGCACACACCACTTCCAAGTCTCCAATCCCCAAAGCATAGACTTTTCCAATTTGTTCACGGTCAAGCTAGCCATTAAACAGATCACGATCAACACCAAAGCAACCCACTCAATCAACACTATAGTTGTAACCCTCTTACGCTTTCCTTTAATCAATTCAACTTTCTTGATAATCTCTTCCTCCTCATCCTCTCCTGGTCCTTCAGGAGATTTCGGGGCAAAAGAGTTTGTCCTATTAATAGACTTGTTATTAGGTGATCCTCTGCTAAGCGAATTCTGTGAATTCACCACAAATTGTTCTCGCAATGTTAAATCATCATGCTCTTCAGATGTATTAGCATCATTATAAGGTTGTTCTCCAAATCTTGACTTAGGTTTTGAGTACACTGACCTTGCAAGTGACCTTCTTCTAGTCAGGGTATTGTCATTTGTGGTAGGAATTTTGGGTGGCTTATTACGGCTTGGACTAGATCTTTTACTCTCAGGTGAAGGGCAACTCATTGGCACTGGTTTCACCGCAAAACCAGCACCAATTGCTTTTGTCGATGCTTCTGAAAAAGATCCTTTTGAGTTATCAGTGTCTATGCTGGCTTTTGGTGAATCTTCGCCTGAAATTTTTATTACAACTTCAGTTCCTTTCCCCATTTTCTTCTCCATCATGCCTAATTCACCGCCCTTTAGAGTGCTCTCTTTGGCATCCATCTTTAAACGCCAGCAGTAAAAAAAAACAAAATGGCAGAATAAGTTTGCTACTTAGTCAAAAGATTACGCAGAAACAAACTTAAATGTAAAATAAGAAAACATTAAACATTCACAAGCAATTTTCCTTTTGAGCTTAAGTGATGATAAACTTTTTGGTTAAAATTAGTTTATGCTTTGCAAAAGTGCAGCTATATTCGTGCCAAATAAACTAAAAATACAAACTTTAAGAGTAAAAATAAGCTTATTCTGTTTTACCTCAATATACTGGGCCAGTACTCGCCGGAAAGTTTTGAATTCACAGCGAACCCACAAAGAAAAATGTACTGAACCAGATATATATCGACCAAATGCCCATAAAAGTTTGAACAAAAGAGAAAAGAAAAAAAAGAAAAACAACATAAAAGAACAACTAAGCAAGATCGGTATTAACAAGATACCACTGAGTTGCTGAATCAGATAGGGATATATTTTTGCGCTCAACGACCATAGAAATCAGCACATCTCAGAAGTTAGAACAGATCATTTGTTATTATTTTCAGGCGGTGGTCTTACAAATACAGAAATAGAAAAGAGAATTGAATGGCGGAAGACTTGAAGTTCTACATCACGTATTCTTCGTACCATGTGCAAATGCTCGACACATAGTGAGCATAGAAAACAGAGGCGGAGGCTACACAAGTCAAGATTCGAGAGAAAAGTGCAAAATGATGCTCAGATTTTGAGAGTAAGCAGACATAGAGATAATATCCAGCTCAGACGCAGAGATATTATTATTTTACCAAGGGAACACAGCAATCAGTGAAATCTAACTTACTGCGGGACTTTGATCAAAACAATATCATAAATTAATTCTCAAAGAAAGCTCGAGAACCCAACTAGGGTTAGACACATAATCCAAGGCGGGGAAAAATAAAATAAAATAAAATGGAACCAGAGAACCATTTGATACTGGTAATGTACTTGTATTCCTCCACAGAAAATACAGGAAAATTCATCGTGCAGTATTTTTATTAATACCACATTTTCACACTGTTTTAAAATGGTAAATTTCAATATAAATATGTTGGGGCGTGTGATGTCTGAATCAGAACCCTGTTTTTAGTCTTTTAAACAATAATTTATTTTGGGAATACGAGGGAGTAAGTGAGAAAGCGTCGTTTAACGAACAAAATCGGAACGATATTTTATTCTACTAGAAAGGGATGGCACGTACGGCATGGCTAATCCCGACAATATTTGCATGCCGTCTCTCCTACTGAATTCGTAACAATTGGTCGTGGGTCCACAGGAAGCATGCATTCATTAGCTGGTTCAGTTGAAATTAACTTAGCAATTATTCACCGGAAAACGACAAACAAAAGATGCTGAAACCCAACAGGAATTCAAGTTGAAATGACTTCTAAAATCAACAATAGTTTGCGAAAAAGGACTAAAAAATTCCTTCGTTTCATGTAATATTTATGGCCCAGCAGGTCACTTTAATTTGACAGCAAATGGAACCATGTTCTGCGTTTTTCCATGGATATGTTTTAAGACTTGTTATGTTACATTACATTCCAGCCCATCTTAACTTTTATTATTCCTTGTCATTTAAAATAATTTTCAAAAATTTAAAATAAAAAATATTTTCAAATATATATTTTTTAATATATATATATATATATATATTATTTCTCTTTGGTCTACTAAAAAATAATAAAGTAGCAACCTACGACACAATGGATAATCTCTGGCAATGTGGGTAACTCAACTGCATAATGGATTTGAAAGGGACCACTTCGACGATTTTTATCATGGAATGGAGCCTCTCGTCTCCTTTGCCGCAGGTGATGATGATGATGTCATTCTAGATAAATCTCCATATCTAATCATCCACGTTGACCAGACTTACCAACAAAACGTTAGATAATAGAATTTTTTTTAAAAAAATTATTTTCTTTCAAAAGTTAAAACTAATTTTATTATTAAATTAATTAATTTTAAACAAATATATATATATATATATATCCAAGTTAAAATAATAATAAATAAATATTAATCTATTTAACCAAAAACAATTGTAGTTCAATAATAAGTGTATTGTTTCTCACTCATAGGACTATTTACTTTGTATCTAATCTAATGTCTTGGTCATCGAAAAAACAACAGGTGGTTTCCAAATCAAGTGCTGAGAGTGAGTATCGAGCCTTGCAGCTGCTTTAGCTGAAATTTCTTGGATTGAGTCTCTCCTGGGTGAGTTACAATTTACTCTTGTTGAGTGCGATAATCAAAGTGCCACTGCACTTGCTAAGAATCTAGTGTTTCATGCTCGATCCAAACATACAGAACTTGACATTCATTATATTCAGGACAAGGTTCTAGGCAAAACCCTTGATAGTAGCTTTGTACCAATTGAAGAACAAGTGGTTGATGTCTTAACAAAACCACTGTCCTATTCTTAGTTATCTTTTCTTTTGCACAAGCTCAAGGTTGTTCCTCAACCTTGAGCTTTAGGGGGGATGTTAAGGAGTAGTGCTGCAGTGATGTGATGTGCTCTTAAGTGACCGTCAAATTAAAAGTGTGAAATGTAGGTGATTGGAGTTAGTTTAGCTTCAGTTACAACAAGTTTCAGTGCAGGAAATGGTGCCAGCATCAAGGAAGAAGAAGTAGTTATTCGAATAGTTATTTTCTGTTATATACTTGGTTCTCAAAACAAGCTTTGTTTTGTATTCTGAAAGAATTCAAGAGAGATCTAGATCATCCTTTTCAGTAGTATAAATATGTAATAGTCTTTGTATTTTGAAGAACACGTTGAATAAAATCCAGAATTTTCAGAACAGTAAAGTTTCTTAGTTCTCTCTTTCTTTCTTTCTGTGTGTGTTTCGGAGCAACCAAACATCTTAATCTTCAAGTTCTAGTGATAGTGCTGCTGCTGTTGTTGTTGGCTTGTTGAGACTACGAACCCACGTGCTCGTGCAATCATTCAATCCACGACAACATTTAGGAGACTGGGCAGTCCTGCCGGCGGGCATTCCTTGCTTCGCAAGAGAGCCCAACATCGGCGATTGTCGAGACCCGAATAGAAGGGTCGAGCCCAACATCTGTTTATTACTTGCTAAAACTATGATACCAAATAATGCAGGCAATTGCAAAGAGAGAGTAAATTGGACATAGGCTAATGGTTATGAATAGTTGTTGTGATCAAGTGCTGCTAACGTCATCTGGGGCCGATTTTACCATGAAATCTGCTTGAATTAGCAGTCAAGCATAAACAGACACCATTGGCTTGTAAGTGTGATAATTTTGAAATTGATCAATTGGGTGATTGAAATCTTATTTTGCTACTCTTAGCAAACATAAAACGTTGATAGGAATAAGGGATTGTTGCAGTGCTTTAATAATTTTCAAAAAAGTTACCTGCTTTTTACGTGCAGTTACGTGAGTGATGAGATGATAATGTAAATGCAACAATTTAACATATGTGTAAACAGTGGAAACTGATAATTGGGCGGTATTTACTAAAATTCGTGGTGAATGGCTGCAAAGTCTGGACCACAGTTGAATTCTGTGAGTGCTCTCTGCGTGGTCCTCTCACTGATCACTCTCTCTGCAACAAGTCTCAAGTATGATCAGCATGCGAGTGCAAGGGGACTGGAACTCTCGCCAGATGGTAGTTGAAATATTCACAATAACAATGCAAATTTACATTATCACACTCAGTAATCAATTTACGGCTGCCTTTAACAAACAAAGAGAAAGAACAAAACAAGATTCCTTTGTGGATCAACATGTATCCGTGCCACGCATATTCACCTTTTTTTTGGAAGGGGTGGGGGGTTGGAGAAAGAAAAAGCTGGTGTGGTGGCGATGGAATGGAAACTCAAAGACATAGGGATCGCAGATGGATGGATCAAATAGCGTTGCCTTTTACTAGCAAAGCTAAAGCAGAAATGAACTGGTCTTGGACCATCTGCTGAATTATTTTTCCATTTTTATACTATTCTATTGGTTTTAATTTTGTTTAATTTGGAACGACTAGGTAGCTTCGATCATGTATACCTAACACTAACACCAATTTAGTTTCATAGAATTAGATGATCATATTTTTATTAGTAATTTGTTTATTGGTGAGTTTAAAGCTGGTAACCCTCGTAATGCCAGAATTGTATTGCTTCAGCACTTGATAATGATGATGATGATGATATAAACAATGCGTGCGGGATATTACTAACATTATTTCAGATTTTGATGTTTTAAACAAAGTTTACAAAGACGAAATAGAAAATTTTAACTGATCTTACTAGTTTAAACCGGGTCAAATGCCGGTTATGATATTGTAGAAATGAATAAAAACACAAGGAAAGGGAATATGATGATGATTAGGTGTGAGGAGAAGAAGGTCAACTGGCTTCGCAGTTTGCTCTTCATCTTCAGTTCTTCCCGATCCATCATATTTATTTATTTGTTTACGTATTTTATACAACTTCTTAAAACTTTATTCTTCTCATCTTCCCCACCTTACCAGCTGCAAGAAATCTTTATTTTTTACATACAACATTAACAAAGATGGGAAGGAATGAATGATCCCTTCCTATCCCATCCAATTAAACATTAATTCCCCTAGCTATCTATAACTACATTATTTGTTAAGGTTTAATTGAGTAGTGTATAGAATTAGTTACGAATCCACCATGACTTTAAATAATGCTAGTTTGAGCTTGTTTTCTTTAATTAGCTTAGCTTCTAATGATATGATCGCCTTAGATTTTTGACCGGAGGCACAGAAAGAACTCTTCAATTCATTCTTTTGTTAATTTTAGTCTTGTGTGGGACTCCTGCATGCTTGTCACGTATCATAAATAGTAATATTAATATTAAATATCCAGTATATAATCGGTTATTATTAGCTTTTAATTAGATACATCTACTACTCTTTTAATTAATTTTTTTCGTATGTATAATTAAAAATATTTCACTATTTTCGGGTTTATGATATATTCATATATTGATATATCTAAAAAATTATTACCCGTAATTTGATTTAATTCTTATAAAAATTTTAAATAAAATTAAAATTTTAGTATTTTAAATTTTTCGTGAAGATCATTTTAAGTTGTAAAATATTTAAAAAGAAAACTGAATATATCAATAAGTAAATATACCATGGCATAGCTGAGAGAAGACTTGGGTGGTCATTGTCACCATTTGCAAATGTAATTATAGATGTTAAGCTTTAATTAATTAATATTTAACGTTGTATTAGACGCACAACAGCCATATAATTAATTTTAGTTGAACTAACAGGCGATAGCACGTACTTGTTAATGTTATTTATTTAGTTTATCATAATTGTAAGATTCCTTGTATATTACAATTCACATGCGTGCTTCAATTTTCATTGTCAACTGATTTTGCAGGAACATCGCCCCACTGCAATTATTTTGTTCTTTCACATGACAAAGAGGAAGGAACGCACCAATTACATCAATTCTATTTTGTTTCATAATAGAGCTAGCATGTATGGTATGATTAACCACTAGAACCCTTACCATTTATATTTGTTATTGGGATATTAGCTGTTGTTGTTGTTATAATACTACAATAATGACATTAAAATTAAAGTAAATTTGTACATCTCTTCTTTTGGGATATTCATTCATTGTGGACTGGAGAATTGCTTGCATGGGAGGGTTAGGCACCCACCCTGCACACACAGCACAGCAGTGTCCTTTCTTTTTTTGGTTTTGGTGTTGAGTCTTGGTAGTTGGGACAGAGAGAAGAGGTACCAATACTATTAGTATTATGGCATGCTAACAAGCACCATTCAATTCCAGAGAAAGAAAGCAAAAGCAGGGAAAAAAAGAAATAAAAGAAGAAAGCAAAAGCTCTCGACTTTCTCTATTCCCATGGGCGAAGATGAAGATCTGCCCTTGTCTTTACCATCACAATTCTCTCTCATTTTGCTTGTGATTACCCATCTCGAATCTTTCGTTTTCCCTCCTCTCTTTCTTGTTCGTCAAACTGTCTGTCTGTCAGTCTCTTCATCAGTTTCAGGTCATCATCAAGAATGAACGCATCCCCATTTCTTACTTTTCTAAAAATCAAATTCCCCACTGCACTTTTCTTTCTTTAATTTTGTTGTTTGTTTCTATATTGCAGCATTCCCATTTCACATAGATAATAACAATTATAATAAAGAAAATTGCCAGGAAAATGCACACATGTGACTCTTCAAACGTCAAAATTTAGCCATTTTCAAAACAAAACTAACAAAAATTTACACTCGTATGATATGATGATGATATATCCTGTAATGAGGTTAACTACTTTATCAAACCATTAGCAATGGCATGATTGGTATCAACATGAGTAGTTTCGTACACTGGTAACTCTTCACAATACCTATTATTTCCAATCAAAGCAAGATGATCAAGCTCAAACAAATCCGAACTAGAGTAACTGGCTGCATCATCTTCATCATCATCATCCTCATTGTCGTGATTAACACCAATATCTCTTGAAACTAGATCATTTTTCTTATGATTTTGGTGATAACTTTTCAAGAACTCTCTGGCAATTTCACCTACACGTTCTCTTCTCTCGGTAATTTTAACTTTGAGCTCATCTTCGTTCTTTCTTGACGGTGATTTTCCGATTTTCCATGCAGTTGGAACTGAAACGGAAATTAAACTTGCTGCTTCTTTTTCTTCTTCGGATAAAGATTTGTGTCCGCATGGTCTGCAATCTTCGTCTACAATAACACTAACTGGATAAAATCTGACGCTTCTTTTAACCCCATTGCGCAATCTTTCCCTTGTAGAAGGTGAATTCTTGCTTAGACATGATCTGTAGAATGAAGAAGCTGATGAACATGTTGACACTGGTCCTGATTTTGAGTTCCTCTCAGGATTCATACCATCATAAGTTGTATTAAGTGAAGATGAATGCTTTGTTTTCTTTGCATTTCCTGTTGCAAAAATAGAGTTGATGAAATTTGCCAGACGGCCACCCGGTGAAATTGGCTGTTTAACCTTCTTCAGATTGTTGTAAATTTTCAAGGCCCTTGATTTGGACTTGATGAGATTACTCTCTTCAAGCTTCGGGGTATGTTCTGCGGAAGAATTGTGGTGATAATTATTGCACACATGCAACTCACTTTGTTCATAAAACAGACTCCTATCTTTTTTCCTTGTTTTCTCTGGCTGGGCAGAGATGCTAGTTCTGACAGGCTTAGGCCTCGCCGGTACAAAGCACGAGGACCTCGAACTTGAACCGTAGAAGGAATCTGCATCAGAGGATGAAAATCCTCCAGAACTTGAATCTGATGAGATCGAAGTGGAGCTAAAGAACAGAACATCTTGATCATGATCATGATTTAATTTGCTCTCATCTTCACTGAAAATCTGTCTTCCTTTGATGTTGGCCTTGTCACAACCCTTCTTATCCATCCATTTCTCCATCAAACAAGCTCGGCGAAGGCTTAACATTTGTTTTTCTTCAATATTTTTATTACCCTTCAAACCATTACCACTCTGCTTCCTTTGCATGGTTTCTCTATAGAACTTCAAGTCCGGAGACTTCGTGTTACCATCGTCGGTTGAGCGGTAGATTTCATCGAGAAGAGTAGAAGAGAAAGAAGGGCTTCTTTTATCTTGCATATATCTATCTTCTCTCAGTGTTTTCTCCCACTTATGCATGGTTTCGGTGAGCGAAAATCTGAAAAAACAGAGATGCCAAGTAAAGGGTAACAGAATCACGAAGGAAAAAAAAAGGATAAAACAAATAGAAGTGATAGATATTTAAAAGCTGCAATAAAAACGGAGTAGAAGGCAACGAATTTGATCTGAAAGAAACAGAGTAATTGATGTTCAAATAAAAATGAAGAGAGATGGAGACAGTAATGAAAACAAAATTGCACTCCTTCGATTTGAAGACGAAGAGAAGGGAACAGAAGCTAGAGATTTTATAAAGCTCTTCATGCGCGCGCATGCCCATCCTAATTGGAGCCAATGCCAGTTTGGCAATTGATTACGTGGAGTCAATTTTGACCCATCGTTTCTCTAAATTACCCCTGTGTTTGCCACTTTGATAATTCATTTATAGCCGTTGATCGTGCTGAAGAGAGATGGGTAATTATATAGTATGTCTCGTAATACAGAGTAGTAGTATTCTACGACTGTTTTAGTGCCACAAAGGTGGGTCCATGTGTTGGTGTCCGAGTAGTGATTTGCGGATGGGTTATTGCAGATGGTCTCACAGAAGATGAACTGAATTTGGTTGAATTATTGATTAACTTTTAAAAGGGTGGGTGGTATATGAGTAATTATGAGGCAAGATCAATCTTCATATCAAAACGTACCAAGTACAATCATTTTATCCAATTTTTCTACCAGTAATACACGGGTTTGTATTTTTTTTAGAAAAATAATCTTATTGGCAGGAGAAGTAGCCAGAAGTGGAAGGAGAAGATTAACCAACTCCTTTAAGAAACTGAAAGTAGAGGGTTTTTAAGATAAGTCATCAATAATCTCATACCATGGTGAGCATGGGAGCTAAACCGCATGGATTATTGTGCATTATACATGTAATTAGAAAACAACCCACCTGTATTTGTTGAAATTATTGAATCAATGAGCCACTTTTACTGAGGCCAAAAGCAAGTGATCACTATTGCATTCCTACATTCAACAGGACAAGAAAGCTTACATATATGCAGTAATTGCAGATCACGAAATTTTACAGAATCTCCTTTACTGTGTGTACAGAATTTGTACTTCAAATTAGGGCCCCATTTTTGCTTTATCATATTATCTTTTGAATTTGAAAGTAATAGAAGCTCTATTACCAAAAATCAGACACCTATGACAGTTTAAAAAGGGAAAGCCTAGTGGAAGAAAGATGGTCTTTGAGTTTTAACCGTGAGTGAATAATCAATTATCAATCCCTATGGATTGCAGCATGTGAAAATTGGCTTTTAATCATGTAAAATTAACCCTCAGGAGCCTCTCTGTCCCATTTTGAGTGCTGAAATTAATGATTTTGTGGTCATAAACTTACTTAGTGAGATGATTAGACATGTAATTCAACAGTCCAAACCCATTACGCCAAGTTCAAAGTTTCAAGCTCAAAATTCACATGATGCGTCTTAATCTAGCTGATTTGGAAGAAATTAAATTTGCATTTGCATGGTCTTACAACAAAGATGAACTGGCAGGTATACATTACTTGCGTGAGATGGTCCAAAACTGCTGAATCCATACATGCATGGACGATTGAAGGCTATTAATATCTGTGCGCGTAAGATTAGGGATCGAGGAATAAGTTAACTAAGCAAAAACATCACATGCAAGTACATATTTCTGCAAACATGCTGTTGTTTCTGTCCAGCATTAATTTGGAAGACAAAGAAAACAACATCATTAACCCGACAGAAAAAGAAACCAATGACACAAATTTATATCTATTTACGCTAAGATATTACAGATGGGGCATAGAGTGTGCTTCCACTATCGTTGTCAAGATCACATGTTATTTCCATTTTCGGTTTGTTGGTGTTTATCAATCTAAAGACACAAGCTATTATGCAGGTAATATCTTCAAGCTTTCTTGTAGATAAAGAAGAAGATGACGCAGAAAGGTCATTGATCCGTTCGCTTGGATCGGTTTCAACAGTATCTTAGCTATTTTAATTTAGGGTTAAAATAAAATGACATGGAAGGTGGCTTCCACCAGCAATTAGACAATCGATTCGGGTAATATCAACATCTGACGGGAAGAGATCTGCAGTAGAAATTTAATATTTGGTTGGTCCCAAATATATATATGTGCGCGCGCGCGCAGTTTTGCTTTGCTGCAGTCAAAATTGGGAGTCCATTTGCCTATGAATCTGGCCAAGAGATTGGTGTATGCCTGAAAATCAAACGGCAAGATACTGGAGAAGGAAATTCTGTGGGTGTCAGGCGAAACCCACATCTTTGTTCAATTCCTGGTCCCTTTCTCCTCTACGAAAATCCTCCCTCATTTGGTCATTATTTCGACAATATCTCAAGGTTTCGGAATATTTCTCCATTCTCCAAACCCCATCATAGATCTCTACTCTCATGAATATGTAATCCTAAAATAATACAATGACAGAACATATAATGTGGGGTATAAATTAATAGGCATGAACCAAATCTGAATCCAGTCGGAACGACAACACCCTTAAGCCAAGAAGTAGGAGATTTGCTAAATACCGTACGGTAAGATAATAAAAGGGGAGTGCCAGGGCGATTGGTCCTATCGGCTTTGTGCGATGCCCAACGTTATGTGAATACAAACAGCTAATACGAATAATCGTGCACGGGCGTCAACAATGAATAGCTGATCTCGCATCACGCGTAGCTCGTGCGTTGGGACCACTGACTGGCACGTGAAGTATTTACTGTTCTCTGTCCAATTACATACAACTCTGACACGTGCGGTTAAGAGGTGAGTTGTACTAGTCTGTGTCTCCCTCTATCTGGCCATCACTTTGCTTTTTTGACACGCATACGTCACGCTCATTTATTTAGTTTTCCATCGAGGAACACATAGTCCAATTGTTTCTTTACACGCGTCTCCGAGTGTCTGACAGTGCTGGCCGCCGAACTCTTTTCCAGGCCTGTTTGAGATCCGGGATAGTTTAGTCTATCCCTGACTTTAGGTAATCCAGTACCGACATTAGGATTTAACGTAGATAACTTCCGAATTGTTTTCATTGTATAGCAGAGTCAGAAACAGAGATAAATGTGTTTTCTCTTATCTTTTATAATCAAATTAGGAAACATATTGTTCGCAAGGTGCAATTAGAATTGATTTTCCCTCATTCTCATTGTTTCTGGTATTTTCTAGTTCCAGTGATGCCTTGCATAATGAGATGAATTTAGGTTCTTGTAAAAATAATTTGTCCGATGGATGTTATTAACAATCCAATCAGAAGGGAACGCGGCTGAAACGGGACCCAAAAGTTGCCTCCTCAGCAGTGTACCCCGTGATATGACATGGTCGACACCCTCTGATCCATCGTCGTTAATGTTATTTCTATTACCCAAAATTACTCTGTGGAAAAAAGAACACAGGCAGTTGTATTTCTTCGGCTATGGCGCCCTTTCCTTCTTAGATTTTTTTCACGTGGACAAGACAAGTCATAGATTAGACATTCCAACAGAACAGACAATTTGTAATGATCAGATCACCAATCGGATGAGAAAATCCAACGGTATAGCTTCATTTATGAAAGAGATGTGGATGTGGATGTCGGGTCGGGCTGTGGCGATCCCGAGGAGGGAAAAGAGTTTTTGTCTTGGGGCTGTGACGAAGGAAGGAACCATGCCTGCTTGAGCGCCACCTTTCTTTGAATTACTTTGGACGTAGGGCTCCAGGTTAAACTGCTGGGGTCTCTCCCTCCATTATGTTTCTGTCTGTGTCTTTGTTTTTGTATTTGCATTTGTAGGCGTGCATAGCACTACCATCCACACGTGCATTTAATGACTTGCCCTCTTTCGTGGAGTCTATGGTCACGTGCACTGGATGCTCTTCTTCTCTTTTTATTCCTTTTCTCTGTTAAAAAAAGATCATTATTGACGATGATCGATGAAAGCTTCCAGGAAGAGAGAATGTTATCGCAACGTCTTCAACTCAAGTAGCCAGCAGTCTTTCTATGGGCAATAAATTTCATTAATCTTACAGATCGTATCAATTTATAATTTGGATCTGTTTCTCAAACTTAGTGGGTTATGGTCGATCAAGTGCCATGTCTTTTTATTTAAGAAACAAGCAGACAAATCTGCATCTGTTTAACGAGGGATAGAACAGAAGAGCATGCGAATTAACAATAACTAGGTAGACCACTCACTGCCAATTTAATCCAGGTCGTCTTCTTCTTGACTATCATTGCCGCCTGTCTTTCAGCTGTCGTAGTAGCAGCAGCAGCAGGTTCGTCCGTAGTCGCCATCCATATGCTGTCACAACAGACTCACCCTATCTCCGTGTTTATCCAATACAATACAATTTGATTTCTTAACGAAGTTGGGAGGAGAGAAATTAGAAGTCGTCTTTCAAGATTTAGAGTTTCTCTTAAAGTTTTGACCAAGGGATAACGTTGGTTGGTCTCAACATTTTTTACAAGAATTTTGATAATTATTTCAATGGTCAAATTCACATCACCAATATCTAGATTTTCTACAATAACCAGTGTCAAAGGCTACAATGGCGGTCTCATCATTTTCATTGTACTGCCCCCATTCTCATATCAAACTTAGTCCGGCTACTGCAAAACAGTTCGGTAACATTTCTTGCTTCAATTACTGAGTGTTAAGCCTTTGAATGTCGACCAACTGGTAAATATCACCTCGCCTTTGCTTCCCTAATGGAAGGCTTGTCCTAAAATTTTGTATTATTGTCAATGCATTAGAATTGGAGTGAATAAATTGTAAGATCAGAGCAGAAGTTAAGCAAACTAGAGACATTATTAAAATTACTTTCGTAGGATGGAAAAGCACATCACCTTCTGAGCTCAATTATGGAATAATCAATCTCTGCTATGATTATGTCCTCAGCATGTTCGGTCGTAGCCAGAACTTCTCCAAACTGTGTCAAATATTTCAATTAGCACTTCTGCTGCTTGTAGCGTCTTCAATATACCAACACAGAAACATAACCAGTTTTCATGCTAACAGCTCTTCTTTTTACAAGTTATAACTAGCAAGAAAGAAACTGTAAGAAATCTGAAAATAAAGCATGCATCTACTTACTGGTCCTACAAGAGTGGAGTGGCCCCATGCCACATAACTAGATGCATCATCTCGAGCAGGTGAACAAGTTGCCACATACAGCTGCCATTTTCATTTTACCGGGCAAGGAAGTTTCCCATTAGAAACCCTCATATGTATTGCATAGATGAACTGAGTGTATGATATGCAATACATAGTTGCATAAAGGAAAAGACTCTAATCTGAGATGCCTAGTTGGTGATTACTGGTATTTGAATTAGGAAGTCTACTTGCCAGATGCCTTAAAAACACATCAACGATGTTCAATCGCTGTATATATAGATGTTTTCATTTTCTCTAGGAATAGTCTACAGGTTTAAAACCTGGCAGCCATCAAACTGCAGGCTGATTGAGTAATGAACTGAAACTCTTTCAGCTTCTTCATAAATCTTCTGTCTGAAAAACAACCTATAGTTGAAAGGAATATGCTAAACAGTAAGCATGAGGATCCTATTAATGTAAGTATATAGGTGTCTAGGTATTTGATCAATTGATGGATGGATGGATGATTTTGAGGTCCATACATTACACTGTATTGTTGGACTATGCACTATTGTCTATTACAGGGTACTACAACATTGCATTGTAGGTTAAATGATACATTGCATCATAAGGTAATACTTTCTCCAAGCCCATCTCCTCCTTCCACAGGAGTTGCTCTCATTTTTATTTACCATATACATCAGTCCCCTTGTTAATGTCATCGCTTATTTTCTTAGAACCATAATTTATCATGATCTTTAAAACTCCAAATGTTAAACAGGGCATTTTTTCGCAATCATAGATAACATACTGATCATTTTCTCTCACTTTAGTTGGACATTGAACCTCCAATTTCCACTGTTAAAAAGATTAGCACTTCGTCAAATTATGGTTAAAGAATTGAGATATGTAATCTGAGATGGAGATGGTACTGACTGCAAAGCATAAGAAAGCCGATATGCTAGTCCTAGAAAACAAGAAAAAAGGATATGCACTTCACAGAAGTACCTGATTATCTGCAGCCCTGAATATGAAAGAGCAAAGAACAAATCAGTATGACAATAAGAGGCATAATATAGCAATCATAACATAAACTAGACCAGTCTGCATTGTCGTATAAGAGAATGCAAAACCATCAAATGGAGGAGTATGCTGTGGAAAGGTACAGATATAGAGTTCAGTAAAAATTACATGTCAGAAGAATAAGTAATCATATAGACAAGTGTCTGCCTTATAGCAAAGATAGTTTTCCATTTTATCTTTACTTGTATTGATGGAAAGTTACTTCTACCTCACACGAAATCATGCATAATAAATTTACGTCATTGAATAAAATCACTGATGTATGAACTATATCTCGTAGTCCCGGTCAAATGATAAACAACAGATTGCATAATTCAAATTTCAAATCACTATTTTCCGTCGATGAACAGGTGCCTAGATTATTAACAGTATCACCCAGTTGCAGTTAACCTAAATGCATTGCAGTTTATGCAAGAGCAGCATCTTAGTTTGTAATTAACTTGACATTTGAAGAACCTGTGACATATAATGTGTAAAGGACAGTTAAAATTGTTCGCACACAGTCTTTGGCAGATAATGGTGCAATATCACTATCCTACCTCTCCACAGTTTATTATTAAGCAAAATATGTACAGCAATAACTGAAATTTATCAGTACCTTGCCCTCTGCAATAACTCCCAATGCAACGGTCCAGTTGTCATGTTAAACGCCCCAGGATAGCATATCAAGTGAGCACCTGATGACAAAATCCTAATATTGTCATGATTCAGAAGATTATGAACATGACAAACAACATGAACTACATCAATTTGGTTTGATTGATCAGTAGAAAGGGCAATCAATTCTAAACACTGCCAGAAGCATGGACCTCAAATCACAGAAGGGAAAGATATTAAACATATTCATGGCCATTACTCAGTGCAATAACACTGGACTAAGATCTTGGGAGGAATATTTGGGTTGGTTCCTTACCTTTACTTCAAAGTGACCCCTCTTAAGATTTTAACATGTACACTAGAGTTGATGGTAAGAGTTTCGCCAATAAAGATTTTTTTCACATATTTTTATATAATGAAGAAGTTCATTAATGTTTGGAGGTCTCTCCTAAAAAATATGTTATTTATCCATTTAAAGACAGACAGAAGTTCTTAAAATCCTTCACTTCACAACCTTAGCAGGCACATAACAAAGAGAGACTGATTAGTGTTTGAATGAAGATAACACTTCATATAAAGTTGACCAGTGAAGAAGGATTCCAGTGGCTGAACTAGTGTAGCAGTAATTATGGATTTGTAAGTTTAAATCAATTATACCATTGAAGAAATCTCATGCTTACAATTATATTTTTAGATATCTGTAAATCAAAAATATTACTTAACATGTCTTGTAATGATGCTAGAAACTAATGTTTAATCAAAACAGGGAATATCCACAGACAGCTCACTAAAGTGAATTATTTCATCAGCCAAAAGAAATTAAACAAACCTCTTGCTCCATATATCATAGCCAATTCTTGAAACCGAATGTCATAACAGATACCTATACCAATACGCCCAACATCTGCATGAACTAGTCAATGGTTATACTTTGGACTGGTATAAGAAACCAAGAAGTTCTCTCAAAAGGTAAAGGAAGGTTGAGGAACAGAATGCAATATCAGGATGGTTTAATAGTGCCAAATAAACAAAGTACTAAGCAGAGTTAATGCATGAAACTATAAACAGAAAAGAAAAAAAGGAAACAAAAAAGACCTTGACAAATTGAGAGCTACTAATAATTTTGCATCTGCATTTTTTTCCTCTCTTATGAGTAAAAAACACATCTGACACCCCTCAAAAATATTTGCATTTCTAACAGATACAGTAAGCAGGTTTCTACATTTTGAAACCTTCCTGACACATCATGTAGTTTAAAGCTAGGGTTGTCAAGCTAAAAGCCCCATGTGCAAAGGGGATATTAGTTATAGAAAATTAAATTAGCATTGTCCCATAATTGTAATCAGTCCTGGCTCAAGGAGAGAAAGGATATGAAGCAAGAACTCTACAAGGATAATCCAGGAAGCTCCACAAAAGGGCACATGTTCTCAGAAGTTGAGCACATCCTATAAGACAAATGAGCATCCACAAAAAAGCCCTTCTAGTGGTCACAATAATTTTAAACAAGAAATAGAAGCACCATACAACAGCTCAAAACAAAAAATTTTAATACATCAAAGAAAATATAGAGGGATGCAGACACAAAACTCTGTTTTTAAGTCTAGAGGTGGATAATTTTGGAAAAGAAAATATATTGATACATGAAAAATGGAACATCAAACCTGTGTCCACTATCGTTGGAGTCTCCCCTGCTGTAAGGGTCTTTGACTCAATAAAGGTAATCTTCCCAGGAATGTCAATATCAAAAAGGTGTATCTGTGGTTAAACAAGAATGTTAGTGAATCGGCAACAAAGTGATATCATCCAAAATAATATTACTTAATACATATTCTTTATAAAAGGATAGTACTAGTTTCAAGACATCAGACATGTAGCTATTATTCATTACAGCACAACTAGGCATGTGGCAAAAGAACAAATATAAGGAACTTACTAAGAGATAAGACCAAATAAGATATTATCCATACCATCAACCATTACGCAATAATCTTGAAGATCTGATTTAATCAATCCCAACCACTAGTTTATGATTACATAATAAAAGAACAGAAGATGGTTTGATGCTGACTATCAAGTGTAAAATCAATTCCATCAGATTTCTTCGACAGGACTCTGCATGCATTCAATCAGCAAATCCAGCCATATAGTAATCTGCCTCATATTTGCAAACAACAATGTTGTAAAGGATGCCAAAACACTAGAGTTTATTAAATTATGGAAATATTATAATAGAAATTAGTATTTGTAAGATTGTAGATAAATGAATTGTTAAATACCATATTACTTGCATAAATTGCTTTACAATTTGGAAAGGGTGCAAAGCACATTAGATGAAAAGAGCAAGCTTGCCATCTAACGTGCAATTTTTGAGTTGTAAAATGATTTATGTAAATAATATTATTTAGCTACGATTTCCATCTATCATTGTCCAAGCATTAGGGATTTTGTCATAATATTGATTTGATGTAATTAAGTATAGTATTTTAGATAAAGATCTTGTAAACTTTTTGTTTTTTTAACAAATGGGAAAACAACCATTCATATTCATGCTTCATATCATAGGATACGCATCTTCTTACAATAACACGAGACATTCAAGGTGAGCTTCAAGTACTACCTTCCGGTGCTTAGCCTTCAATTTTCCATCAGTACCAAAGATGCAGCAAGTGTTATACAATCGATCCCCACACCGTTCCGGTATAGAACCACCAACTAAAGTGATCTTCAGAAGACAAGAAACTTCAGAAAGCATGGCTGTTGAAGGAGACGCATCTCCACCTGCATCGATGTCTTCAGCATAAACAGGGAAGCTGTCATTCGAATAAGGACTGTTCCAGATCTCCTGAAATAAGTAAAAAAGAAAAAGAAATAAAATCTTAATTTAAAGCCAAAATGGTAGCACTTTTAACTGAGCCAAGAATTACTGACCCCTACACAATCTCAATGAACCAACTTCTCTTCCATATGGCCTAATTGGATAACAACACTATTCATTTTTTTATTACAACATAACAAAAGAAAGGAACTGAGCTTTCAACTAAATTATTTAGGGTATATTTTGTAACTGTTGTTCTTCTAATTAATTTTGAAAGCAAACCAACAAAAGTATTTGGTAAGAACCTACTTTTTCTTGGCAGCTGATGTTTGCTAACCATACACCCACTTGATAGTATTCAACAAAAACTGTAGATTAACCACAACACCTCAATCCCAGACATAAACTTAATTACTTGAGCTTCGAGAAATGAAAAATACATACTTATAGAGTACTTAAAACCATTTGGCTTGGTGTAAGTGAATTATTAATTTTGTCGAGATAATGGCATCTAACATGAAGATTCCTTATAGCATAAGTTTAAGCGATGAAAAACACCATGATAAACAAACAAGAACATGCAGGAATAGAAAACTCACAGGCAAAACAACAAGCTTGGCGCCTTTCTCAGCAGCCTCCTCGATGGCTCTACGAGCATGTGCAATATTCCTCTCCTTATCAGCCGTCACCGATAATTGGCACAGTCCAATCTTAAACTGAGAATAACCAAACAAATAATAAATGAAAAACCAACGCAAAAATAACCGAATAAATAAAGAGAAGTAATGTTGCCTTGGTGACAGGAGGAGCGGGCAACGGAAGAGCAGGTGGGTCCCTTGCTTGCTCAGGCTTGAAAGAAGACGCCATGATTGGAACAGAGTTGTTTCTGGTTTTTGACGAGCAAGTGCGGATGAAAGAAGGGGTATGAAAGACGGGTTTTGGTAGAAAAATGGAGCGAGAGAGAGTGGAGTGATTGAATTTAAGGCTGAGATTGAGATTGAAACGGATCTTGGAATTTGCAAGGGATGAGACTGCTGACTTCATTCCACTTCTTGACAACTCAATCGGAAGATATATCTTATGTAGCAAACACGGCCACAGCTGGGTTCGTTTTCACTGCCCGAGCCATTTTCACCAGTGCTGCTCTACTAATATTCGTAAATATCAACGAGTTTAGCTCTTTATAAAATATTTATTATATATATATATATATATATATTTGTCTAAATTTGTATATTTATTTAAAATAAAAATAAATTTAAAAAATTATAATTTTTTATTTTTATTTTTTGTATATATCTTAGTTAATGACTTCTTTATAATGTTTTAATAATTTTTTTTAATTTTTATTTTTTTATCCACTAAAATTTATTTATATTTTATTTAACTTAACACAATTTCTCATATTAATTTTTTAATTGTTAAATTAATATATTTTTAATAATTAATATTAAATATATTTTATATATTAATTATGATATATTAATTATATAAATCTAATTTTAATTAATAAAAATATATTAATTTAATAATTTAAAAATAATATAAAAATAATATATATTAAATAGTAAATCACATAAATAAGTCAATTAACTCCAAGCTGGGTCGATTGCCACCTCTGGTGCCAGAGTTCGGGCTGCCCGAGTTGGTTGTCAGCTCCGCTGCCCAGTTTTGAGCCCTCATGGGCTGCCCGTATTCATTGGCGCCTCTCGGCTGCTGCCGAAGTTTGAGCACTCACGGACTCATAATTTCCATGGAAACAGAAATCGTTTTGTGCCCTCGCGAATCTTTTTATAAAATTGGTTTGAGCCTGCGAGGGTTCCAAATTTTCCACTAAATGGAGGGCAGCCCAATCCCCGGAGGAGTAAATATCGTGCCAAACCCACTTAAGGGATCCAAATTTTACAGAAAATTAAGGGCAGCCCAATTGTAGGAGCAGAAATCGTCTACATCTGACACAGACACATGGACAATGCTGATATCACTACTTACATCACACTAATTATTACAACCTCTCAATCCCAGCTAGCTTGTCCATCGTGTACTAAAAATTACTGTACTCGGAATTAGATTTATGATTATTTATGTATTTTAAAAAATAAAATATATTTATCACACTTTAAAAATATACTTTTACGTTAAACTTTAAGGTAAATGCACATGTATTATTTTAATTTTGTGATACGAAAATGGATCCGTCTGATTTCTCAGTTGATGTTTGATTTTAGGGTCTACGCACCTTGCGAAGGAAATCACATCACCCAATGATAACCCATAAATTATTTCAAAAACATAACCGTCTCTGTCGGATAACGGGAATTTAACTGCCTCTCGCGCCCCCTCCTTTGTTACACCCCCTTTAAACTCTCACAACTCTAAATTCTTACCGACCACTTGATTCAATTAATCACACTCGTGGCGGCGCTGCAATTGACGCGCCGCCACACTAAGCAATAAGCGACATCACCATCAAAAGATCTTCGTCACTCTTGAAGTTTACACATAATATCTCACTTTTGAAGTTTATGCAAAATCTGTGATGCATGGCAGATCCGAGAGCCGTCGTCCCCTACCATGATCCATACGATAGCTCCGATGCGGATGACATTATTAACTTCATCAATGACCCAAATCCTACTTTTCCAGATTTATCGTTTTTTGAGGATTCTTCTTGGCTTCCATCTTCAAGTAATCCTCAGTCGGATGATATCATCTCGGATACTAATGACCCATTTCATGATACACTATGGTGGGATGTTGGTAATAATTTCAATGTAGGGAGTTCTCAGGCGGGTCCTTCAGAATATCACGCGGAAATAAGTAATGGAGGAAAGCCAATGATCGAAAACTGCGCAAATATGAAAGCATTTTCGATTTGGCCAGTGCCCCAGGTGCCATATTCATGTGGATGTTGTATGGTGCTTCGAGAAATAGTTCATATTAATGGTATGTTTTGTTAAAGTATTTTTGTAGCCTCTTTACTGAAGTTAAAAGATTTCTTAGTTATGGAGCTTTTGTAGTGATCTATTGGGAATAACAGGTGGATTATTCAACTTCTTTTGTTTTGGTTATGTAATTTTATGTGTTCATAGTACAGGCCATGATACTACAAAACTTGAGATTCATGGAAGACTTGGCATAATCTGTCATGCTATTCTTGAGATTCAACAGAGTACCGGTGTCATTCAGTACCACATGATCGAGTAAGTTAAGCTTCTGTTTTAAAAGGTTTTTTCGTTTAATTTATAAGATAGTGTCTGTCCGAGAAAAGAATCCAATTTGATATCATAAATTGAAGGGAACTGAGAAATTACTATCTCGTTATCTGATTTGCATGGTTGTTTTTGTGTACTTTTTTTACGTCTAGTCTTGCTTAGTTTTATATAATCATTCTGTTTTGTCCAGTTTTTGCAAGAAAAGCGTAGATGATGTGAAGGAATATCTGATTCAATATTTTGAAGAGCGGAAACAAGCAGGATTTGTCATGTTGCCCGACCCCCTCGCAGTCTTCTATGAAGCTGTTTGTGTGGGGTTAGATTTGGATGAAAATCTAACCAAAGATCATTTCTCTCAGCCAACAAAGACAAATTCAGGTTGGTTTGTCTGTGTCTTGTGAATTTGTATAGAGAGCTTTAGAATCCCGTTCCTGCAAGAGAGTGTTATGTTCCATCATCATCGTTTCCTAGTTGGCTTATCAATTATCGGCCAGTTTTCATTCTTCAACGTTCCTCATTATTAGATTAGGTTTGTTGAACTATTGTTTAATTTTCTGCAGCGGCCAATGAAATGCATCAACCAGAAATGAAGAATGATTTAGGGAAGACTCCAAAGACATCTCTCGCAGCACAGGTGTAGTCATTCTCTTCAGTCATATTAAAGGAAAAAGCTCTCAATCAAAACTGCATTTATTATTTTCCAATTCTGATATCTTCTAACCCAGTAAATTTTTGTTTTGGTGGGGCTTGTGCAGAGGGAGAGAACAGTAAATTTGACACTAAGAGACTTGGAGGATTATTTTCATCTGCCCATTGAGCAGGCAGCCAGAAAATTGCAATTATGCCCAACCGTTTTGAAGAAGATATGCCGCAGAAATGGTTTGCTCAGATGGCCGCATAGAAAAGTATGATTTACTCTCTATTATTCCTCCAATTCTTCCTTCTTCTACATTAATTATCTTGTCTAAAATGTGATTTTTTTTGTCATAAGCAGATAAAAAGCATACAGAGGCGGATGTCAATCATGTCAGCAAGATTAAGTTCGAATGATGTTGAAGAAAGAGCAAATGCTGAAGCAGAAATCCATAAACTTCGAGATGAAATGGCCACCGCATGTTCTGGACTCTCTAAACGACTCTCCTAGGAATCTAGTAATGCGATTTCAAGCCGAAAGAAAAGAAAAAATAGCTGATTATTTTTATTTTATTTTATGTTTTGGCGTAAAGAGTGGAAGATATTTGATGAAGCTTTCTATGCTATATTGACTCTGTCACTAAGAGAAGAAGATACGTTGATATCATGTACGCAGTAGCCTTTCTTATCAGATATTAGCTTATTGTATTATGAATTTTATTAGAAAAAATTAAGCAATTGTATTAAGTAATATTTAGCTTTGTTTATCATTGAATGAGACGGGTTTTAACAGATGAAACCAAATTTTCAATAAAAACGTACAGAAGATTAAGAAGAATGGTACTGTCTGTTTTTATATTTTACTTTGAAAAGGTGGCGGAAATATACTACTTTGTCTAAATATTGAAGAGTTTTTGGATTGAATTGTAGAAGTAGATAGATTCTTTGATTATATAGAAATTCTAGAGGAAAGTAGGATAAGACTTGTTGCATGCAGATTAAAGGGTGGAGCTTCTGAATAGTGGGAAAGATTGCAAAACAAGAGGTACCGTGAGAGAAAGACATTAGTCAGGACTTGGTACAGAATGAAGCAGCTATTAATGCAGGACTTTCTTCCTCCTCACTATGAGCAAATCTTATTCAAGAAATATTAGAGATGCCATCAAGGGCAGCGGTCTGTCTGTGATTATACCGCTGAGTTTTTGAGGTTAGTAGAAAGAAATGATTTAAGTAAAATAGAGGGGTGAGAAGTTGTAAAGTCTCTTGACGATTTAAAACCAGTTATCCATGACAAAATTGGGGTACAAGTCATAAGCACTTTATCAGAAACATTCAATATTGCATTAACGGTAGAGTTGGCATTACAAGAAAAAAGCATATCAAACTTTCCTCGCAGAACTTGTGGCGGGAATAATTGAAAGATACCTAATGATAGGCAGAAATCAAGTTTTGACATCTCTACACGTAATGATCAGTATAAAGAGAAGAAAACGGCTAGAAAGCAGAAGATGATGGAATTTAAGGACAAGCCTAAGGTTGAAAATCCATATGCTAAACCTATCCTTAGAAAGTGTTTTAAATGAAATCAACTTAGTCATAGGTTTAGTGACTGTTCCCATAAAAAGAACTATTAATGCTATGAAGCGAAAGGAAGAAGAAGAGGAAGATGAAATTTATTATGGTCCAAATAGAGATACTAAAGAATATAAAGAGAATGATGATGTGGATTGTCAAAATTATGCAGTGAGGAGAATGATGTTGATGTCAAAGTAGGAAGATAAAACTCAAAAGGCACCAACAATTTTGAACTAAGTGCACCATTACTAGCTGCCTATTTGACATTATTATTGACTGTGGTAGTTGCGAAAATATTATTGAAAGAGAAGTGGTAGAAAGCTTAGGATTACAAATAGAAAACCATCCAAAACCATACACCATTAGTTGGACCAAGGCAGTAGAGAAAATTCGGATAATTGAACGATGCAAAGTACCTTTCTGTATCGGCAAATAAAAGGATGAGGGTTTATTGTGATATAGTGAATATAGATGTATGTAATTGTTATTTGGTAGACTATGACAATTTGACGCAGCTGCACAACAAGATGGACGAGAAACTACTTATCAGTTAGGAAAGAATGGTATAAATCTACGTTATTATTACCAACGAAAGAAGGTTCCAAAGCCAAAGCCTCAAAAGTGGAAGGGTGAACTATCTTTAAACTTACATAGTCGACTTATTTGAAGGCAGCACTAGTATTTGAAATGGGAGGTCTTACAAAATTCTAAAGAAGATTAATGATAATGCTTATATTGTGAATCTAGGAGAGTTAATGGGTATTTTTAAAACATTTCATGCAACGAATATTTATCTATTTTGTACAATAAAAAAATTATTATATCATTTGAGAATAATTTTTTGTCAAATAAAGAAAAATGACGCAATTTATAATTAAAAATATTTTAAAAATTTTAAATTAGAAATATTTTAAAAAATTTTATAAAAATTTTGTGTTTTAAAATTATTAACATTTTACGTATTATTAAAATTTTATATTTTAAAATTTATATAAATAAATTTTTTTTCTATAACTTTAATATAATTAAAATATTTTTCTCCTAATATTGAAAAGTTTACCGTTTCTTTTGCTATTTCGCTGCGTCAAAAATGTAATTCCTTAATCTACTTGTAGGATATCGTATGATTGGTTGCATTGATGGGAGTGTTGCCTGCCTTCCCAAGAGCCTCTCCAATGATTCCATGAACTCTTACCTATGTTGTTTGGCAGTAGACAAGTGTTTGTCTCCCTGCTTGAATACTTGCCCTGTAGGTTGGAAAAATCCAAACAAGTCTGGACTATGGATCGGACCGCACCGGGCCGGACTCAGGCCTAAATAACACCAACTTAAAGATCTGAAACAGTAGCGTTCTCCTTCCTCGCCGTTCGGGGAAGGTTCACAATGGCCGTGCCATTTTCTAGGAGATCCCTACCCAACGTATCTGACATCTCAGACAGAGCCGTTCTTGCTACCTCCATAACATCTATTCTCCGACACCTAAACCCACAAAACCCTAATCCCAAAAATATCAGTTCAGAACTTCTTAATCAATTTTCCCATCATTTAGAACCAAATTTGGTTACCCAAGTCATCAGAGAACAAACCAATCCTTATCATGCTCTTTTCTTCTTCAACTGGGCCTCCAATCTTAACCCTAGCCATTACAAATATTACCATAATCACTCATGCTATGTAGCCATCACAGACGTGTTGCTTTCTCACTCACTAATATCTACTGCCACTTCACTTCTTCAAAAATCCCAGAAGCTCTCCGATTTCTTCATTAGCAAGTTTGTTAGAGCTTATGGTGATCGCGGCAATGTTAAAGCTGCAATCTTTTGGTTCAACCAAGCCAAACAGATTGAGAATGGGAATTGTTTATTTTCGTATAATTCCATATTGAGTGTTTTGGTTCGAGCGAATATGATAAAATTAGCCGAGGCATTTTTTGATCAGATTGTGAAGGATGATGTGGTGCAACCTGATGTTTCAACTTATACCACGATGATCAGAGGTTATTGCAAATTGGGTATGATTGAAAATGCTAAGAAGTTGTTTGATGAAATGGCTGTTAAGCCTAATTTACTTGCTTACAATACTATGATAAATGGGTTTTGTAAAAAAGGTGATATGGAGAGTGCAAGATTGGTTTTTAATCAGTTAATGAGTAGGGAAGATTGCTTGCCTGATCCTGTGACTTATACAACTTTGCTAGATGGATATTGTAAGAAAGGTGAATTAGATGAAGCAATGAACTGCATGAATGAAATGGTGAAAAGGGGATGCCATCCAAATGTGCTGACGTACAATGCAATGATTTATGGCTTGAGTTTAAGTGGCCGTGTTGATGAGGCGAAGACGATGATTACAAAGATGAGATTAAATGGATTGAAGGATAACGTTGCCACTCACAACAGTATATTAAAGGGGCTTTGCATTGTGGGGAAGTTTGAGCAAGCTGTTGGATATCTTAGGAATATGACTAAGTCGAACATGAAACCCGATGTGAAATCTTATGAAGTTGTTGTTCGTGGGTACTGCAAAATGGGGAAAATGGATGAAGCTGTCTCACTTCTGAAAGAAATTCTAGCAAGAGGCTTTAAGCCATCTGTTTCTAGTTTTAATGCACTATTTAGGATTCTCGTGGAGAACGGAGAGTTTGATAGAGCTATTTTACTCCTGAAGCAGATGTCACATATGGGCTGCTTCCCTAATTTCATATCATTTAGCACAATAATATGTAGTCTTTGTATGGCTAAAGGTAGGATGCAAGAGGCTGAAGAGCTTGTTGATGCCATGACTAGAAGTGGCCACAGCATTGATTCCACCATGTATAATTGCTTGATTAAAGGATATTTAGAAGATGGCAATGATGAAAAGGCAATGCGAATTGCCCATGAGATGGTCAGTAAGAAATATGTAATTAGCCTGGGGTGCTTTTCAGTTCTTGTCAAGGAGTTGTGTACTAAGGGGAAGGCCAGTGAAGCTGAAAAGTTAGTGGAAATGTGTAGTAGAAGCCCTGTTGTTGATATGGATGATTACAGAAAGGCCTTGGAGGGTGTTCGGGATTGATGTGACTTGGCTTTGAAGCTACACCTATACTAGGACAAGATCACTAGATGTCAACTACAAGAGGAAGAGTGAATGGTAAAAATTAGCTGCAAGTAAAAATTAGTATTTACTAAACACTTTAGTTGCTTCCAAACACTAGCTTGTTTGTTGGAATGTAACTTTGTTTAGTGCTCTGAATTGGAGTGGACCTGCATTGCTGCAATTTGGCAAGTAAAATTGGAATAGGCCATACTTTGTAAGAGGAAGCATTTCTTGTGCAAATAAAATCGATATGTTTCACATTTTTGTAATATTTGATTGAAATGGCTTATATTTCAGTGATTTCAATTCTCAAAAAATACATAAAGGTGTCGTGGACTTGGGTTTTAAGATCACCGCCACCGGAAAAGAATAACAAAAGTAGAAAACTGAAGTCTTTGACATATTTTCATAATTGATGATCCTCGGTTACTATGGACAAGCTTGGAAACAAGCACGAACCACTGAAACCAGAGCTACAAACAAAAATCTAATCGTGCATCATAAAAAAGTTGCAGTCTTGATGCCATCTTCAATTTAATCTCTCCTCAGCTAATAAATCAAAGCTGCTGATTGCATATAAGGTCTCTCTGATTTGGTAAAATCAATCATATGTAGAGAAAGCTTGGGTATTTGAAACGAAATTCTAGCACGTTTGGAGATGCTTGCAAGTCACTATCAGAACCCATATTTAATTGAAATAGATTATACTCTTTAAGAAATTCCTTTTTGAAGTATTAAAGAAAAAAACACTTAAATTATATAATACTTATATATTTTTTAATATTTTTATTAAAAAAATTATTAAAATACTAAGTGTTATGCGAATCACTTTGAGTACTATTTTAATTAAAATATATAATTAGATATTAATTTCAAAATTGCCTCCTGTTTTAATTTAATTTAATAACACAAATAATCAAGCTTATATATAACTAACATTTAGCATACGTCTATTTATCAAATGGAGCATGTCTCTTGGGCCCGTGACCGTGAGGCTTCAAAATTTTGCTCTTGGGTCTATATCATCGACAGTGAGCAGTATCCACACTGGCAGGCTGATGACACCTCAGACCACGATGACGTGCCAGGATCCGTATGGCGAATACCCGCAGGTCGCGTCAAACACAGTGATTAAACCCAATACGAGTCAACATCCAAGCGGATTACAATTTTAGATCATCAGTCTTTCCTAGTTCTATTGGGGGTTACTTTCATTTTATAGGACCGAAAAACTCCCGGTTCACGGATTCTTCCTTCTTTTATAAAATCCGGTTAATTAATCGACTTTCATTACGTTTCAAATTCTCCTCGCATACTCGCGACGCACTCAAATTTCTCTCTCTCTCTCTCTCTCCCTCTCCCGTCAGAGTCCAAATTATTCACACAACCTTTCCCTCCTTAACTCTGTCTCGCCCTTGGCCTCTCTCTTTTCTCCCCGTTTTTCTGCCTTTCGATCTCTCGTCTCTGTAAAGTCTCTAATAAAGGAACAAAATAGAGAAGAGTTTGTTGAAAATTTGATTGGCTGATGGACGGAGGTGCAGGATACAATCCGCGTACGGTGGAAGAAGTATTTAGGGATTTCAAGGGCAGAAGAGCTGGCATGATTAAAGCCCTTACTACTGGTATACTTCATAATGCTTTTTCAATTGTGAATTTCTTCCTCGGAGACTTCTTTTTTTTATTTATTTACTGTTCACTCGGGCTCCGCTCTTACCGATGGAAACTTTTTGGTGGTTTTGTAGAGGTTGAAGAATTTTTCCACCAGTGTGACCCTGGTAATCAAGTTTTTTTTTCTTTTTAATTCTTTTTTATGTACAGTTATTAATTGTTTCTTTTAATTTTTTTAATCTCTCATACGTAACTACAGTCGTTAATTTTTAACGTTGACTGAATAATTTTAACTCTACACTGACCAAAATATAATTTTGCCTTTTGATAAATAGTTTTCTCGGAAAGCTAACAAATAAATAGAGATTTATTTTTGACTGTGATGCCTGTAACCCATTTGAATTTCTAACTCCGTTCTTGGTATACTCCCAACAAAAAATTATTGCGGTTATTTTTGCAACTATTTTCCTGTTAAAAGCGATTATTATTTCTTTCACATTTACAGTTTTGCTTTTAAGACGACTGTATATGTTTTTGTTACTAGGGTTTTCAATTGTTTCACGTAAAACCAATGATCGATAAATTATTTGATGCACCAGCTGCTTAGTGTATGGGTTTATTGTTGGTTTCCTTATGTCTCAATATGAATAGCTTTCACTTCTATTTTTTCTTAAAAGGAAAAAAAAACCTGTTGTAACATCGTACGTTTTTCATATTGAACCTTATTTTCGTGATTGATTGATAAGTTTTTTATTATATTGTTTGCAAATTATACTTTGCAATTATTCTTTGTGAATGGGAAGTCACTGTTCACCAATGCTTGGATGTATGGAATTCTGATCAAGCTAAGGCATTGGTGTATCCGGGGTGAAGGGTGACTCTTAGATCTGTTATTAAAAGTCACTGAAGTGACTTGGAACATTTGGATAAATAATCATTGTGCATAGTTTCTAATTTTCTTGTGAGCTGTAAATGGAAAGTATGTCACATACTGATAAATCTTACAAAAAGTTGTCTTAAGTTGATGTGGCATTATATGGAAGCATATCATATGAGTTGTATGATCATGCTGCGTGCATATCATACCAACTTACTTGTGAATTAGCTCTGCAGAGTTGCCAGAGAGTTCAAAAAATCAGTTATGGCTTTGGCTGATGTATTATATAATATGTTCTTTCTCTAGCGCCTACTTCTTGAGAAGATGCTCAGTCTAAAGCCTATTTTTGTTTCATCGGTTTGAAAAGACTTGCATCTTTTTTTAGGATGTGAAAAGCTGCTTTGCTATATCTCAAAGACTTAACCAATATAGATTGTGTGATTGCATTGAAAGATTTTATCATGTATGGATATGCATTTGATTACTAATTTTGAGAGCTAGTGTTGTTTAGTTCTCTACTGAATTTTGTTGGAGTTTTAGTTAGTTGGACTTAGCATTCTGTCATTTAATATTGTAAATGTATTTAATGAAAATGCTTTAGTATTTCAATTAGCTGCACACAAATTATTTACAAATTATAGTGACTGCAATTATTGTCAGAGCTTCGAATCCTGGAAGTGGAACTGCCTTTCTGTCTTTTATGAATCACTTAGAAAGAAATATGTTTTACGGTTCTGCATCTCCACAATGAATTTGAATTTCAAGAACATGTCAGAGTTACTTCGAAAAACTATTGACTAGTGCAAATGCAGTGCCTAGCTAATAGCTGATGCAATAGTGTTATTTTGAGATGAGTTCGTTATGTTTTGCTTGCAGAGAAGGAAAATCTTTGCCTTTATGGATTTCCTAGTGAGCAGTGGGAGGTAAATTTACCTGCTGAAGAGGTGCCTCCAGAGCTTCCAGAGCCTGCATTGGGTATTAACTTTGCCAGAGATGGGATGCAAGAAAAGGACTGGTTGTCTTTGGTTGCTGTCCACAGTGATGCTTGGTTACTTTCTGTGGCCTTTTACTTTGGTGCAAGGTTTGGGTTTGATAAAGCTGATAGGTATGCTTTTTTATCTTTTTTCTTGATGCATGATTTGGCTTTGTAAATGGCCTTTAACTGTGATTGAGTTAATACTTTGTGGGCAGTTTGTGTTGGTTGTGCCCCAGTTTCAAGCACCTTTTACACTGCCCTCTCATTCTATTAGTTTGTTGACTTTTATGCTGTTTCTATAATGTTTTAAACTCCCAATTGACAAATCATCTAATGTATATTTTGATGAATTTCTTTTGGCATGATGCTCTTTTCTTATTTTATGTATGTTTAAGGAAGTGCTAGTTCGGAAAACTTGCCTTAATTTGAGCAGTAGTAGATACTAGATATTCACTGGCCTAGCAAACCTTGATTGGCCAAATTTAACAGCTAACCAGTGTCGTAGAAAATAAATCCATAGATAATCAATTGATGGTGTATTTCCTATTTTTCTTGAATATTAATCAAACGTGGCCCTAACTGATTAGTTCTATTTGCAGTGAAAGTGAAATCTGGTTGAAATTTTAAATGAGTTAATTTCTTTGACAATTCGTATATGGATATTTAGCTCTCTTCCCCACTTTCTTCTGTAATGTTTAATTTTGTTTTGATTATTTATTCTTTTTTGTGTTCGTGTATATTTAAATAGCTGAAAGTAGACCAATGATTTCGAACTTTTCCTCATACTATCACCTTTTTATGTGTATTTGTATTTCTCTTCCATGGGAATGGATGGAGTGCTGATGCTAATTCTTTTGAGGATTATGAATCATTGCATTAGTAGATTAAAGAGTTCATCCTAAGCACTTAGGTTTGCAATATTAGTTCAATAAATTTCTAGTACTAAATTGCTCTTCCTTTCTCTTTCTTTACTTGTTCTTTTATAGCCATATCTGCATTTTGTTTGGGTTTTTTAGTTTATTGAATTTTAACTTTCACACATCTGATGTCTAAGAATTTTCTAATTTTCTTCTTGTTCATGTCTTCGAATTTGAAAATTATATAGAATGGAAATTTTCATTCCACTTAATGGTTTCTACTTCCCAGTCATATATGCATTAGTTGTGCAGACAAAGTTCATATTTTTTTCTAAATATAAGCCTATGAATTTATGGTCTTTTCATAACTCTAAGCTTCATGTGGGTCCTCAGAAGTGTTTTCTTAAATTTGTTTCCTCTTAATTTTGGTAATCTTGGCCATTGATGGAGCCTCATAAATTTCATTTTCATATGGCAAATTTCAAAATGCCCCCTGTAAATTTTAAAATTTGTAATTCTTTTAATTTAAGTCTGTTTGTTAAAACCTAACTACTCATACTTTAATTCATCTTTCTCATTCATCAACCACCTTTAATCTTTTTTCTCAATTTTTTCTTCTCCATTAAACCTTTCTAGATCTAACTTTTTCTAAAATTCAAAACTCTTCATCTCTTTCTAAAAGAAAATTATTATACTTCCTTGCTATCAATTTTTTATCACTATTTTATTTTATTTTTTTATTTTCAATTTGTCATGTAAAATATTACAAAATATTTGTATTATTTTGTTGGTGTATCTAATGTTTCTATTTATTAACTATATTATGTTTTGAATTTATCCTCAATTTTTATTGCTTTGTTCAGGTTTATTTTGGAAAAAATAAATTGCCCCCGCTAAACTAAATAGCTGGCTCCCTCACTGATTGTGGCCTAGACGTCTATATTTCATTTGCTAGTAACATTTTTTGTGCAAGCTACAGGTTTTATTTTTGGCTTTCACTATTCTTTAATGATGTTTTGTTGGCAAATGTGGTGCAGGAAACGCCTTTTTAATATGATGAATGAACTTCCAACAATATTTGAGGTTGTAACTGGGGCAGTCAAGAAACAGGCAAAAGAAAAAACTGCTGGCTCAAATCATAGTAGCAGCAAATCTAAATCAAACCCAAAGGTATGTAATAACTTCTGTTGACCAGCTTTATTGCTGTTTATTGAAATGACTGGACATGTGATTTTGCATAAAACTTTTTCATATAGAATATTTTTGGATGATTTTTAGTCTCTAAACTCTAAAGCCTGAAGTTATATGTTCTCAGTTTGCTTTAGAATGAAAAATAGTGCCCATTAGTAGTTAGCAAGAATTTACTATTTACTATCTAGTTGGATGAGTATTTTCTGAGTATCATCTGTACATGCCAACAAAATTGGGTCGAGAATTAAGGAAATGGTTCATCAGTCATCATGGTGTGCGCTGCAAAAATGACCTTGGAAAATCATCTGTAATTTTGTTTTGGCATGTGCAGCGAGGATCTGAAACTCAGGTCAAGTATTCAAAGGCAGTACAATCAAAGGATGAAGATGATGAAGGTTTAGAAGAGGAAGATGAAGAACATGGAGAGACATTATGTGGGGCTTGTGGAGACCACTATGCAGCTGATGAATTCTGGATTTTCTGTGATGTCTGTGAGAAATGGTTCCATGGGAAGTGTGTGAAGATCACCCCAGCAAGGGCTGAGCATATTAAACAGTACAAATGCCCATCTTGCAGCAACAAGAGAGCACGGCCTTGATGATGGCAGGGCATGTAGCTCCTATGTAGATCCGGCAATTATGGACTTCCAACTGTCTAGTAGTCGTCGTTTTTAGTCAGGCTTCCTTCTAGGGCATCTGTGGGATTTTTATGTTTAGGTTGCAAATTTGCTTTTTATTTAGTGAAAGTTAGTAATTATGCTTCATTAGGGAACTTCTTTCCCACTCTCACTGGAAAGAAACTAGTTCAATAGTCTGAATTTTCTTTTGCTTATATCAGTCTATGCCAATTCTTGAAGGATATAACGACCTTGCCTCCATAGTTACCCTATTGCTTGCATAAATCATGATCATTTGAAACATTTTTTAGGCCACATCAAAGAGAGAGAAAAGAAAAGAAAGGTTTCCATTCGGAGTTATGAAATGAGAGGGGGTATATCAAGCTGCTAACAATCTCAGTAATAACGTTATTTGGAAGGGTCGTCTTTTGGGGCGAGGTTTATAAATTGAATTAGATTTTAAGTTGCATTGTTGCTCACCCAAAGGGGCAGAGCTTCTCATCTTTGCATTGAAAAGGCGTAGGAAGGAAAATTAATGAAATATTTGAAGGGTAGTAACGGCAGTTTCAAGTACAACTTATTAGTGGAATTATTTTGGAGATGATGAAATGATAGGAGATCAATGGTGCAGCCGTCAGCTGACGCAACGGTGCCCTTTCATTCCTCCGCATGTAATCATCACTATTTTCGTTACTTTTTTAACGCCTGGTACTTGTGTAGAGGATTAAATCGGTGTATTGATTATGTCAATAAGACGGTATCAAATGAACCCAAGTTTGAAGTTGCCGCAGTTGAAGTCAACACCGGGTGCTCGGACTCTTTTACTTCTCGACGAATTTTTGGCGGTTTTCTTTTTTTTCTTTTAAGAATGCTGTACGTTTTAAAGAAGAATCTTGTGAGCTGGAGCGTATAGATGTCCTGATTTCATGTCAATAAATTTAACCAAGGAGGAATGGGATGATGCAACATTAACATCCGAGCATTTCGATGTGTTACTGGGAAGTGCTGCCAGCTTTTGTGATAGCGATTATACGTATATATGAAATTGGTTCCACGACAAAGAATTGAAGGTTATCGTCTTGGAGAAAGTGCGTGCTTTACAACTCTTGGCTTCTACAAGGAAGACGGTCTTTTGACAGATATTGGAGGGTTATGGTAATCCCAGTGGTTCTTGACCCGCGATTCAAAATGGAGATTGTGCGACTTTGGTACAACAAGATCTATGGCGAAGATGCTGATCGCTGTCTTGAGAAAATTGAAGATGATTTCATCAATGTTTATAATGAATACGCAAGCCGTGGTTCTACAACTTCAATTTCCAAGGGGATGTCCCGTCAAAATCAAAACTCGATCGGTATGTCCCGTATGAAAAGTTAGACATAGTAGCTTGCTGGCGTGCCCACACTGAAATCTATGCGACGCTGGCCCTACCAATTTCGGAGAATTGTGACGTGATTGATTGGACTGAATTACATGATGACACGAGGGCGGTCTGTATATGCTTAGGCCAATGGCTGGTTGATGATTTATAATATAATAAGTCCAATCAACCTAAACCCAAAAGTAACGACGATTTTTAATTATTACTTAATATTTATTAACATGTAATTTTATCGTTTAAATTACAAATACTTTTAATATAATTATATGCTCCAACACTCACTTTCACTTTATTTTCAATCTTTCCATAATTACTCATGAAAATTATTTTAAAATATTATATTATCTTTGTGATCCCTGCTTGATGCTTTTATTTTAATTCACAAGAACAACAATATTACTAATGCTAATTATAAATAATATAAAAAAATTAAAATTCTTATAATTTTAAATTTTATATATGAAAATAAATAAAATATATCATAAAAGATACGCTATTATACAGAATTAATGTTAATGATTTATGATGAGAGAAAAAAATTGATATTTTAATTTTTAGATATGGCAAAACTCTATTACTTTTCAATCACCCTAACATAATTATTTATTTTTTTTTACATTTATCAAACTTTTTAATTAATAATTACAAAAAGATATGAAATTTGATTTTATTTTTGTTCCATATATAGGTATGTACACTTTCTATATATGTAATTAATATTAAACGAAAATATATATTTTTTGATACGAATTGATTGCTTGGTAGTTATTGATTCTTTTTAGGAAAGAAATCAAACTCATTTAAGAATTTAATTTGAAAATTATAAAAGGAAATCAATGTATACTTGCAAATTATAATAACATAAAAAGAAAATAAGACAATTATTATATCAAAATCATGAAGATTTTTAGGATCTTGTTTCTGCCTTTTTTAATTAAATTTCCAAATTTTGTTTAAATTAACATATATAGATATGTATATTACTATATAAATAGCAAAACTCATGAGATTATTCTTACACAAATTTCAAGCATACTTTCAAAGAAAGACGTATAATTTTGACGGGAAGAAAATGGCTCAAGCGAAAATTTTCTCATTTTTTCTTATTGTAGTATTCGTGCTATCTATTGGTATGTATTATACGTTTACATTTTATTCATATAATTTTGTGTGTGTGTACATATATATATATATATATATATATACACACACATGTATGCATGGATGGATGTATTTATGTATATGTATATGATTGTTATATTTGTATTCTCTAATAGAAAGTTTGGAATGTATTAGGTTGCAAGGAAGTTGTTACTCAAGATGCTTCAAAATGCTGCAACAATCATCCTAGCCTTGGAAACTGTGTGCCTGGTCATGATGACAATCCAGATCAAGATGGTAAATGTTGGACATACTGCGTTTCAGATTGTGAAAAGGGAGGCTTTTGCAAAAAAATTGGAAACCGTCATCAGTGTCATTGTTATTGTTGATTTTATGGCTTATTCAAAATAAATAAAATTATTATATAATAATAAAATTATTAAAATTTTATTTGGTATTATCGCTTTTGAGTTTTTTTTTCCCTCTTGCACATTAAAGTTATGTTTCTTTTCAAGAACGGAAAGGAAAGAAGAAAGAAAAAAAAATTATTTTATTTTAAAATATAAAATTATCAAACTTATAAATTTAATAAGTAATTTAATAATAAATATTTAAACTTATATTACGTAAATATATTTCTTGATTAAAAATTATTTTATATTTTAAATGTATCACTTGATTTTTTATAAATTCAATTGCTTATGAATTTTCATAAATAAATAAATTAATTTTGAAAACAAGATAAACTTAATATTCATATAATTAAGTATTTTTAATTAGTTCATCAAAAATGTATTTAATTTTTAATAATATTTATAAAATTATTTCATAATTACTTATAATAGTATATTTTTTATTTTATAATTGTTATATTTTTAAAAAAAATTTAAAAGGTAAAAGCATAACTGTGTTAGTAATTATATTTTTTATAATTAAAATTATTAAATAAATATAACTAATTATTTAAATTACAATAAATATAAATTAAAAAATAAAATTATAGATTAATATATATATATATAATATTTATAATTAGAATAAAGACAAAAAAATAATAACTTTAATCCCAACTCTTAAGAATCAGGTGTACAAACATAATGTCCAGAGCAGTGACAACCCCTCACCCCCCACGGAATTTATGCTTTCTAAAGTCTGACTTGTAAGAATTTAGGGCCATAAACTTAACTGGCAAAGACAAACCCATAAAAAAGTTAAACCCTGTAAACTTAGGGAGCTTAAGATACAATCTCAGACACTCTTTTAATGCATTAATCACTTTGATCAACTTGCACAGTGTTGATATAGATGAGATTTGAAAAATAAACTTCCAGAGAAAGGATAGGAAGATGGCCTGCTACTACTGTACAAGTTTACAATAATTTCCAGAGATCTTCAACATAATTAACAAAACAAAAGGAAAACAAGGAAAGGAAAAAGAAAAAAAGAACAGGGAATTTACAATCATCAGCTCTCTTGGCAAGAAGGCCAATTAAGCCAACAAAGGTGAAAGAAAACCAGAAACTAAAGGGTTATGAGGTGGGAAAATTTATGTTCATAGTGGCTGCTCGAGTCATGATGTCAAGCTCTCTTGGCTCTTGGTAGAAAGTCGCTTCAGAAATTCGTACGTAGTGATCATGGTTGCTGCAGACAGAGACATTGACGCCCACCTTGGTCCCAATCCCCTGTAGCAAGCTGCAAATCCACCTTCCTTCACCAAATTCGTAACTGTCTGCACACAAGTCAGTGGCCTTCTTTGCCCGTTCGCTTCTCCATCCAAAACCTGTAAACGAGTCTTAATTGTATCCAGGGGCATAGTGATTATAGCTGCAACACCACTAGCCATGGCAGCGCTTAAGCCCTGCACTGCTACTGCTGCCTTTGAATTTGGCCAGTAACTACTCCCACCACTTGCAGAACTTTCATCTTTCTTACTCATATAGCAACCAAAACCACCCCAAATAATCCTATTCGCAACAGAGTAAGAAGCCCACCAAACTGCATTAGATGGTGCATATGTCAATATTGATAACCCAAATCCCCTATAAAACCCTCTTGGACCATCAGCAACCAAAATTTTCCTAAATGCATCAAGACCATTACTATATCTACATGGACTTCCATTGGGTACTACGTTTTTGCTACTATTGATGCTGCATCCTTGAACCATTAGTCTTTGACTCACAACATCAATTGGGGTCCAAACTAGCTGTGCAGCCATAGCTGAACTCAACCCAGCTGCAGCGTTAGCTATAGCAGCAACTGTAGTATCTGAAAATCCTAATCTAACAGTTGCAGTCCCAACATTACTCTTGGTAACCTCAAGTGCTGCCATGTATAGTGCACGAGCTGGGATTGTTCCCATCAAGGAGGTACCAAACCCTCTGTAGAATCCTCTCACACCTTCATATCGCATGATTGTGAATGACATTTTGAAACTGGAAACTGGAGTAGCCAACACTTGTTGACGGGTTTTTAACACAACGGCAGGATAAAGAGCAGCAGAAACCCCAGAAAACAACGCGGCTCCCAAAAAGAAGAACTTCGATTTATCAAGCATATGCCAGCTGACATCAGCTGGTATATGGATCTCTGATGCCGAATCATCCTCGGCCGCTCTTAAACTCATTTTTGCCACTTTTGACACCAAGCTATAAACCAGGCAAACCACTTACTGGGCTTAACAACTGTCTTTATTGATTTCTCAAAACAAACCGATAAAGCTAACCTCTCTTTGCTCAACTCAGAGTCCTTTTAGGTGATTACAAAAACCACAAAGCTCAAACTCAACCTAACAAATTGAACCTTCATCGAAATAACTATAACCCGCTATACAAATAGAAGTTGTAATTTGTATTGATAACAAGAAATAAACAACTTAAAGAGGCAAAATTTTGAAGTAAAATACGAAATAGAAAAATCGAAAACTTGAGGTATGGTAATAGGAGTTAGAGACAATATCAGATATGGGTGTTGTTGAATTTTAATCCTTTTTCTTTTGCACGACCAGATTTGAGAGCGAACTTGGATCAGCTAAATGGGTCTAACATTAATTAGTCAGAAACAAAAACATTAGTACTCGAATATATCTTACCTGAGATTTAACTGTAAACGACATCTTGATACCAAATCCAAGGTTGTGTCTAAACAAAGATACAGGGAAAGAGATTCAAGTGAAAAGAATCTTGAGAGGGAGAGAGAGGAGTGAGTAAATGGATATCGGAATCACCTAAAGCGAAATGGATTGTATAATCGGTGAGAGTGTGAGAGAGAAGAACTTGAACAGAAGAGAGGACAAAAAATGGATTTTAGGGAGGATTTTGTGGATCGATGAAAGCGAACGCGTGTAAGTTATCACTTCGAGAACATTTCGAGAAATTCGCCTGGTAAAATGGTTGAGCCTGCTGACTGATCTGATGAAATGCGCAGCGGCAGCGCCTTCTATTTTAAAGAGAACTCTGTGGGTGATCAACATTTAACCCCTCTGGGTTGGGCTGCTTGTTTTGCAAACCCTACCGCCTGTGCTTCATTCATGGGGCTAGGGCTGCCTCGGCACTATTTCCACTTTGGATTCCACCGTGTCAACTGCCAGAACAATACAATTTTATTTATTACTGACCATTTGTAATAATACCACACCATTACTTGCCATTTTCACATATAAACTTGTGCTAAATTAGGAATTTGCTCTTCTCAGTGCCCTAACTAAGAGCATTGAGTAGTTCGCGCGCACACACAAACATATATAGCGGATCTCATTAATATCTTTTTAATATTGGGTATATAGTACTTGTGTCCTGTCTACCTTAAAAGCTACTACTCTTTGAAATCAAACAATGAATAAATAGAACTGAGGCAGGCCATGCCCAACAGGATTGACACCAGCCGCATTTATATCCCACAGGCACGACAGAAAAGAAAAAACGCAGGCGGAAATAGCCTACAAGGCTTGACTTTCGGCTGGAAGGGCAGTACTGCCCGAGATGAGGGATAGGTTGACAGGCTCAGGGCCAAATTTACTCCAACTGAAACGTGATTCAATTGTAATTACATTAAAACAAGTCAAAATTTGAAATTTGATATAAAAGATTGGATATAAATGTAATACAACAAATAATTTAATTACTAATTTCAAATGAGAATACATGTTTAGTATTATAAATTTAATTCTATTTGTTGTTGGACTAACTGGCTAAGGCCCCCGTAAGACAATGGCACGAGTTAAGGGTGTCAAAAGCTTGGTTTGGCCCTCTAAAAATAGGTTCATGAGAACTTGCAAGTTGGGATGGGCCCGGTTCGTTTAAAATCTGTAGGTGCTAATGGGCTGTGCTGGGCCGGTCCACAAACTACCTCACAAGCTTTATTATTTATTAAAAATAATAGTATTTATTTAATTAAATATTATAGGACCCCCATGGGCTTGGCAAGCTTAGCCCAACATAGGTGTTTTCTTCTAACACTTGAGAGAGGTGTATTCTCATCTAGTATTTAAAAGGAAATTGTAATCTCTTATATTTTTATGGTAAAATTAGTTTTACTCTTGTTTATGTGTGTCATTTATTTTTCATTTTCATTGCACTAGAAATAAAAGCACCGAATGAATCTAACACAAACTCCCATTGTGCATGCTAACTTGTTACATTTTTAAATTATAATTAACCATAATAATTTGCTTATAGCCAATATTCTAAGGTCCCGGCATTATAGTAAGCATGGATACATGCACGCGCGCATGTGTGTATATATTGAAAGTTATAAAAATAAAATGTAATTATGGAAGTGTGGGCTATGCACATCAAATGTATTGTAATTGCACACTTGAAAATAAAATTAAAATTAAAAAAAGTTAAAGAATAAAATATAATATTTTAAAAATTATATAATAAAATTAAGTAATAATATTATTAATTCAAATATAATTATAAAAAAAATAAAAAGATACAATAGATATTTTTGACCTAAATTTTTTATTTTGTAATTCAATATTAATTCCACTCGTGTAACAAATTTTAATGTTGTAATACATAATTTTTTAAAAAATTAAATGTAAAGTATTAAGCGTAAAATTGTTAAATTAATCATAACAAATTGTAATTAATTAATAAATTTTATTTATTGGTTGAATAATAATTTTATAATATTTATTTCTTTAATTTGATATATCTATATATATATATATATAATATTAATAAATAATTTATACTTTTAAAATTTTAAAAAAAGATTTGTTATTTTTTTCATAATATTTTGATAATATCTGTTCTATAAAGAATACGGGTTTAATGATAGGTGGGATTCAAATTGTCCATTTGCGTAACTGAAACGACATCGTTCAGTTCAAACATTTCTTAGTCATTCTCAGCAAGTGGGTGCGATTTTAATGTCGTTCTAAATTCTGAACTTTCCATAACATTCTCGAACGACATCCATAGAAAGCAACAGAAACTCCTGGAAACTCCTCGTACCTTCCATGTCAGCCTCCAAACATTCCAATCCCAACCCTGCATTTTCCTTTAAATATCCACAGCACTCTTCTTCCTTGACAGCAAAATTTGGCAGCAAGTTGACGTCTAACAAGAACGAGAGAACGATGGATTTCAGAATCATGGGTCCGGACTCGCCACTCTTCTCGACTCTTCAGCATGTGATGGACATGACGGACGACCCCGCCGACAAGTCAGTCAATGCACCGACGCGTACATACGTGCGGGATGCCAAGGCAATGGCCGCAACACCGGCGGACGTGAAGGAGTACCCGAACTCGTACGTGTTCGTAATCGACATGCCGGGTTTGAAATCGGGGGACATTAAGGTGCAGGTGGAGGATGAGAATGTGTTGCTGATAAGTGGAGAGAGGAAGAGGGATGAAGATAAAGAAGGGGCCAAGTATGTGAGAATGGAGAGGAGGATTGGGAAGTTTATGAGGAAGTTTGTGCTCCCTGAGAATGCTAACACTGATGCGATTTCGGCTGTTTGTCAGGACGGAGTGTTGACTGTCACCGTGGAGAAGTTGCCACCGCCGGAGCCCAAGAAGCCTAAGACTATTCAAGTTAAGGTTGCTTAAGCTTGGTTTAAAGAGTGGTGTTGTGTTTAGCTGGGTGGTTTTCTGAGAATAATTTGAAGCATGTGAATGTTAGTAGCGTTCGTGTTTCTGAGCCTTGTGAGTATGATCGTAAGCATTGGCTTACTAGATGGCAATATACACCATCATGTATTTCAAGGGCAATGAACCCGTCTCTTGTGTTGTTTCTCTTGTTATCAACTAAAGAATTAAAAATTAATAAATAACACGGGAAAAATGGGGAGTCAATGATAATTAATCTGGCAAAGTCAGATTGTAATCAATGGTATTATAATGGAAATTCAGAAGAAGAAAGCGCATTGTTCCAATCAAGACAACGAAAATGGCAAAATTTTATAACTTTTGACCCATATTTCTTGTTGGGAACTGTCAATACTAGACCAAAATATTTGAATTCTTCAAAACTGCAAGCTCTCGTACCTTCATGTTGGTCTGGTAAATGAATACAATTTATCATATTATGTAATCTATGATTGATATCGTACCATAATTCAAATGCACATCGGTAACCAAAAACTTTTGATGTTACACCGAACGTTAATAAAGAATGCCCAAGGAAAATGAATTAAGGAGGAAGGAAGAAATTACCATAATTCTAATCACCTAAATCATTTTCAACATTCAAGCCGAATCTCCGCGACGTCAGCATGCTATGTGACCACATTCTGAACATCCTGTTATGCAGAAAGGGCATCTCGTATTTCATCTTTACATTTTTATTTCCCTTGATTCGATTTCCCAGCCGATTGGCTGTATTTCTCCTGACAAATAAAGCAATGAAGAAGCCTTCTTTGTCCTCCACCAGATCCGTCCGAAGCAAATGCTCAGCTGCAAAACAAAGGAACCAACCAAAAGTTACAAGCTTGACAATGTTATTGCTTTCCCACTCTAGGATGTCAACCAAACGAGTGTCTACGGTACTCACAGTGTATTGCACCCTCTCCACTACATTCACATTCGTGTACTGATTTTTTTATACTTTATTGAGATACACATAACATGAATTTAATGAAGAATGTACAATGTACCAGAAGTTGCTAAGATTTCCTATATGTAACAGCAGCTTTACAACATTGTTGTCAAACAGCAACACATTGCAGTGCACAATTATCTTCATTTCCATCAACATTCAATGATCCATCTAAGGAGACTCTGTATGACAACAATAAGCATATTGATGACCCAACAGCTAAAAGTTATACTGTGCTTCCGATAATGGGTTATGGGTATGTTATTTCATAAATTTAGATTTCAATTTCATACAACAAATTATTTTTTTAATATTCAAATTCTAATTTGTCAAAACAACAAGAAGGTAAAACAGATGTGGAATCAAGTTCTTCATCAAAAGATGATCAACCACACTCTTCCACACCCTGGGATAAGGGTTCCAAATTGTATTAATGAAAAAGGAATTTCACACTCATTCCTCCCAAGCAAAAATGCATTAAGCAATTGAAAATAAGGAAAAAAAATATATATTCCTTAGAGAATCACAATTCCTTTACTTGGTAACTCAAAACCAGAAAGATTAATGGCATCTTTAATCCCCAAAGTCAGGAATCATGATCCTTCAACCAAAAATCAGAAATCATAAATGTACACGTTTTGAAATGTGAAACTCTAAAATTATCTCTTTCGCAAAATTTTGTATTTTCACCCAGATCACTGTTACATGATCTATCTAAGGAAAGTCACAATGCAACACAACAAACTGTTGCTCAACAGTAACTTAGGAGATCGTTACCTCCTATCTGTGCATGCAACCATATAATAGATTTATTGAAAAGTGAAAAGCAAGATAAAGAGGAATTCAGACCACCATAAGAGCAATAGAGGTGGCAAATCCACTTCCTGAGAAGACAGAAAGAGGTCTTTATTTCTAGCAACTAGTTTACTCCACCAAACATGCAATTAGGGGGCATTTGGTTGGAGCAGAGGCAATAGGACACAATGAATTCCTATACAAATCCTAATTCCTTTGGTAACACAAATTATGAAAGAATAATTCTGAAACCAAGGATGTTTGCATCCCATTCCTAATCCTTTCTTTTTAAACTCTAAAACTGCCCCTTAAATTAATAACTTTATCTCCAAAAAGATTTAAGAAAATTAAAATAATTAGTCATTAATAGTCAACACGTATTTAAGAAAACTCATCAAACACTAAAAAGAAAGGCATCAACAGAAAGGAAGCTTCTTCTACATAAAAGAAAGACAATTGAGTCAGGATGTAGCTGCATGCTTGACAACAATGTGACAGTCAATGTAACATCACTTTTAATTGACACATCACAATGCACCTCAGCCTTCACCAACTAAACATTGGAGCACTGGTATTGACAAACGTGGCAAACAATCATTTTGACAACAATGCATAGTAACCGTGTATGCAACTATACTATGGTGCGCATATTAAACGTGACCACACTGCTGTGTTACATAGAATAGAAATTTTGATATTGTTGATGCCAAAGCGTTATAACAATGGCACCAACAAAGAATATTTTTTACTATTAATTACTATGATGCAGTGTAAAATGATATCAGTACATTTATTATATTATTTTGATATTTAGTAACTAATCAAGAATTTTCAATATTTGTAATGCAAAAAAAAAGCAAATATTTCTAAAAAAATTAAACACATATATATATATATATATATATATAATATTCATGCCCTAGAACCGTTCTAGTTAGCAGCATTAGTCCACTTTAGAACACAACAGCACGTATGGCACAATTTGGTAGTGCTCTGAAAAACTGTTGGGAAACAAAAAAGCAATGCCAAGTGGCAGTGTTGCTCACACAATGTGATCAAGAAGGCCACATTTTTCATTCTATGGACTTAAATATCAAGCATCACTAAAATTTACTCATATAATGAAGATTTTGAATGTCTCCAGAAAATCACTTACAGCCTTCAAAAACTGGGAGGCCACGACATTTCCATTGCGGGAAGGGAGTTGCCAATTGAAAACCGTGGGACATAGCAAGAGGTAAGACAGATTTAACGACATCTTCATTTTCGATTTGGTGGATGGAGCATGTGCTGTACACAACTCTCTCAACTGCTGGAACTGCACAAAAAATTGGGAAAAAAAAACACTTGAGGACATCAAAATAAAATGCCATAACACTCTGCAGCAAGATCAGGCAAGTGATTTAACAGTCATCAACATCATACAGAAATGGCTGTAACTCATCACAAAATCAATAATAAGAAATCATCACAAGACTCTGCTGATGCAGCGGTGAGCTGGACTGGTTGAGCTTCCTATAACTTGCAACAGCACATCAATAATGTACCAATGCTGATCTTATCACATAAACAACAAAACTAACATAAAGAAATTGCTTATTTTCGCTTATATAACAACTTCAATACACATATAAAATTTCTATAAGTTTTAATTTCCAAACTGTGAGGAAAGATATAACAAAAATAATTCTTGGAAAGAAACTTTTATGATATAACACCCTTACAAGATAGTGCATGTGCTAAAGCCTTCTTTTGAAAAGCTGCAAGCTTATTCAGTCTTTCCATGTCAGTAATATCAGCAGAATGACCTATACAATTAATAAACAGCAAATAGATTAGCCTGCTTAGAATGTAACTCTAGAAAAAGTTGGAATAGTGACTACACAGTATGTTTGATCTTCAAGAAATAATAGAGGTCAAAAGGCCCTTTAGCACAATGACATCAATCCTAAGTAAGAGATCTAAGGTGAAATAGTTGGTATTCTGGGAGTTGGGATTCCATTATTCTTCATGATAATAAATTGACCTTGTACTAAATTTCATGGCATGCAATATACTTGTGTTCCTCAGTGGATAATAACTTATATGCTAAAGTATATGAGACATACACTCTGCAACTTCCTTCGTGGTGCACTCTACAAGTAAAGAAGAGGACAGGAATACAAAGTGGGGCACAGAAAGGCATAATTCTCTTGATTAAGCATAACATATAGTATTAACCAGAATAAAAGATTTAATATTGCAAAATATTTAGTAAAGGCATTCTGAATATTCTCGGAATAGTTCAAACAGTAAAAAAAAAGGGAGGGTTTGCATTAGATCTTACAAGCAAAAAGAGAGGAAAGGCAAACTGAAATGTGAACAAACAGAATTTAACTAAAAATGTAAAGGTAAACAACAAACTACATTAAAACTCCAAGTACACCCAATACAATATGTCTAACTTTGAATGGTAGCTTATTAATATTAATCTTTCGACTTACAGCAACCACTGCTTAAATAATGCTCACTTGGACCACTACTCTCAGCACCTAGTATGAGACATAGGGAGAAAATTGAGAAAAAAGTTTTGAGGTGTAAAATAAATTTCGCCATGACATCATATTAGAAGGTATCAGCAATTATGAAACAAAAGGAGAATGTGCAAGCTACCAGAAGTATGTGATGGGAGTAAGTGGTCTAATCTCTCGGCAGTAGTCCCAGATCCGGAGCAGGATGGATCTAAAAGAATGGCACTGACCTGAAATTACTTGCTTATAAGATAAGAACCAATATGCAACACAGAGTAATTTAGTAAATGCAATCAAAAGGCAAATGATGATAGAATAAGAAATCCAATTTATGTTTTCTTCTAACCTTACTAACTAAGACAGATCAAGCAAGAGCGAGACAACTAATATTACATAGGAAAGATGACATTGAAGAATTTAATAGTGAGTGTTGAACCACCCACGATTTTATTGAAGCCCAACTGATAATCACCATGGAAAAATCAATCCATTGATGGTAAAGAAATGACCCTTAGAAGTTACTGTCACCCTTGAACAACGACTTATTTAGGGATAGCAATTTTACCTGTAAACTTGCTAATACTGAAATCTAATAGGATGGGTTTGGTATGACGCTTAGCAGGTATGGGACATGTATGAGAAAAAAAATTAAAACTACTAGTAGGTTTGGTGCAGGTATGGATATGAATAAATATTCGCTGAGTATCCTCCAGTGTATCCACATACATTTAATTTTTATATATTATTATTTTATTTTTAAATATGTAATTTTACTCAAAAATTGTTTCATTTAACCTTCAACTTAAATTAGAATTTTTGATATTATTTATTAAATTATAACTCTAACTCAATATATAGGCAATTCATGGAAGAGTAATTAATATGAAAATGAAAAAAATTACTTTGATTAATACATCATTGTTGCATATACATATGATTGTTTTCGGTTTAACCACACAACAAAGAAATATTTTTAAATGGTAATTTTTTAAAAACTCGTTAATTTTTTTCTATATTATCACGCATTCTCCCTGCATTTTTCAGATTATTTCATAATGAAGTAAGACTAAAAAAAAATGTAAGTTTAATCATCTAGAGCAATGTAATATAACTAGCAAGATAGCTTAGAAAAAATACAATAAAACCTAGTTGAGCGTTAATTATCTAAAATAATATCAACTTTAAAAAAGTGTTAGAATTTGAATTATGAAATTATGATTTGTTTAGATAACTAAAATATAATTTCATAATCCAAATTTTAGCACTTTTTGCAAAATTGGTATTATTTTTACTTTAAAACTACAGTAAATATTATTTGAAATTTTGAATTTCTATTTTAATATTAAGCTAAGTCATCAGAGTAACTATGCTTTGTAATTTTTTTAATAAAACTTGATGTATTTTTTAAAAATAACTTTTTAAATGCTATGCAGTTTTTACATATAAATTTGTAAAATAATTCTATTTTTTATAAAATTATTGTAATCAATTAATTTTATGTTTTGATATTTTATGCAAGTTATATATTTTATTTTGAATTAATACTTAAAATTTATTAGTTTAATTAGATATATTATGAGTTCAAATTTAATATTTTATAATAATACAAGAATAACTAAAAAAGACAAAAAAATCCGCTAAAAATTTGCGGATATCTGCACGGATTTGATAAATGTTAAGTACTTATTTAAGCATATTTGATAATGAAACGTCAAACTTGCTACAAGTGTGATGCGAATTTAATATTGAATTTTTTTAGTGAATGTGGATACAGGTTAGGCGATATCTATCCCAAACCCAGTCTACTACCATCCTTAGACTTGCTCTCTTAGAAAGTGCAATTAACAAAACTTAAACCTAGCACAATCAAATTCATTAAATCAATGGATCACTATGTTGAAAAAGCAATGTTTGCCAATGATAATGGTGACTAATAAATGATAAAGTTCTGAAAGCAAAAATAAAATATCAGTGCATGTAGAGATTGCAAATAAAGCTTGTGCTTTATCAAATAACCCCTTCAGACAAATGGCTTAAAATTTGTCGGCAAAACAATTCATGTAGCAGCATAGGCCATGAACATAATCACCATTAAAGTGAAGACATAACATATCATGCTTACCTCGGAGTATGCAGAATCTTTTGGGCCCAGGTTCAAAAAATCGCCATGCAGGACTTCAATATCTTCAAGCTGGGTTAAGGATAATCAAGATATGTAAGCGGTAGACAAGATAAAAGACTAACGAAAGCTATGTTTCTAAATACAGTTGATAATAAACAAAAAGCATGATCATTAAAAATAGATAATCCATAATCACAACTTGGTGTGCCTTCCAACTGAGATAGCAAATCACGTAGACTGCAGAAAATTTCACAATCTCTAACAAGCTAAGATATTGTAAGATAGCAAGTGAGCAAATACTTAAGATACAAGGCACATAAACAATCAGAAAGTTTTTGAAAGGATACTGGCTGCACTCGAGAGCCGGATGGTGCCTTCTAGACGTTTAACTCTTTCCTTATTAAGCTCACATGCTACAATCTTTCCCTTTCCTTTCATAAGAGCAGCCAGATGAACAGTTTTATTTCCTGGAGCTGAACATGCATCAAGAACCTTCATAAAAAATGCAATAGAACATTAAGAACATGAAAACAAAGAACTCAAGAAGAAATTTCCTGGGATTCACCGAAATTTCCATAAAAACAATGCAAAAAAACTGCAAACATAGCATAACTCACTTTCCATCCAGGTTTGGGTGCAAGGGCAGTTGCCACCATAGAACTTGCCTTTCCCTATTAAACAAGGAATCATCAAATAACTCCAGTGAAAAAAACAAACCACTACGAAGTCACCATTATCTTTTCAGATGACAAAACTATAATTATTATCTCTTCCCTAAATACTTAAAATCTTACTTGCAAAAATACACTTCCATTCACAACCAGAGGATGATCATGCAAATCACAACCTGGTGGGAGTATCAATAAGTCAGGAACCAAGTCATCCTTTTTGACCTAGTTAACCGGCACAAGAAATGTAATCATAATAAAATGAACCAGGAAAACAAGATCCAGATATAATGACAAATTATTTAAAGGAACAAAGAAAAAAAAGGTAGAAGTATGTAAATACATCAACACACACACACACACACACACACACACACACGTACATATACATACATGCATATATACATATATATATGAATGAGATGTTTAATTAATGTACCTATATCATCTATATGATAATGAAACAAGATGTAAGATGCAGAGCATTCAAATTTAGTTCAGGAATTTACTCCAGTTGATGACATTCAATCACTAAGAAAAAAGACAAATATTTTACAATAACAGAACAAATTCAGATGCAACTCTATATATGCAAGAAGAATTCTAACAAGTTCCAGAAAGTACCTCGAATTGCTTCCTCAATTCGAGCACCGTAGAATCAACATCCATTTTCAGAGTATTGACACGAACATAACGAGGTTTTCTAACATCTGCACCAACATTAGCAAACCAAAATAACACTGAATTGCAATAAGTCATGCATCTCAATGAGAAAACATTTTGTATACCCACCAGGTGTTTGAGAAACAGCCATTAAGTCTTCAATGCACTTTGCCTTTTTTTTCACTAAAAGTCGAGCTAGAGCTGACTGTATACCATCTTTACGGAGCATGAGAAACTTCTCCGCATCACCAACAAATGGAATTTCCTATAAATCAAAATTCAAAATAATAAAAAGTCACCAAACAAAATCAAGAAATGAAGTACAAAGTGCATAAACATATGACAGGTAAAATTATTAATTCTTAGTTAATCAAATTAAATGAACTTAATTTTTGGAGCTTAAAAGGTAATATGCACATCCAAAATCAGGTTCTGGGTGTGTCATCTATAGATTGTCCCAACCCAACTACTATCATCAGACTTAGGATGGCAAATTCCCACACAGTACAGGTACCAATTAACATCCGTGCTACCAGAGGAGGGTATGGGCATGCTCACTGGATATAGAGTGGATATGAGAAAAGAGGACTATTACTCAAAGCAGATATGAGGTGGATATGGGAATAATACTGTCCCCATACCTACATCATTTTTTATATATATTCCATATTTTCTAAAAGGTAAATTTAAAACTACGTACTTTTGTATTTTGATTATATTTAGTGAAACAAAAGTGATATATTTTAACATATAATGATACAAAGAATGTATAGACTCTTACTTGAAATTGCATAAATTAGTTTCTTTCAAAATTTGGATTTCAAATAAATGGATAAGTAGTTAAATAGGTATATTGATGGGCATGGGAATGTATGGGGTAGACTCTGACAACACATTCCCACCCATTGCATTTCCTTCGTACTTGTATCCCACTAATGAAAAACTCTACAACTACCTGGTAAAAAACCAAAATACATACCACTAATGTATATAATATTATAGCCTGTTACAATGCAGCAAGCATGAAAATTTCCCCAGAGAGTTCAATAGTTACAAAAACAGAGACATTACATACTCCAACTGCGTTGATACCTTATTTTACAAATTAAATTCCATAAGAAAATAAATTTAAAATAAAGGAACAAAAATACTTACCTGACCAAAAAGAATGTCGTATGTAATTATGTAAACCAATTCCTCTTGTCTCTGCAAAGACAACAATGCATTTAGCTTCATAATAAGGTCGCGTTAACCAAATATAAATGGAAATGAAAATTACCAAAACACGCGCTTTTACCTTCCATTTACTATTCAGTATGCTGGCAGAATCCAAGACTTCTTTAACGATAGGGAGATCTGAATACAAATATAAGACAAATACTAAAACTAGGCAACAAAAACCAAACAAATGTACAGTTAAAAAGACTTGGGGTGGTTTTGATCGTCAGCTTACGTTTCAGAGTTTGACAAACCAAAGCAAAAGTGGCCTTCTTGTTCTTCACAGATGGGCTATAGACTAGCGACTTGATGGAGCCGACGGCTCGGCGCCGCGCGTCGCCTTGGAGAACCAACCGCAAGACCTTCGCAGCCTCTCTCCTCGCGAAGTAAGCCGACCGCTCAGCGTTGCTCAGTCGGCCGTCTCGGGATGTCTTGGTGCGCACCATGACTCGCGCTAGCGCAATTGACCCCACTCAATGTGACTCACGGACGCAAAAGCAATCGCTTTCAGTTCTTAGGTCTCTAAAGACGCGAGAACCCCGTCGTTTTAATTTATAAAAAAAAACCGATTACGGCTAATCCCAACTTCAGATAGGGCGATTTTTTTTTCTTCCCAAAACGTCCTCAATTATTAATAATAATTTTTAATAAATAGTTAAATTAAATATTTATAATTAAAGAAATTTAAATTCGAAACTCTAATTTCCGATTTTCATTTTTTTTTAATTTAATCCCATTATTCCATAGAACAAGCATAAAATTGCCTCTTGACCAACTGACCTTATGTTGAATTTCCGGCCTTTCTTCTTCTACAGTGTTACATGTTAGCTTCCTGGAACTAGGCATACAATATGCATCAATTTGAACGCTGAAATAAAATTGTACGGGGCGAATTTGATTGGACAGACTTCCAACGGGCGAAAGCAAACTGCCAAAAAAAAAGATAAAACGAATTAAATCATGGATACAATCAGCTTGCTGTTATCATCTTTACAACGTAGCTTGCTTGCTGTTATCATGTCTAGAATGTACTGACTTCAGCCTGGAAGTTGCGTACGAGCTTCTGAGTCAATGGTTCTCTTGGTTTTTCTTTTCGTGGGTTTGAACAATTTATTCCACAAATTATTATTGGTATTGCAATTTGGTTATTGGAGTTTCCCCTCCCAACATTCTAAATTTTCGGTCTTCAGTCTCGACTTGTTAATAATTGTTAAACTATGTAGGATGCATTATTGCGATAAATTTTGGGATATTTAGAATCGATCTAAGTAAAATTGAATCAGGTGTAAAATATTAATTAAATATAATTTAAAATTTCACAAAAAAATTTAATAGATTACGAATACACATGGTGTTGTGTTACTCATAAATATAATATTACACAAGACCTTTGACATTATACTGACTGTCTTTTGTATAATTAGTTGCTAGGGTTTTATGTAAGAGAATTTTATAGTAAATTCACAACCTATTTAGAATAATCATGTAAAATATATGAATAAAAGGATTTACATGCAATATACCCCTTTCTCGGCCCACGTTGGATATAAATCGCACTTAATCTGCTGAATATTGACTTCTTCTATGGCTGCTTATTGCATAACTCTTGTGTTTCTCGACATTCATTCCATTTGTGGGCAGCAGATTTTCGGATAAATGACCCATAATTTTTTTTTAAAAAAAATTTCAAAGACTTATCCCAAACCCTGAAATAACTTTGAATGCAGTGTAAAAATCTAACATAGTTCAGTCACTATCACTTTTGACTCGTATTCCTAATCGTCGTAAAAGGGTTAGCACGGACTTGAACTAAATAGAACTTAACGCTTAAACAACGCAAAAGTCTACCATCAAGTCATCCTTGACATGCTCCACTGCCCTACAAGTATATGTTGATTGGCACTTCGAATTAGCGTCGAAGTTTCCCGCGACATCACAGGAAGTTCAAGGAGAAGCCACCTCCTCCAAGGCTATGGTGGTAAGATTTCCGCTATTTAATTAAGTTTTAATCTCAGCATAATGACAATATACTGATTTGTAGTAGTACTGGGAGGCTCCTGCCCGAATGTCTAACTCAATTTTTTTACCACCACAAGACTCGCCTGAGAGTGACTATGCCGAGCAGACTAATTTCGAGCTCTCTGACTACTTAACTTATGAATGGTTTGAAGATGATCATGCACCTACGATTTTCGGGTCTGTTCAGAATCCGGTTTATAAAGCCCACGAAGTTCTTGAATCTGGAGGAACTAGGAGCCACCTCGATGGACCTAGCATCAGTAAGGAAAAGCTTTCTTAAATTTATCATGACAATAAATTTTTGTTTTTGAGTTTGTTATGGTATTTACTAATAATTTTTGGCTGGTTGTGGTCGAGAAGCTGACAGTGAAAGTGGCGGGGAGAAGAAGCAGGTAAAAGGAAGAGTTGCATTCAAGACAAAATCAGAGGTCGACATACTGGATGATGGATTCAAGTGGAGAAAATATGGGAAGAAGATGGTGAAGAACAGCCCAAATCCAAGGTTAATTTGCCACCAGTGAGGCTTTGCTTTCTTTCTCTTCTTTGCTTCGTAGGCTTGATTCGTTTCACGAGTTTGATTTGCTGTTTTGTTGATTTACTTCGATGGGTTGTATCCTTATTGAAAAATTTTACAAAAATTATTTTATATTATTAAATTTTTAAAAATATTTTATTCTTTTAAAGCTCTCCTCGTTTTTGAAAGGTCATTACTTTCAACCCTTCGTCTTAAGGGAAGAGAGGAATGGCGTGGAGCACATTGTGTAGTTATAAAACATTAAGAGGTGATTGGAGATTTATCAAAAGAACTGATGGGGCGGGTTGAAATTTTACTAAACTTAAGACTTTCAAAGCATGGAATTCATTGCATAACGGTGTTTATATGATGTGATTAACAGGAACTATTTTAAATGTTCAGTAGAAGGATGCCCTGTTAAGAAAAGAGTTGAAAGGGACAGAGATGATCCGAGTTTTGTGATCACAACATATGAAGGTGTCCACACTCATCAAACCACTTCCTTGGTTTGAGTTATCCTAATACTGCACTTCTGTGAATTATTTACTACTTGCTTTTGTTTTTTTTTATCTTAACGCGGATGAAAAGAAAGTGATTACCCAGCCTAGATAGGATAATCTATGCTTTTGTACTATGATGATGTTCTTCTACTCCGAAGAATCAGTCAATAGCTCTGGAAATTAGATTATCAATTACAGAAAGCTTTGCAAATTTGACGGCAACATTTTGTAAGTTATGCGCTTCTTTTTCTGCCACAAACAAGAAGCTAGTGTTTTAACTGTAGCCGGTCAACAACATTCATACCAGAAAATAACATTTTCATGTACACAGCTATTGCCAGGCACGGGTAAATATATCAGGATACAGTTTAATGGTTTATTTTGATACAGAAGAAAGCTCAGCCTGAGTTTCGTGAACTAATGCAAACGGAGAATTGAAGATCGTTTCTGCCTTTGAGTATACTAAATTATCTTGCCAGGCTCACTAACCACTATCTCGCTATTTAACTGAAGACCGAAAACCACCGGACAAGACCAAGCAAAAAGTACAAATACCAAGCCACATTTCAAGGCTACAATGAAGCCACCGCAGAGAATATATTTTCTCTGGTTAACTATTTAACTAGTCCTCACTATCCAACAGTAAACACAATGGCTGTTTGTTTCGCTTTTGCTTCTACTGAGGCTGTTTGTGATGAATGCAATGATCATTATCTAACCGATTCGTAGGCTTCGGCTCCTCCATGAACTGAAAAAAGTTCTTTTTGTGTCTCTTCCATCAAGGAAATCTCCAACAAATGTTAATCATAATTTTTGCACATTCCGTAGGGAAGGTTTTGGGTTAATTAAAACTGGATTAACAGAAGTACAGATTTGCCGATGGGAGTTAAAAGGATACAAAGCTGGATTCAACAAACGAAAATCTCCAACTCCATGAGTTTTAACATTGCTCGAAATTGTCAACTCTACCTTGTTGCAATTCCCAATAGAAAGACAAAAAGGTTAGAACACCTAATATTTCAAATGTGTTACTGAAATTGCAGAAACATGGTTATGCTGTGATTAAGACAACATAAATTGCAAAAGAGGAAAAGATCAAACTATAAAGAAAAGCCAAAACAATCCAGCTACAATTTGTTACGTGTTTAAATGTGCATTGCTTTATTACGTACAACATAATAAGACAACTGCAAGTTCCATCTTACCATTCTCACGACTCCAAAAAACCAGCCAGCCTGATTACTCAAAATTCTTTCCGGGAGAGCTATACAATCTTGTTATGTTTAAAACTCGGTAAACTTGAAGTAACAAAAACTACACAAATAAGTGAACTTGGGTAGGTACAGAAAGCAAGGTTAAAAGTTTAATTTTTGTTCAACCAACAAATGGAAGTCTATGCCATGTAAAATCTCCGACCACATAAGCTAAGTATTGCGTGTTACATGAGACCTGGTACTTCCATTCAGAAATAAAACATCTGGGTTTCGCATATATGTAAACAACGCTGCCAATTCTTTCCGGCTAGTACCAGTTTCACGTATACTAGAGGTTATGCATCCACACCTTTCTTGTCCGTTGACTATACGATATGACAATGTCCTTTGACTTTGAAAGTGGATGTTTGTTTGACTTTGCCATGCCACTTGCAAGTATCCGGGGGGTTCCAGACTGTTGCTCTGTCTTGTTGCTCCAAGGCTGATTCTTGCCAAGCTTTGTGTTCATTCCTGCAAGATGAACTTCAGAAAATTTAAATCACGGAAGCTTTGCTTTTCTTCTTCGTTCTCCTCTTTGCTCTCACCATTCACCTCCTCCTTTTTGGAGGCTTCATTATCCCTTCCCTCGTTTCTGTCTAATGTTGTATGTACCTTATTGAGGTGCTAGCAGTTTCATAGTTTTGAAGGGATCTCGAAGCAAAACCATGACCATAGATGATGGAAACACAAACATTAGAGATGGTAACATTTTCGATTTGGTTCTTGAAAATCGCATCAATAGACTTAGTATAATGGGCTGCCGGATCTCTAATCTATGCTTGCTAATTTGATTATCTCCCTTAATAATCCCATAACCAGCTTTAACAACTCATCCAATATTATACACGGATCCGTCAGTCAATTCATCAACATTAGTTGCATCATCACTGACATCTGGTAGTACCAACCCAGCATCACCTTCAGAACTCAGAGACCCAATGAAATCGGCAATCTTGGGTTCAAAAGTTGATTTTTTTTTATAAATGGCATCTAATGCACGATGATGCACCCTCATCTGACGTGCCACACTCAATTTTCCAACCTTTAAGAGAGAGTGCCTCAATTCTATTCACTGCTGAACAAGCAAAAACTCCGAGTGATACACAGCCTGGGTCATCTCCCCACCATTTAAGTCCAAACAAATGCTATTATAACTCGGACCAAATCGAAAATCCTCTCTTCCAGCAGAGACTTTCCGGACAAATAATGATCAATGGTGCGGAGAAGACTGCCTCTGAGAAAAATATGAAATCAGTTTATACACAAGGGATGTCAAGAGGTGGAGATAAAAGGATATTGCATACTGTTGAAGATAAAGGTTTTTAAAACCTTTTTATTATTACACTTTAAATTCAAATTTTTTGTAATATTATTTGATAGTTACAAAGCTTTTAATTATTTTAATAAAAACTTGAGAATTATAAAATTTTAATTCTTCTAATAAACTCGAGACTATAATTTTTAAATTCAAAATTTCAATTATTAAAAATTAAAAAAAAATTTAAATTCAAATTAATTTTAATATATAGACTAAATATTAATATATAAAGCGTTATTATCTTTACGTGCATTACACATTTTATAATCTATTATTCTCTCTAAATTGATCACACTATTTTATTTTATTATAACTCGGACAATAAGGATTTGGATTTTTTTTTGCTTGTTGTGCTCGTAAAAAAAATTTGATTGCAACGATTTTATTTTATGACGTGTTTACAAATTCATAATTAAAATGAATTGGCATCGAAATGAGTTGAAATTAGAATAAAGAATGAGAATCAAAATAAGTTATTATTTGAAATCACAATAGAAAAAATTATTTTAAATTATTAAAATATCTTTAATTAATTTTTATTTTAATTATTATTGTTATATAATAATAATAATAATAATTATAATAATAATTATTATTATTATTTTAAAATTTATTGTTATTAGTAATAATTAATACATAAGTTATTAAAATAAAATTGGTTGAATAATCTCAGTATATACCAAAATTTTGCATATTGTAATTTAATGAAGTTATAAGGTCGTACAAATAATTTCACTAAAATTTTGCCACAAAGATGCAGATGTTGTTCGAGTCAAAAAGGCCCAATTACACTGAAGCCCGGCAATCAAACAAACCCCAATCCTAGATGTTGAAAACCCTAAACTCTGTTCTCTTTGTCCTCCTGGATTTGTTTTTTTTACCAAAAGCGGGCGCGTAATTTTCTGTAGCAGCGAAGATGACTTTAGAAATCGAAGCTCGAGAGTAAGTTTTAACTTGATAATGCTCAAAATTGTACATTGTTAAGGATAATTAAATGCTTCAGTTTTTCGCTCGCAAGAGTCTGATTGAGTGTACAGTGTGATTAAGATTGTGCTCCAGTTCTGCAAAGAGAATTCGTTGCAACAAACATTTCAGACACTACAGAACGAGTGCCAAGTGTCTTTGAATACAGTGGACAGCATTGAGACATTTGTTGCTGATATCAACGGGGGAAGATGGGATGCGATATTGCCTCAAGTGGCACAACTTAAGCTTCCCAGGAATAAATTAGAGGACTTGTATGAGCAGGTATGTATTCTTAATAAAAGTGTCAAAATGTTGTTGACGAGACATTTAACGTTTATGCTTTTTGTTCGTTTTTCTTCGGTTGGGCAGATTGTATTGGAAATGATTGAACTTCGTGAGTTGGATACTGCCCGTGCTATTCTAAGGCAAACTCAGGCAATGGGTATTATGAAGCAGGAGCAACCTGAAAGATATTTGCGGCTTGAGCATCTCCTTGTTAGAACTTATTTTGATCCTCATGAGGTTAGAAGCTACTTTCCTCTGATAATTTATGGATTTAAGTGTTTGTGCACACGTCCATGTCCATGCTTCACTCATCAATGTGAACTTTGTGCTGTGGTTTCATTTTCATTTCTTTTGATTGGCAATCTATGCGATTTCTTTGATAAATAAGATTCAATAATGTGCCGAGCTTCTTAAAGGCTAGATTTGATTTTCTTTCTGCAGTTTGTTTGTGTTAGAGGCCACGTCATGTTTTGGGACATAATTTGGTTAATGTTTACTTGGAATTCTTGATTGAGATCAATCAGCAGAATTCCTGTGCGGGTTAATTTTCTCTTGGAATGCATGGGGATGGATCTGGGTACAATTTGATGAGAAGGGAATTTGTTTGTTCTCCTGTTTTCAAATTAGAAGTTTTGAGGGTTTCTAATAAATTAATATTGATGAAATTTTTGGGGACATGCATGGTGGAAAGATGTTATCATTTGTGAGTACATTACGAGGGGGTTAGCTGACTGGATGATGGGGTAAGTTGTGGAAGGCTACTACAGGTGACTGGTTATTTGTGTGGCTTTACTTGAAGGTGGCAAATGGGAAGATGGTTTCTATTCACAAGATGAATGTTGGAACTAGCCCCTGAATTTGTGTCCTGGTCTATTCTTCATAGTAGAAGGATGATGAACTGATGTCAGTGTAAATCAGGGAGGATGTCTCGGCACTCACTGTCAAACACAACAACTGTTTAGCACACAATCTATAGTCCATGACTCTGGTATTCGTGTATGCTCTACTAGAGACCTTTGAGTTATCTTATAGGTTGCCAAGTCATGATAAGGGGTTTGCTAAGTACTTGGAATTGAAATGAGTGTCTGGTAGGCTGGTTCTTCTCTTGTTCTCTTTTGGTCATTTAATTTATTTTATGACCATGTTCTCCTGAAAGCTATTGTGTTGTGGTATTTGGTGGGATAATTATCAGCAGTTGAGTCGAATGAATAACCAAATACACACACACGTTATAAAGGATACAGGTAGCGCGCGCGCTACCTGTATCCTTTATAACTGTTCTACTGCACAGTTGCAAAATGTAATGGAGAAATAATACTTATGAACTATTTTCATGACAGGCTTATCAAGAATCAACCAAAGAGAGGCGTCGTGCACAAATTGCCCAAGGTTCTACCCCTTCATCCTTCCCAGTGTTTACTACATCTAACAGTAAAAACCTTAGAAATATTAGTTTTGTTATGGTCATCTAAGAGTTCTATGTAATTGATGGAATCTACCACTAGCTAAATGGAAAATCTGGAAAGAACTTATATTTTAGTTAATCATATTTCATTTGAAGTGTGCCTAATGAATGTAATCTAAGCATTTTCAATTGTTAATGTACTACCCTTTTGTTTCCGAGCAAAAAAGAAAATCTAAGTATAAGGGGACCAAAATTAAGGTATGGAATAGATATAAGCCACAATGAAGAAAAAATTGCTAGAATTTCTTAATTCTTCTTTCCATGAATTTTAATACAAGTAGTAAGGTATCCTTGTCATAAAACATAAATACTTTGTGTATATCTTTTTCTCTTTTTACGAATGAATTTTCTTTTCATTTCCAGCTCTGGCATCAGAAGTTTCTGTGGTTCCACCATCACGATTAATGGCTTTAATTGGTCAGGCTCTGAAGTGGCAGCAGCACCAAGGTTCCTTCCTTTAATTACTGTTTTCCCATATTTGTAAAATGCTTTAGTAAGAGTTTCTGTTGAAATTATTTCTTGGTTGGGTTCTTGTGTGATGACTTCTAAAATTTATATCTACATTGTCTATTGTGTAGTGTTTATTTGAAATACATTTACTTTATATTTTAAAACATTCTTTCGGGCTAAGGGATCTTGTTTTTGTTCACGTCTGAGCTTTGTCTAGCTTGCTACACCTGAAGAGGACAAAAACTTTGAGGATGAGTAAACTTGTTCATCGTGCAATTTTCTGCTTCTTGTTGATGTATGTCTTTGGTTTGTTTAGGATTGCTGCCTCCAGGAACACAGTTTGATCTGTTTCGAGGAACTGCTGCTATGAAACAAGATGTGGAAGACATGTACCCAACAACTCTTGCCCACACCATAAAGGTGATTTTCTTTGAATACAAACAAATTTTCTGCATGTACATATCTAGTAACTCTTGCATCCACTAGTGGGAGCGGAAGAGAGGCCTTTTCTTTTTGTGTTGCCTTCTAGTTATAGATAATTATTTTTCAGTTCAAGTGCTTTTGAAGAGTTTTGGAACTTAAAAAATGTATGCTTGTTAAAAATGTATATATCTATAGAGTAAGAGAAACATATTATAGCATGTACAGAGACCAACAAATATTTGCAACTAAATCCCTAATTGATGGAAAAACCGTGGGATATAGTTAAAGTGGACATAAGCACAATGAATAGAATGTGTTTGTTACAAATACATAGTCAAACTCATAACTATACACTTTATCTAATGCTGTATGATACAGTGCTTTTTCTCAAACCATCTGACACATCAGCTCTGCATCAGTGAACTATTGTACCACTGTCACAGTTGTTTCTACCAGACATGTAAAAGCTATAGATTTACTATTAAAAGTAAAGGAAAGGTATGAACAGCAGATGCAGACACAGTAAAAGCTGTTGGTCAAGTTTTTGTAGAATGGGATTTCACAATTAAGCCTTAGCTAAACTATATTCAATCTATTAATTACATAGATGACTACTAGCTATAATGGTCAGCCATGTGGAAGACTGATCTTGAAGTCGTTTTTGTCAAACCCAGGATGAAGGATGGAAATTTTTTTTTAGTCTTTTCTGTTTCAAAATAGCTGCTGGCTAGTTACTGTTGGTAAACCTTGGGTCCGGACTTTCAAGCCTATTTGATTTTAAAGGCATTGTTCTTACTCTTGAAGATAAGTGGCTGATTCTTTAGCCATAGCCACTGACATATGAACCATAAAAAGGCGAGGAAAAGTGAGGCACTAGGTGTTATCTTTATCTGACTATTAAAAGATGGACATGTTTAGACATCTTCCATCTAGATTCCTGCATACAACTTCTTCCATGCACTAAGTTTTTTGGTTTGTTGAATAAAAGGATTTTGTTTTTACTGTTGGAAACATTTAATGTCAGTAAATGCTCCCTTAAACACCATATACCCTGTAGATCCCTGCTCACAACTTCTTCTATCTACAAAATTTTTGTTTTTTTCATTTCATGGATTGCATTGTTACTATTGAAAAGATTTGATGAGAGAAGTTTTTGGTTAAAATTACTAAAATTTGTCAAGCTGCGGAGACATTTTGACAACTGTTCAGAATTTATTCTGCATTGATGGGGAATAGAGGAAGTGTTTACGTAGAAAGTATGGAAATCATTAAAAGAAAAAGAGTAAGCAAAATTATAGCATCCTTCTGTTGAAAAATTTAGCCCTATTTATACTTTCTTTGATGCATATTAGCTTATTCACTTTTTCATTTGAGTTGCTTCTCTTTGTGATGACATAATGTCTTGTTATGGCCTTTAACTATAAGTTCTTAATCTCACTGATCAATGATTTTTTGCTGTAGTTTGGGACAAAAAGTCATGCAGAATGTGCTCGTTTCTCTCCAGATGGCCAGTTTCTTGTCTCTTGTTCTTTTGATGGATTTATTGAGGTACTTGTGATCATATCTGCAACTCCTTCGCTCTCTCTTCCCCTTCTATGTGAGCATTTATTATTTGTTGATGTTACTTGAATGGTCACAGACATTTTGAACACTTCCAGGTCTGGGATTATGTAAGTGGGAAACTCAAGAAGGATCTACAGTACCAGGCCGACGTGAGTACTTTTGGTCCCGCTTCTCATATGTTTTAGCACCTATAATTTTATCTATACAGAATTCTTATAGAAAATTAGCTAGCTGATAAGTGACCTGAAGATGTGTCAATGGTCAAGTCAGAGAAAAAAGGACACAAACCCAGGTTTCAGCCAATACATTTCACCATGAAACATAAATCAATTTTGGAAGTTGAGGAAAGAGATAAAAGTAGTTGAAGAAGCATTAATCCTAAAAAGCATAAGCTAATAAGAAGGGCCCAACAATAATGTTTAAAATTTTATTGTTGTGGAATTCGGAATTGATTTTCTACACAATACAGTGTTTTGGTTGCACAGCTGACGATACACATCTGTACTCTTATTTCTTCTCTCTCTCTCTCACTCCAGTGTTATGTATTAGTACTTAGTAGCTATGGCACTGACTTTTACTAAAAATACTTTGGAAATTAAAGGCTCTTGTTTTTCATATATTAAGAAACATTACAAGAGGTGCTAATTGATACACAGCTAACTAATCTACCAAAAAAGTAAATAAGATACAATGATATTCCTTAAAAATAGAATTGAAGAATAATAAATAATTCATAGGATTCTAGACTGATTTATAGGGATTAGCTGTAAATCATATTTGAATTTGCCAACAGTCCCCTTCAAGCTGGTTTAAAGATATTCAATAAACCCAGCTTGGTTACCGCTGATTCAAATGTACTCTTGGACAAACCCTTAGTGAAAACATCTGCCTGTTGCTCTTTAGATGATACGTAAGGCATACAAATAGCTCCACTCATCAATTTCTCTTTGATAAAATGCCTATCAATTTCAATATGTTTAGTTCTATCATGTTGAACTGGATTGTTAGCTATGTTGATTGCTGCCTTGCTGTTTGAGTATTACTTTATAGGTTTTTTGATTTCAATCTTCAACTTTGGAAGTAACTTCTTCAACCATAAAAAAATCACACATTCCATGGCAACTGCCTTATATGCACTTGAGCACTACTATGAGACACCACAGATTGTTTCTTGCTGTGCTATGTTACTAAATTTCCATCAACAAAAGTACACATGCCAGAAATTGACCTCCTATCACTTATTGTGAACTAGCCCAAGTGGCATCTATGTATGCCTCCGCCTAAATCTCTCATCCCTTCTTAAAGACAAGGCCCTTGGTTGGTGTTCTTTTTAAATATTGAAGTATCCTATGTACTGCCTCCAAATGCTCTTCTTTCAGGGAGTGCATGAATTGGCTCACCTTATCCAAAGCTTCTGTTTCTGATATCTTGTCATCCTTACTGGTTTTCCTTCTTCTTTGAGTGCAATTTTATGACTGAACTCTATAAGAACATTAGCAGGTCTACTTCCTAGCATACCGACTTCTTTGAGAAGATCCATCACATACTTTCTTTGTGTGACAACAATTCCTTTGCTAGACCAAGCGACCTCCAAACCAAGAAAGCACCTAAGAGGACCAAGATATTTTATTTCAAACTCTTTAGCCAATTCCAACTTTAGTCTCTGTATTTCTTCTTCATCATTTCCAGTCACAATGATGTCATCTACATGCACAATTAGAATTGTGAATACCCCTCTAGATGAGTGCCAAGAAAACATGATGCCATCAGCTTGACTCTAGCCATAATCAGCAACTCTAATAAACTTCGAAAATCTGTCAAACCATGTGCGCAATGACTGTTTCATCCCATATAATCATCTTTTCAGCTTTACATACTTATTCAATTCCAATATCTCAGATTGAATTGAAATCTGGTGGAACTTGCATAAATACTTCTTCTTCAAGCTTTCCATTCAAAAAACACATGTTTAACATCAAGTTGATGAAGTGACCAATTTTTGTTAACTGCCAATAATAGGAGTACCATTACAGCATTCATCTTTGCATACAAAGGTTGCTTGATAATCCAGTCCATACAATTGAGCATACCCTTTTGCCACTAATCTTTCTTTGTAGCATTCACTATGCCATCTGCCTTATGTTTTACGGTGAATACCCATTTACAACCAACCAGTTTCTTCACTTTTGGTAATTCTGTCAATTCCCAGTTTCCATTCTTCCTCAGTGCCCTTGTTTCCTCCATAATATCTACTTGCCAAGCTGGTTTGTTAAGGCCTCCTGTACTGTTAGGTATTTGTACACCAGAAATATTAATGAGAAATGCCTTGTATGATAGAGAAACATGGTGATAGAATTTGTGTAGCAAGAGGATGAAGAATACACAAATGTGTCTGTTTACAAAGAACAATGGGCAAATCAAGACCAGTAGGAGATAAGGGAAGAGTAATTCCTGGACTTGAAGGAGCATTGACAGCACTTTGAGGTTGTTCTGGCCTTTTCAAATGATGTAGCCTTCTGGAGTAGACACAAAGATCAGTGAGTTTTTAATGTTAACGGTTCTCCTTCACCGGACAAACTTCTGTTAGTGGCAAAGAAATAAGAGTATAAACTGGCATAGGGCAAATTGCTTCAGTTAATGGGGTTGATGGAGTGATTGATGGTCAAACAAAAGAGTCCCAAAACTGAGCTTCTGACAATGTCTGTTCCTGAAGTGATTTTTTGGGAGAAAAGTATTGGTTGTTCAAAGAAATTGACATCAAAATTGACATAGAAAAGTATTGATTGTTCAAAGAAATTGACATCGTTTTCTGTTTGCAGGATCATAGCATCTATACCCTTTTTGAATGGGTATGTATCCCAAAACACTTGACAGCCCTAGGGTCTAATTTTCCTTGTTGGTTATTGTGAACATGAACCAAGTCAACTGACCCAAAAGTTTTAAGGGGAATAGACGATACTAATATGCAATTGGGACAAAGTCACAAAGAAGTTCGATAATTAAGGAGTTTTATGGGTGATTGATTTATTAGAAAAGTAGTGGTAAGTACAGCTTCTCTCCAAAACTGTTTAGGGACTTCGTTTGTGAACGTAAGTGTCTTGGCTACCTCAAGTAAGTGTTGATTTTTCCATTCTGCTATCCCATTTTGTTATCGTGTGTTGACACTTGAAGATTGGCGAACAATTCCATTTTTTTCCAAGTATCTTCCTTGAGTAGGTGAAAAATACTCCCCATTATTGGTCTTGAGAGTTTGAACATTAGCTTGAAATTGATTTTTGATCATTTAAGTGAAAATGTTTGTACACATAGGCAGCTTCAGATTTTTCCTTTAAAAGATACACCTTACACAATCTTGTATGATCATTGATACATTTCATAAACCAAGGAGTATTAGAAATATTAGACACTTGATAAGGACCCCAAAATATCACTATGTATAATAATACAAGATGCAGAACTTTTATAAGGTAAAGCACAAAATTGAGATCTTTGATGTTTGGAAAATTCACAAACGTCACATTCTAAATGGTAGGAATCTTTGTGCTTGAACAGTAATATAAATAATTTTTGTAAATACAGAAAACTAGGATGACTAAAACGAAAATACTATAACATAATTTTCTCCAATATAGAAGGAGCTTTATTCACAACCTGAGCTTTCCCTTCTAGAGTTACATCATCTACAAAGTAGTACAACCATTAATCTGTCTAGGATCACTAATCGTCTTCCTCAAATCCAAGGCCTGAATTCACAGTGAGTTTGAAAAAATTTAGCAAAACAGTTATCAAATTTAGTGAAAGTATTCACAGAAAAAATATTGCATGATAACTTGGGAATGTGAAGGACAGAAGTAAGAGTTAAACCCTTAGTCTGAGGAGTAGAACCTGCCCCTGCTATGGGGGGAGGTGACCCATATGCAATTTTGATTTATGATTTCCAGAACAAGGTAAATATGTTGAAAATAAATTTGAATTGCTGGTCATATGGTCAGATGCTCCAGAATCAATTATCCATGAAGTGTTATGATCCAAATAAGCATGTAATGTAGCGAAGAAATTACCTTGTTGGGCTACAGAACCTGAAGGAGCAGAACTTGGTGTTTCAGAGGACTGTAAAATTAACCTGTTCAACATATCTAACTGCTCTTTAGTGCATGGTTGGGAATTTTGTCCACTATTGGTGGCAGATTGATCCTCATTCTGTTGCTCTCCCCAAAAGGCTTTATTATGGGGCCTTTCATTGTTCTTGTGTTGTCCTTGGTTTGCTGGAAGACCATGGAGCTTCTAGCATTTTTCCTGAGTGTGATTAGGCTTGTTGCAGTAGTGACACCTCCATTGGCTGCTGCAATCATTGCCTCTGTAACCTGATTGCTGCTGCCCTGCTGATGCTTTCCCTTTTGCACATCAGTCAGCAAGACTGAGGATTCCACATTGTTGGAAGAGCAGGAACTCGGCATCATGATGCTCTTTCTTGTTTCCTCTCATCAGATGTAAGCAAACACCTCTCTGATAGAAGGGAAAGGTTCTTTTCCAAGAACACGTCCCCTGGCTGCTTCAAAACTTGGATTGAGTTCAGCCAGAAAATCATAGAGTTGTTCCTTCTAGAGCAGCTTCTTGTATCTTGCACTATCTCCTGGACACTCCCATTCAGCTTCACTGTATTGATCAATTTCTTGCCATAAACCTTTGAAATGATTGTAATATCGAGTAACATCACGATGTCCCTGTTTCACTTCCTTCAACCGGGTCATAATCTCAAAGGTTTGAACCATGTTTCCTCGGTCAGAATATGTCTCGGCAGCAGCATTCCAAATTTCCTTCGCTGTGGACAGAAAAAGACATCTTTGTCCTATATCTGGTTCCATGGAGTTAACCAACCAGTCCGTGATCATCGCGTTCTCTGTTTCCCAAGTGAACAATGCATTCTGGTCTATGGTCGGTGGAGCAATTTTGCTGCCATTAAGGTAACGAAACCTTCCTCGGCCAGTAATAAACATCTTCAAGGACTAAGCCCATTGAAGATAGTTCCACCCATTTAATTTATGTGAGGTGATTTGAAAGGAAGGGCTTTCATAAATAGAGTTCTGAATCATAGCAGGTTGTTTAGAAATTTTGGTGCAGGACAGTTCATTACTAACATCAGCCATTTTCTGATGAAAGCATTAAGGGCTGAAACCTAGCTCTGATACCATAAAAAACACTTCAGGAATTAAAAGCTCCTGTTTTTCATATATTCAGAAACATTACAAGAGGTGCTAATTTACACATGGCTAACTAATCTACCAAAGGAAAGGAAATAAGATGCAGTTATATTCCATAAATATAGAACTGACGAACAACAAATAACTCCTAGGATTCCAGACTGATTTATTGTAATTAGCTGTAAATCAATAGATGAATATGCCAACAGTATGGTTAGCCATTTTTAATTATTTCAGTATTGTATAGCATGTAAGATAAGATTCAAAATTAACTGGTCACAATCATGACCATAATAGGGCCAAGCAACAGTGAATGGATGATCATGAGAGCACATGTTCTGAGCAGTTTAGTTCCAGATAGTTCTATGTTAGTGCTCTTCTTATGGTGTGTTTAGTAATGTGATATTCACTTTGCAGGAAACTTTCATGATGCATGATGAAACTGTCCTCTGTGTTGATTTTAGCAGAGATTCAGAGATGCTTGCCTCTGGGTCACAAGATGGAAAGATCAAAGTAAGTTTTGTGTTTCAAGTGCTTGTGTGTGTGTGTGTGTGTGTGTGTTTGTCATTTTCAAGATAGTATTGTTTATCTTGAGTCTTAAATGGGTTTGGTAGAAGAAATGTAAATGGAGATAAAATTTTTTAAGAAAGGTTCAAATGGGCTTGCCTTTGAATTGCAAAAGCATCTTGTTGGATTTTTTTTAAAAAAAAAGAAATTTAATTTGAGGATGATATAAAATCTCTATAACATCCCTTGTTAACTTCTTCACTGCCTATTAACAGCATGGGTGACACTTGTAACGTTGACAAGATTTTTAAAATTTTTTCTGTTTGTAATTAGGGAAAACCTTAGATGTGTAATTTACTTGGGAAAATTATTGGAGCATACAACCCAACCATATGATACTGCTTAAGGTAGTTGGCATGTTGATGATGGCTTAGTTGTTATCCAGTAATCAATTACTTAAGTGAATAATAATGCGAACAATGAAAATGATAACCATGGCCATGACAACAGCATTAAGAGCAACTGATTGAAGTATTACTATCTGTTGTGCAAGTTTTGAATATTTTGTCATAAGTTGTGATCCTAAAGGACCCAAACTTTTCTTGAAGCAAGTTGAATTTTTGGGCCAACCTTTGCAAATTTCTTGTCTTTGATATAGTCACATTTTGTCTCCTGCAAATCAAAAAACCATTGAAGAAAAGAAAGAACAATTGTGTTCTTTCTGTTATTGTCAGTTTGCAATACTTTTGCTGAAGTCTAATGACATTTATTCAAACTTAAGGGTACGATCATTTGAAAGTAACTTCCATGGGATCTGTGTAACAAATTTTAGGTGTGGCGTATAAGGACTGGTCAATGCTTGCGCCGTCTTGAACGAGCTCATTCTCAAGGTGTAACTAGTCTTGCTTTCTCTCGAGATGGAAGCCAATTACTAAGTACATCTTTTGACAGCACAGCCAGGTATAATCTAATTTATGAGCACTTCTTTCATACGTCCAACAGAGCGGACCTAGATAGTTCTTGTTAATATAAACCTAACATCTAACACCGTTACCTATTTCCCTTATTCATTTGTATTTTGTTTTGAATAATTGTTTTTCCACCATGTTTGTTATCAGATCCACTTTCGACATTTGCTTACCAATTGTTGTTGGCAGTAAAAGATGCTGAAACTTGTCAGTCTGATACAGAAATATTGTAATGATTATGTGTTATGACCTTTTATGTAGAATTCATGGCCTAAAATCTGGGAAGATGTTGAAAGAATTCCGAGGCCATACATCTTATGTAAATGATGCTATTTTCACCAATGATGGAAGTCGTGTTATTACTGCCTCCAGTGATTGCACAGTAAAGGTTCGTTGGTCTTATTTGTGTTTTAATTGTGTAATCAGATATGGGAAAGTATTTCTCATTAATATTTAAAGTATCAAAAACAAGGGGTACTATCTATAGGTGAAGAACTTAAGACTTGTAGATAATTTCATCTAACTTCAAAAATACAAATTTAAAATGTAGACTATCTAATCTCAAAAGTTTAAAGTACAAACTACCCAACCCCAAACCTCTGGAGTTGTTTTAACAAATTATCCCTAAAGTCTCTTAACTTTAACAAATTGTTGCTTTATATAGGTCTGGGACTTGAAGACTACGGATTGCCTACAGACATTTAAGCCACCGCCTCCTTTGAGGGTATCCCTTATTGTTTTGAGTTCTCCCCCATGAATCATGCATTTCCTATGGGATATAGTAGTTTAACAGAATTGTTACGTTGTCATTTTGTGTCATCGATCTGTGCTTAATCTGTAATCTTTTCTCTTTGCGTTGCTAGGGAGGTGATGCTTCAGTGAACTCTGTTCATTTATTCCCAAAGAATACTGATCACATTGTTGTGTGTAATAAGACATCATCGATATACATAATGACTCTTCAAGGACAGGTACTTATTACAGATGCAGATGAAGGCAAGAGAGCATGTTTTTACAATTTGATTAACCTTTGTGTAGTTGGTTCTGTATTTTTGTAAGAATACAAGCTTTGTAGAAATTGCAACCATAACTAGCAAGCAAGTCTTGCACTCTTTGTTTGGATTGTTTTCATTTTTTTAATAACAAATAATACTTGATATTTGACATTTGACATTTACCCACACTAACCCTTATTGATTAGGACCATTTTTTTTCTGGGCATCCACATACAAAATGCTTGTAGATTTTTCTGAATTTAAGAATTGCTCTTCAAATTGTAACATCCTATTGAGGATTTAATGGATCTATTGTTTTATTGTAATGTGATGCTTATTTTCGAGGAAATTCTTGTCTTTCACTAACTATTGGAGTCCATATTTGAAGGTTGAAATGATTTTCTTATTATTGAAATTTGCTTTTGGATGATTGTGCTATAGGTTGTGAAGAGCTTTTCATCTGGTAAAAGAGAAGGTGGAGATTTTGTTGCAGCTTGTGTTTCACCGAAAGGTGAATGGATCTACTGTGTTGGTGAAGACAGGTATTCTTAGTTGATGCAATTTCTTTGGGTAACATTGAGGACATTTCAGCATGATAGTTATTGCATCTATATCATAATTGAAAATTGATTCTTCATTTGAAACATGGAAGAAAAAAAGAAGAAAATATTTCTTGTTCTCCTTTGGACCCTGGGTAAGGCTTTAGCGTGCCAGGATAGTTTTGCTTTGGTTCTTGCCTAACCCGAATGGGTAAGTTTAGATGTTTCTCATTTGATGCAATTTAAATAGAAGTATTAGTCTTGGCGTTCATTTAAAGTTGTATCCATTTCAAAATTCTTTGAGGAGATGTCATCGAAATATATAATTTGTTATTTTTATTTCAAAATTCTGACAGGAGATGTGATCAAAATATGTAGTAAGTCAGTTATTTTTATTTGCTTATTCTTTTTCCTATTACTTACAGAAAAGAAGGAAAAAAAGATAAGGATGAGGAGCGTGAGCACAGCATGTTTTGTGTCCTTGCCTTTTGAGTGGCATAGGATAGCAAGATGATTCATGATCATTAGTCATATTTTTGCCTTGAATAAATTTCTCTGATAACTTTCATGTTCTGCCCCACCCATGGTTAATGTATTACATTTTTGCCCGAATGCAACATTCTGATTCTAATGATGCAGAACTTATTATGCTACTTGTTTTTTATTTCCTCACTTTAATGACGCTTTTGATTTCATTACTAGCTATTTAATCTTTGAATTATCTGCAGGAACTTGTATTGCTTCAGCTATCAGTCTGGCAAACTAGAGCATCTAATGAAGGTAAGCTTTTGGTTGGTGAAGGGTGTAAGTGGTATGATTTTTCGCATTTGAGTTGCTACTATTTGGGTGTTTGCATAATTTGAAAGCTCAATAATTTGTTTTACAAGTTTAATAAATTTTGGGGATTTAAATTGCATGTAGAATTTGAACCTGTCCGGAAACAAAAGTGGGAAGGAAAAATAAAGACTGAACTATATTAACAGATTTAACAAATAGAAGAATGGACCCACCTTGGGGTAAATGTATAGCAGCCAATTATGAATAGTTTTTCCAATGCATTCATTCAAGCAAATGGAAGCTACCTTTTTCCTAATAATTTCAAACGTCAATGTTATTGCATTCAGCTATGACTTTGTCTTTGTTTTTCGTTGGGCTGACATATAATTGTTTTTGATTTACTTTCTTACTTTCCAGGTGCATGAAAAGGATGCAATCGGCGCAACTCATCATCCCCATAGAAATCTTCTTGCAACATACAGTGAAGATTGCACAATGAAATTATGGAAGCCTTGATTACCTGTCCTGCTATCTTTATAAATTAAAACTTTTTTTTTCTGTAATTTTGCTTCAAATATCGACTTGATTCATTAGGAACAATAGTATCCGGAGTAGTATCCGTAATAGGCACTATAATTAACTTGTATCATTGATTAATGAAGAGGCTCGGTTTTTTAGATATTGGAAATGTTTGTACGGTTAAAATGAATATTATAGGCGAATGCTTGTGCAATCTCTCTCTTATTTGGGTGAATAATAATTACATGTGATGTAAATAAATTTTATACTGTTTTATACATACTGCTTTTTGGAATCGTAAACAAATTAAAACAATCAACCATACTACCTTTACCTTGCAATCTCTACTTTCTACCAAATGCGAACGAAAAATTAATGAAATCGGGATATTTTAGTAATTTTATAACTCTTGTTATATATTTTATTTTATATCTTCTACACAACAACAAAACCGGTAGGCTCGGTAGGATGCAAAGGTGCGGCTAGTGCTGGCACCACGGACAGGAATATCTGACCGGAGTTTGTCATAAGCAGGCCAAGCCGCGGAAATCGTGCTGGCCGTCTACGGGCGGGTTACAGACTGAAACGGCTGCTGATCTTTCCATTTTCATGAAAAATGCTGTATGTAATTGCAAGTTTACTGGTAGTAACCAGTTGATATTTATTGCTGAAGATGAAATACGGTAAGAAATCGCGGAACTCTGAAATCTCAAAGTATTTCTTCAAGTTGGTTCCGGGTAAACTCTCAAGTACAGGAATGTATTGTTGTTGCTGATACTCATTCCACTATATCACATCCACCATCTCTAAAAGCATTAACTGATGATTCTTGTGGAAGCAACTGCTGAACTGCTTACGTTTTCTGATGTTTCATGCATTGCATTGTTGTGTTTTATGAACAAAGGCAACTTTTCTGTTAAGTCACAAATATTTGATGTCTCTTTGAGAGTAGGGTTGACAAAAATTCCCGCAAGGCTCTGCCCCATCAGGGGCAAAGATTATGGACGATTTTGTCCCTGAAATTGAAAATGGGACGGAACGAGAATGTATCGTTCCCATCCCATCCTGTTTTCTCTTTTTTTATATTATTATCATTATTATATATTTAAAATTGAAAATAAAACAAATATATAAATAATTAAATTTATTTTCTTATAGATTAAAAATTTATCAAAATAAAATATATAGTAATTAGTTGATATTAAATTAAACAATTAATTATAAGCATTGAATTAAATGTTAGTATATCAATAAAAAATTAACAAATAAAAAAATAAGTAAAACATTTTTTATACAAAAATAATAAAAAGATTAAATATTTTTTCATAAAAATTAACACAAATTTTAATATAATTCAAAAGATTTAATTTAATTTAATTTTTTATTTTTATTCAGAATTTGATATTATAATATATCGATAAATTAATTTCTTAATATTTATATATAAATTATAATTTATTTATACATATTAATTTATCATTTTTATTTAATTTTGTTACTCTTTTATAATTTTTTATTATTTAATATTAAGGAGGCGACGAGAATTGCCACTTTAAAACAAGGATGAAATGAGGACGAAAATTTTAAAAAAAAACAAGGACAGGTATACCACATTCAAAATAGGAACAAGGATGGAGATGGTGTCATGGTGCCATCCTTATTTGGGAGTGAGTATGAACTGAGTGCCCTGCACCTTCAACTCAACTAATAGAAAGCCTTTTAAGTCTAGTTTAGAAATCTTGAGTGCTAAGAACAAACAGCAAGGAGTCAAGACCGACTTTGTTATGCCACCCTAAACTGTCAAAACAAATAATATCTTGCTAATTGAGTCAAATAATTGTATATAGTATCAAAGCCAGCTTGCCAAACTAAAAATGAGGGCATTGAACCTTGGGTCCATGGAGGCAGAATGTGAAGAATAATTGTATCACTTGCATTTTTTTTTAAAAAAAAGATTATTATGATTCATCAGGATCAAGTAACTTTCAACTTCAAGAGAGTAAAAAACCATGGAATGATTCAATCTGTAAAAACTTTCCACGAAAAAATCTTTGCAATATCAAAATATGGACTGACATAAAATTCTCCATCCTCAACAAAGATAATGGGATTTCCACATCAAAACTTACAAATTCAAATAACCATGAAGTAATTCAGTCTCAACTTCCCTCTAGTATCTATAATAGCAATACTTGCTCCAAAATATAATAACCAATATAATACAAGTTTTAGAAGATATAACCCAGGTTGTTTACAAAGGTAAGCGTTCACTAAGAGTAGACATACGGCCCTTGTCAGCAGCGTGCCTTCCTACTTCCAATTAGATTTGACAAAGAATGATAATTACCTGATTTAAACCATCAACAGTCTGACCATTCAATTTTTGTAAACAGCCACTCATTGCAAATTTGTCAAAAAAATGGAAGTTAGAACTTAGTTTTCTCCTAGTAAATAAAGTAGTCACATTTATCTTGGCCATGCCTCAATAGGTTTAGATATGCCTGAAATGCTGATTCAGTCATCATTTAGGCATACATATTGATCCCTTAACTGAAGAAGTAACCACTTTAAAACTATATGAAAATACGTGCAGTCCAGTTTCTGGAATTCCAGAGTATGGTAAAGCTTACAGGTGTTGGTACCAGTTATAGGCTTGATTCAGATAATACCATTAGCTAAACACTCTACAATGATTCAAACTCTTTTACTGTTGTCTACGTTGCAGACCACAGGAGTATTGTAAAAACACATTCAAGGTACTGCTACCATGGAAAATTGTACAAAGTAGATTCCAAGCGCAAACCATAACACGAGAATGTAAGCATTTGTCATGGTAGAAATAGAAAACCTGACAGACCAAAAAATCTTTCCTGAAAGAAGACCAGGGTAAAAAATTGAGATGGGTAGACCCATAAGTTCAAGCAGCAATCTAAATTCTGAAGTAGCAGCATTTAGTACTACGAGTCTACCAAGGGACTAGAAGTCTAGATCTATCAGCACTACATCAAGCACAGATTTTCCTTAGACATATACCACACACAAAGAACTACTTGTGTTAATTTTAAGGTCTCATACCAGGTTTATTCCCAACTGGCCCATTAAAAGACGCATATTTTGCATGTGTGGTGACTCAATCTCTATCATGTAAAACATTTTTTCAATTCTCCTAAACCGGCTGATGAATATACATCAAAGACATTAAGTGGAAACCAAAAATGGGTTGTGCTATGAGACTGGAAATAACAAGATGCATTCAAGTTAATGCATCATACAGAGTCAGCTTCCTAACAAGCAGTTCTTTGGTATATTATGTCAATAGAGGCTTAAAACTTTGCAATTTAATAGTTTGCACACAAACCAGAATGCTACAACAAAATATCAAGTAAAATTACACAACAAAAATTCTAATTTAATGTTGTCATCAAAGATTGTCTTTCACATCCATTAACAAACATTCACTTGCCTCTAACTTATTTAATCACGTATGAATATAGCCAGTAGACTTTCTCACTGGTAATTCAGTCACTCCCTAATTTTAACAAACATACCTCAAGGTTCCTAAACGGGTCACCCTAGTTAAGTCTCAAAACAATGAAGTATAATCCACCGGTACACTTGCATAAGTTGATCAAATTTGATATGATTCAATTAATCCATACTAAATAAAAACATAATGCAGAATTAAACCACAAATTCAAAGAGAACACAATAAAATAAAACAGCCACATTCACCTTCATTTTTTGCTACAGGATAAACATTACGGAGATACTCCAGTGGCAGCTTGAGAAACTGAATCAACAATGCCTTCAGCTTCCAGGAATGGACTCAGATGCTTATCCTCCAAATGCTCCTGTCAAAATTGCATAATTTTGTAACAATAGAACTTACAACATTTAACAAACAATAGCTAGTCAAATAAAGATTTAGAAATGAAGAAGAGCAAAATGGGACATACAGACAGGCAAGCTCTATATTTTTGCCACTCAACAACACATTCTTCTTTGTCCCACTGACCCTTGACAAACTTCTCCGAGTACCATCTGCTCTCAATATTAAAACCCATTAGTTTTCAAAAAACATTGATTATTAGAGAGCCCAAAAGCCAAAAGGTAAGTGAGAAAATTGAATGGATACCTGTTAAAGCAGTTGTGGTAAGCTGTTCTGAGATCTGCACATGGCGACGTTGAGGAGCTTTTCTTTTCTCTCTTACCGATCCCCATCTCATTCCAATAAACTAATGTCTTGTAACCATCGAACACTTGAACGGCTAGCAGTTGTAACTGATAAATGGATTTTGGCGGCGGCCAGGGCGGTCAACCGTCGAACATCCTTAATTGTCTGTGAAAATGGAACACTTAGGATCTTCTCAAATTATAAATTTAATTTAAATTAAAAAAAATTATAATTTTATATCAAAATTATTTATTTAAATTTTTTAAAAAACAAACCTGATTATTGATTAAAATTTTATATAAAAAACTATTATAAAATATAAATAAAATAAAATAATACATTCCGTGGATATGACTGGAGAGATATTGGTTAATTATACATTAAAAAATAAAATAAATAAAAAAATTCAAAACAGTTGCTCGTTTGCAGCTACTATAAGCAATTATCAACATGGTAGTTCTTTTGGTTTGATAATTTTGAAAAAAATAAATAAATTACCGAAAAAAAAATCCAATCCAATAAAAAATTTAGATTGGTTGACTGATTTTTGACTTAAATTAAAAAAATAATAATTTACATTTACGTGAATTAAATAATTAATGTTTATTATATATATTTTAAAAAAAATTATTTAAATTTTTTTAATTATTATTAAAATTGATAAATATTTTCTCCAATTAAAATAAAATTTTTTTTATTGAATAACTAATATTTTATAATCAATATACATCGGTTGGGCCATATTTTCATCGTCAATAGCTTTATTTTCATGAATTGCGTATAAAGTTGAAGCATCAAGTGGGTTGCAATGCCCAAAATTTGATAACTTCATGTGACCATTTTTATCCAGAAGAAGGCTTTGTCAGGTTTAATATCTCTGAAAAGCAAGTGAATGTAATAAACCAATGAGACTGGACAAATACTCAATTTTCTTTTCAATGCTAATCAAAACAGTACGAACCTGTTGAACGGACTCAATCGCCAAGACACTCTGGGCAATGTAAAACCTATCGACATTTTCAGTTAAGGAAACCTATCAACTCCCTAATCAACAGAGTAGTCATCGTATCATCACCAGGCAGATATTCCATAATCAAATATGAGTAAGTAGTCAGCATCCTGGAATGAGTCCTCTCAGATTCGTATTTGTATTGCTTCGGAGCAATGCTCGTCTGTAACCATGTAAATCATCCATTCTTCCTCGTGTAAATCAAACACATTCCATTTCTTATTAAAAATTAAAAGGAAACCAAATATTAAAAAGAAGTGAAACCTATAAAAGTGCATAAAAAATTTTAAAACTAAGGTAACAAAAAAATTAACATAAATCAATGACAAAATGTAAAAATTATTTTATTTATATTTAAATAATTTTAAATTTTATCGATTCTCAATTGTGACAGTTTAAAATAAATTAAGTAAAATCAAAATCATATCAAGTGATTTAGTTAGTTAAATTTGATTCAATTAACTTACCTAATATTTTGTTAGCCCAAAATTATGGCTAAATTGAATGCATAAATGACATAAGGTAATTCCTTCCTTGACGAAAAGAACGTGGATTGATAATGTATCAAAAATAGCATGCTATAATAATATATTCTTTTAAAATTTTATAATTTGTAATCGGGTACTTGATACAAAATAAAAACGATAACTATTACGCATAATAAATAAAGTTAGAGTTTTAAGAATAATAATCTTATTACGTCAATATTAATAACAATTTTATATGATCATCTAATCATATAGAAGTAAAAAAATATATATTAATAAAAATTTAAAAAAAATCTTTTATTTTATTTAATTATTTATTTATATATATATTATTCTCTCTTTTTTTTTAAAATTAAATAATTTTTATATTAAAATGAAAATTTTTTTATTAAAAATTTTCTTTAAAATAAACGTATAAAAAATGATAATACGTATAATTTATTACAATTTTATGTAATAATTATATGTATTATTACATTTTCTTCGAGTAAGTAGGAGAATGTGGGTAGAAGGCAGCTTCAACATAAAGGAAAAAGGAATTACTTGTTAATAAAAAAAATAATAATAAAGGGGAGAAGAGAGGGGAGGGGGTGCGCGCATAGGAAACAGGAATTAGCAATCATCGATATCTGGAGTTATTTCAGTGCAACGGTCGTAGCTCTCTTGCATGGTGTGGTTCGGCGCTGGTATTTACCTTACCTTTTTGTCTCGGTTTAATTTTTGGATTGCTTTCCGTATGGTTGGCCAAGGCATGAAACGATCGTATTTTTAGGAGTGTTGGAAATTCAATCGCATCCCATTTGTTATCATGCTTCTAATAATAATAATAAAAAAAAGTAATATCCTCATAATCAAAACATGAACTTTCATCCTTTGTTCATTTCGTGTATATCAATTTTTTAGCTCTCTTAAATTTGTCAATTTATTATAAGCACTGTTACGGCAGAAACTATTATAACAACAACAACAATAAGAAGAAGAACAAGAAAGTAACTCACAGAGCTAAGTTAAAACGGAAACATAACCAATACAATTCGAGAGATGATGTATTAAAAAAAAAGGATAAGATTCTTTTAATTCATATTATGTTCATGCACATGAGAATGAAGATCAAAGCTAACCCAAAACAAACATCTTGTTCATAAATCAACTCATTATATGCGTAATATGACTGACTTCCCTGTTAGTGAAAGATGATTATATGCGTAAAGGTAGAGTTAAATCAGGTTTCATCGTAATAATATTATTTTTGAATGGAAGACAGAGTGAAGTGAAGTGGGTAATATGTAAATTGACATGGGAATTTCAATTCAAACTTTACTTAAAGAGTTGGGTTCGTGACAGTCACATGTTTAGAATCCAAAGGCAGGCTTTCGACGTACGACATGTCATTTTCAACCCTATGCCACGGGAAGGAAAGAATCATGTTCTTGTTCCTGTCTTCCACTCCCGCACAACGGACCATAAACTGCTTTTATCATCTTGTTCTGGGATCGTGAGATCTCGACTATTTTGAAAAAGTAGCAGATTTTAATACTACTACATATGGAAGTAAGTGGGCATAAGTCATGGAATCATACCCATTAATGCGTATGCGTTTCTTCATAAAATCTATTAACACTAGAGAAGGGATACAATGATTGTTAATATTTAAAAAAAGTGTTAAACTCGTGTTGCTGAATTGACCAATCGTACCTCTCATGTCGTGATTTTAGCCATAGATTCAAAACATTATTACTTGCTGTGTACAATATTATGTTGTGTTTCCGCAAACTCCTCAACCTAGTTGACAACACGTTTATTTAACCAACACTAACCTCGTTTTTGCATATCAAAAAAGGACACAATGTGCTAATTAATCACACCATCGTCTTGCATAAAATTCAATTGAAGTAGATTTGAATGGTAAGATGAAATTTAAAATAAATAAATAAAAAAACAAATGTCAAAGTAAGAATTGTGTGTGTGAAAGAAAATGGGTACTCATAATAATACCTGGTTGCAGCAAAACCAAACCCTCAAAACATCATCAAAATAAACGCTCCAAGCTCTTCAATGTGAACTTTTATAAAAAAGAATCAAAATATTTTCCTACTTATTTTGAAGAAAAGGAATAAATAAACCGTCAGAAATATTGACTGCTGGGTTGAGTGAAATAAGAATCAAATTACCAAACACTTAATGTTTACTTATTTTTTGACAAGTGTCCACCTTATTTACACACCTAACATTATCAGGATAACAAAATTTGTCATATACTTCATCACACTTTAACTAATTCAGATTTTGGGCTAATATTATAAAGTATCCCAATTTGGGTTTTTTTTTCCAATGTTTTGCCCTTAAAATGGGTGAAGTTCTGAGAAATAACTAAAATGTCTTTCCCCCAAAATATAGAAGCATATATACTATCCACCAAATTAGAGACAAATGTATGCGCTGGGCGTCAATAGCACATATTTAAACCCCCCATCCCCAGTACATTACAACCTAATGTATATTGGCAGTGTAATATCTTTCAAAAATAAATAAATAAATAGTCTTAGACCATACTTATTTTGCCCCTTTCAAAATTAATGGACTTGGTTGATTTTAAAGTGAAATCAAATAACTACTTGGGAACATGCAAATAACATTAGCTTTGTGTAAATAATACTCAAAGATCACAAATAACAAAGAGTAAAAGCTCTTTTTGTAGAAACTTGAAGAACACAAATTCCACCACAGAAATTATAATGCATGGCCATCATAACTTTTGGCACATCAAGATTGAATTTTTGGACAACATATATTTTTCGGGCTTTCGGGAAGAGTGTCATCCCCCAAATATTTTCTCAGCTAATTTTCAATATTCTTTCCCACAAAAGCTTAACTAAACACACAACATTGGAAGAACAATATTTGTTTCCAAAGCCATTAGTTTTGATTACTTTTTAGTCAAATTAAAATTAGGCCAGAAACTGCCACTAGAGAAGGCCTTTTTTTATGTAGCCAACCTGGGCAGCCAGGGCATGAGTTGCGCAGATCTGCTCTAGATTTCTAATACATAGAAGAAAGCTTTTTCAGATAAAAATGTTTCAATCCTATTAGTTAGCCCACTACTGGGCTTCCCAAGAGTGAGTTTCTCAACTCAAATACTGTACACATGGACTGGCTCCACAAGTAGAAAGGGTGGCCAACACACAAGAAATGCAGATTTGGAGGAACGCCCAGGTGAAAAATATAACTAGGCATATCCAAATATCCACATAACAGGTTGACCATTTTGTCACATTATGGTAACATGGGATCACCTGATGATGCAAGCATCTGTAATTCTGCTTCCTCAGCTGTTTGTTTTTTGGTATTTTCTTCCCCAGGATCACCTGCACATATTCCCAAGCTAGGTTCAGTTAAAAATACAAGAAATTGAGTAGTTGTAAAAGGATTATCTAAGACTTAAAAACACAGAGAATGGGAAAAGATGATCAAGTCAGATCCGCTACTTAATATAGAATCAACTGATGGTTGCTTCGCTGACATGCTTCGTTTGAAATCTGCAAGTATTAAAATGGAGCAAGGAGTTAAAATTTTCCCCCATAAAAGATCAGCAGAAGCAATTGAAAATTTACATGAGTCTTAATATCCTTCATAGGAAACAAATCATGCTCACATGCTTATATATTAAAATGAGACTACCAAATTTTAACAACCAACATCATTTTTTATTTTATCTTCAAATGGTTAATCCGCCATGCGACTTCATTCCAAAATCTGAGTGTCTATAGCTGATTCTATGTGTTAGTGTGGTTTTGAAATCCATTCCATAATTACAAAACTATTCAGGCTGAACAGGAAGTATTGGGCTTTGATTTGGATTCTTGTATTGCAAGTTCCCAATCCTTGCATACCATTATAGTTAATGCTGCAGACTGTCCTGTGGTTTTCAGCATCAAACTCATCATCCCTTCGAAGGCTTATGCCAACATTTGTGACTTGCCCAATCTAGCAACCCTTCTCATGAGCTTTGCTTTCCGTAATTGGATAAACTATCAATGGATTGGCTGCATGTCCTAGTTTCACTATGGTCCAATCTAAGTTCTTAATGATCCATTTGAAGCCATCAGTAAGGCTACTAAATTACACACAGATTCTCAGATTTACTACACTGTAAGAATCAGAATCAGTAACCGATAGCCAAATCTTCTCCACAACCAGTAAACCCTCTCCCCCAACCCTTTTTCAAAAGTAAGTAAATAGAGTAGGACCTACTATGCCTGTCTGAAAAAGTAACAGATTCAGTTCTACGTAACAGCAAATACTCCAACCAAATCTGGAAGTCTACACTGAATTATTGATTTACAAGAAAAATATCCCAGCTTGCTAACAACATTCGAGTTCCACATCAAATTAATATTGACATTACATTTGTTTATAAAATGACCTCCAAAGCTCCAACCTTGACCTCATTTCATCTCACCCATACGCATAAGATAATTTAACAGCTAATTATTTGCCAGTAAAACATCAAAACCATCATCTGTTTCTTGAAAAAGAAAAAAATAAAAAGCCAAAGACACACACAAACACACACAAAAGGAAAAGAAAGGAAATGTAGTACTAACATAGCTCTGCAGGAATAATATTTATCTGCTGAACAAATGAAAGACAAGCTACTGAATAGAGAAAAGATTTTTTTAAAAAATCAACTACTTATTAGTAGATTCCATACCAAAGGGACGATGTAGCCCTTTGACAGCATCAAAATTCTTGTACGTATAGCCAACAAAATTTAAATCTTTGGGAGTTAGTAACATCTGCATTAATAGGAGAGAAAACATTATGTGTCTGCATTAATAGGAGAGAAAACATTATGTGTTACCATAGTTTTAAGAATAATAGATGCCTTAAAATGGTAGGGTTTGTAGCAACATCAGAAAGAATATGGAACATAAGAAATCTATAGCATGAGAAAGAAAAAATTGTCCAAAGACAAAAAAAATTCATACAAACAACTTTCTTAGGCATAGTGTTAATTTCTCTCCCTTAATTTTGACAAGGAACAAGAGATGGGAACAGAAAGCCATTATCCACCTGAAAAACACATTACTTGTGAAGCAGGCACTGCCTCAGCAATCAACCAATTCTTATCCACTTATGCACAGCATACTACACACTAAATGTATAATTGGAATGATAGCTGTTTTCTGAAGATGACAATGGTGAATTGCAAATAGCATATAGCAAATCATTGTATTACAAGGGTTTGTGAACAGCATGAATAATTACAAACCTTCCGTGAGGGTCCTGAACTTTTTCTTCCAGATGCTGGAGGATCCAACTGAAGAACATTCAAAAAAGACAATTCAAGAAAGGGAAATTTGTAAAGGCACTATAACAAACACAATTATAATGAAGAAAGCAACTAGAAATGAGAAGACAAAAACAAATAGAAATAGCCCAACATTGTATAAGTTTAATGGGCATTCATTTGCTAAATTGATACAAAGCATTTTCAGAGAGAACCTACTTGAATATCCAAATGAGCATTTTTCACTCTATGCTAAAGGGAAAGACTTGTTCACATTTGATATACCAATATAAACATCTAAAATTATAAATACTGTATGGAGGATAAAAATCTAAAAAAATTAGAAGCATCAAAAGACTAGAAATGACCATAAGATCTTCAAATGAAAATTTAAAAATTAATATGGAAAACCAAAGATGAAAATAAAATATTTTAGTTTTCAGAAAAAGTAAAATTACCCATTCATAGTACCACCGAGAATCAGGAATTAGAGTACAATCATTGACTGATTCATAGAAGTTGAGAAATTCGTTAATTGATTTGATCATGTATAATAGAAAATAAAAATTGAAATCTAACATGCTGCTGTTTGGGACAACTGCTAGATTGAGTCTTAGACCAGTATTTAACTTGCTTAGCAGTTAATGCCTGTAGTCTATGTTTTTTGTCAATCTTACATCTTCATGAACCTCTTTGTATTCCCACGACAAACATACAAAAGCATGTCAAATAGAAGTGCAAAACAAAAGTAAGCATAACACCCAAAATATAAATAGTGGTTAGAACAGCAAGAATAGTGAGAAGGGAAGGGTTCACAAATTACTTCATCGAACTTCATAAAATTCTGGGTATCTAGCTCCCCATTGACTTCTGGTTTGAATGCTGCCTCAATTTCATAGAGTTTATCCCAGGCAATATCCTTGAACCAAGGATGTGCCTGATGCAAATGATTTTGGCAGAATCAGAAAACAAAGATAATTGACAGAAGAAAGTAAGCACTTCAAGAATTCAAAGCCTTACTTTAATTTGGTGCGCCCCTCCAGTGCCTAGCCTATGTTCAACATCACATAGCAACCTATAGATCAGATCCCTTGCTTCAAGAGACAACCTTGAATCTTCAGGAAATTTTAGGTGATTTCTCCAATGCACAATCTGATGGTAAAACAGTTTCAGGAAAATTCTCCATCAAACTCATAGTATCAAATGAAAGTAAAAGAAAAGGAAAACAGAATAGAACAAGATAAAATACAAAGACTGAACGGCAGAAAGCTAATTTTAAAGCAATTTGTACAGTGAAAAGACTTTGTTGTAGTTGCTCCACTAATTGCCAGATAACTAACTAGTAGCAAAATAGAAAAGTGACCTAAACTTGAAATGCTGGGAGAACTCTGTCAACTTCAGACCATATGAGCGGCCGACAAAAGTACACATTTTCATATTTGAATCACCGAAGGTAATTGCATATATCTCTCATGATCAAAAACTTGAGAAATATATAGTAGCCAATACATCTTCAGTTTCACCAAAATATTCCTATTTTAAGAAAATGTTACTAGTTTGGTCTCTTTGTAGCTGCCATTTCATTTTCTTTTGCAAGTATCAGTCAGGAAATGCAAGGCACAAGTTCCTAAGATGATAAAACATAAATAAATAAATAAATTGGAGACGGAATAAAACCTGCTCTTAGCTTTTTCTTGTTTTTAACTTCTCATTAACTTTTTTTAGTGGAATTCAAAATGAGAAAAAAATTCAGGATCATAGACTAACTAATAAATAGACTATATTTTGAACTCATGAAAAATGATATTACACATGTAAAGGGAAAAAATGAATAAATATATAAAGAGAAAAAAGTCAGTTAGAGAGAGAGAAAGAGAGAGACTAATAGAAACATAATATATATTACCTTTCTACATGTTGTTATTGGGTCATCTGAGTAAAATGGAGGATATCCAACAAGCATTTCATACATTATTGCTCCCAGTGACCACCTGGATAAAATTCCAAAGGAAAAAACGCATAGCTGGACATTACTTTAAATGAAGAATGAGAACTGCGCAGAAGTTTGTGTATTTGTTAAAAATATTTATTATTATCGTGGTTTGTATCCACAAAGTTTCAACAAGATGACAATCTAAAGTTTGAATTCACAATTACAGACATGGGCAATTCCAAACACTAAACACGGAGAAGCTACCAACAACAGGAGATATGAGTGTAGACTGAAAAAAAAACTGCAAGTGAAGCTTAATACAAGTGATATCATTCAAAGGAAAAGGCCTAGTATGTATGTATCTCCAAATTGGAGTGTCATTTGCAGAAAAAGATGGGAGGCTATTTTGTATATTTGGGACAAAGGAGGTTTTGGGCTTCCATTACTAGAGTTTAAGGACGCATGCTTTTTTATTCTTCACAACCAGGAAGCAGCATTAGCCTAATAGGACAGAGAGTTTTGGTGTTTTTATAGTTTTAGTAGAGCTTTTTGTGTTTACACCCCGAGTTAAGCTATACCATGCATAGTCTTTGTTCCCTTTGAGGCTCTTGGACAGTTTGTCCCTTTTGTGTGGACATCTTGATCCCTCTGTACATATTTAGGAGAGTAATACATCTTTCTTTTTTTTACCCTTTCATTTTAATTATTTAAAAAGTATATATCAGAACTGGGGGAAAATATGAGAATTAAAGTGTAAAATATAAACTAACCAGTCACATTCCATGCTATATCCTTTCTTCAGTAATACCTCAGGAGCAATGTAGTCTGGTGTTCCCACGGTTGAAAATGCCTTGAAATCAAATTAAAAAAAAACCAATAGCGACTACTTTTAAAAAAAGGAAGGAATAAATTGGTTTCTAAATTACTAAGTTCTACCATTAATGAAGTGCAGTGGTTGCAAAAATGACCAAAATCCAGTACACTGCACAAATAAAGTGCAAATAATGCCCAAAACTGGTGTCTCTCTGAACATTGGGAATTCTAGTTTGGAAACAGAGGCATTATTTATCAATTCGTAAGGGAATGGAGGTTAAAATCTTGGTATTGAGAAAGAAAACTCTTGCAAAGTTCAAAAACATGCAATGAGGGGTAAATGCTTGATGATACGAACAATGAAACATGAGGAGTGAAATTTATTTTAAGGTTTTCATTTCAAGTTTCACTAACAAAAAGGTTAGACTCGATTTGAAATGAAACCCTAGAACATAAAACAAATATCAAAATTTTTAGTATTTGTGTAAAGAAAACCTCTTTGGATCATAATCTGAAACACTCAATGTCAGAATTAAACCAAATTGGTCTCAATTAAACCACTAATGCAGTTCAATAATATCTATGACATTATTATTTCTTTTTTTTTCCCAATCAATTGATTACTTCAAAACACTTTGAGCCATTACCATATATTACCATTCAGATATAAACTACAATCTACTTTTGATAATTCATACACAACAACACATCTGTATAAGTTGCATACCAGTTTCCTCCTGTTCATCTGCCAATGCTGAAGCTGTTCGTGGGCACTTTTCCAACTACTCTTATTATCCGTATCAGGAAAACATCCATCAATATCCATCGGTTCTGCCATATTTTCATCATCAATGGCCTTATTTTCATGAATTGCAGATAAAGTTGAACAATCAAGTGGCTTGCAAAGCCCAAAATCTGATAACTTCATGTGACCATTTTTGTCCAGAAGAAGGTTGTCAGGTTTAATATCTCTGAAAAGGAAGAGAATGTAAACCAATGAGACTGGACAAATACACAATTCCTTTTCAATGCTAATTGAAACAGTATCAAGTGGGATTTAATTTAACAGAATAAGTACAACAGCCCAAGTATGAACCTGTGAATGTAGTTATGTTTGTGAATGGACTCAATTGCCAGGACACTCTGGGCAATGTAAAACCTAGCCACATTTTCAGTTAAAGTATCCTCCCTCATCAACAACGTCATCATATCACCGCCAGGCAGATATTCCATAATCAAATATAAGTACTCAGCATCCTGGAATGAGTAATAGAGCTTCACTATACAATGGCTTGCAACTTCAGCCAGTAAGTTCCTCTCAGCTCTAACATGTTCCACCTACGGAGGAGAAAGATATTCTACTAAAATAAATGAACAAGCATTGAACAAAGCAATACAAAAATGCAACTGGAAACGACCTTCTAGTAAAGATGCATGGACAGCTTGTCTGTTACCATGTAAAATCATCCATTATGCCGCATTTAATTAAATACATTCAATTTCTTGTTAAAAAATAAGGAAAAAGAAAACAGAACATATTAAGGGTGAAACGTATAAAAGCGTACAACAATCTTTAGAAATAAAGCAAGGAAAAATGATCATAGTAAGTTAGATATGCATAAATGGAGACCAAAATGTTCATAGAAGCTAAATAATAGCCTTTAAAAGGTCAATATATGGCACAAACCAAATATTAACAAGATCTAAAATCAGAATATAAATCCTCACAGTCAAACAAAAGTTTCACACAAGGCATCAGCATCCAAGCACATAGCAATTACATCAAAAGATTTATAAACTATTCATGACAAGAAACAGAACATAACATCATGCTATATTGGTTGTAGTACTAAGGTAAGATGTGTTGGCGCAGAAACCAATCAGAAGCATCCAATATATCTTCCAAAATTGCAGGAACTCAAAGTACTATTGGTTCATAACTGAATTAAGTCCCACCTTCCTTACAATACCAGTTGTCTCCTACAGAAAAATAAACAGAGAGAAAGAGATTCAAAAAAAGCTTCCGATTTATCCAATCCCCAAGGAAAGGTTCCAAACATCTTATGAGTTGATAACCAACACTAGATACAATCAAAGGATAGGATACCAAATGTTAGGAGGCTTGTGTTAAAATTAACTCAAGCATACAACAGATTGCAAAATTGTCGACAAATTCTACTTCTTCACAAACCAAACTACAGTTTACACAGTAAAAAATTATAGTAAGAATGAAATTTACAAAACTCACAGATTGCACAATGGGACTCAGTTAGGCCTGATAATTGACCTTCATACATTTAATGTGTCCCCCTCTATTAATGAAACAGAGTTCACTGGGGAAATCTTACTACCTAATCTGCAAGATACATCTACTAGTACCTTTGAGTGCTCTATTTACTGTACAAAGCATCTTATTTATGGGATGAGTAGGAAGATCAAAGTGATAGTGAGGCATGAGTCTCAGTTCTAGATAGCAATAAGGCCTGAGGGAGAAAAACATGAATTTGGATAGTGTAATATATGGTCTGAGAAGTCCTATTTATAAACAGTGAGTGAAATAGAACTGCAGATCTGTTAACCAGTCAAATGTTAAGTTACAGTCATATTTCGCATACAAGCCCATGTAAGATCTGGAAAACACCACACATCCTCTACACACCACCCAAAATCCCACAAGCATACTCCAAGCAAAATCCAACAGCACAATTGTAATCAACCCAAATGAGATTGCATAAAGCGACCACCAACAAAAGCACATGGTTAAGATGCATGTGCCAGAACCAACCACTATACTTTTGCCAGTCCTTACACAGTTTTCCACAAGTAGCTCACAACCATTGAACAAGTGCATGTGTAATGATTTTGATGCTGTAGTGCTAAAAACAGATCAACAGCCCGAACAAGATGTAACTTTTTAAACAGGACGCTCTACCACTAAATGTAAAACACTAACTGCAGAATATTTCCAATCTTGGTTAGTACATTGCATATACAACTTTAAACTTATGTGATCCAAATACCTGGTAACAACAAAAGCAAGGAAACCAGGAGAACATTTCTTAGATTAAGTATCACAGCTATGAATTTGATGAAGGATAGTAGGTCTAATCTCACCTGTCCTCTCTTAAGCATTTCAGATTTCTTCAATTTCTTCATCGCATAGATATTTCCAGATTTCTTCTCCCGACACAATCGAACCTAAAGTTTAAAACAATCATCAACAAAATCACCAGATTGCCAATACATGGTTGAAACAATTTACATTAGAACCAAAATAGTTTAAATTACTTCTTAAAAACAGTTAATCATCTAACTAGTGAAAACGAACAATTTTTCTAATGTACTGCAACAGTAATAGGAACTCTCTAACCTCACCAAAGGCACCCCTTCCAATAATAGTCAAAAGCTCAAAATCATCTACAAAAATCTTGTGCCTCTTAAGCCTCATAAACTCTGTCTCTTTTCTCTCCAAATCTTTGATGAGGTTCATCTGTTCTTCTTTAGACACATCTGAAGAAGCTAACTTTCTTTCTAACACCCATCGTCTGCATTGGGGACAAATTAAGTTATTATTTCTGAAATAATACTTTTTGAGTCAAAGGCTTGCACCACCCAAAAGAATTTTTGCCAAGAACAAATCAATTCGAAGAAAGTAAATGTTATGACAAGTAAAGAAAAGATAACTGAATGTTTTAAGTATGATCTAAAAGCCCAAAGCATTGAAAACCCATCCTCTATCACCAACTCTTCAAGATTATTCCAGACAATGTGTGGTAAGTGCCCTTCCTTCACATGAGATCCATCATTTAGAAGAAGCACCAGATAAATAAAAATTTGAAAGTATTGACAAAAGTTTATGTCACCGATCACGGTGATCAGCAGTTCTGTTTGTATTATGATATAAAAGTTATCAGCTATGCCACATGAAATCCTTATAAAGTCTGAATGCTTCCAAGCAAACAGATGCAACTAGAAACCAACATCAAATGAGAATAGACAAAATACAAAGTGGTACTGTATCCCGAGAAACAAATAAAAAAAAATTTACACTGCTCATAAAACGATCTCATAGTTGTGATTCCAAACTAATTCAAACCAATCTAAATATCATAAACTGTGGAGTTCCCAGTCTCAGATTCAAAAAAGTACACAACCTACTCAACAAGTATACAACACTTTGCTTCCCTTCATTCTCTCAGTTTAAAGTATCACTACACTGGTGGGTGCCCATATCACAATAGATAATCTACACAGTCCTAATGAGTTAAAAATCAACAAAATTTCAGGTGAAGACTTTGATTTAAGAATCTTGATAATGACCCACAGATTATGGGACTTTCATCATACTATAACTTGTGATTGGAATTTCACCCTGTTCAAGAAGTAAATTTTCTCAAGAAAGCATAACAATCTGTAAGAAGAAGCCCACGAAACCCAATCTGAATGACACTTGAGGACCCTCTTACTTATCAAAACTATGTTTAGATCTTGTTATCAACATCTCAGAGTTGATTTCAGCCAAAATATATACATAGAACGTCCATGATCTGAGAACTTCATTACTAGCAACAATTCTTTCAATCATCTATACCATTGCCTCATTAAATTATTATAGCTGACAAATAATTAGAGATAGATCAACTACTTCAAACAAAGAAAATAACACAATCAAAATCTGGCTAAGTCCAATGCAATGACCCCAGTCTGATTATTGCCATAAAATCAACAAGAACAAGACAATGTAAGCACTTAAACCATGTCAATATTCCACAAATCAAACTAAAATAAAAACATCCAAACTTAGCCCAGTAGCTTAATCAATTTACCAGAATGCTACTATCTCGTCTTCCCCTAGGTTTCTCATTTCTCAAACGCAACAAAAAGTTCATAAACCGTAAAACAAAACTTAGTCCAACAATTCAATTAGCTTCCTTTTTTTTTAATTTTCTGGGCAACCAAACAGTCCAATAATTGTTCAATCAGCTGAATCAATTTACCTCTCTTTACGCTCTTGAATATTCTTCATCTGAGCTCTGTAGTGATTCTCTATGAACTGTTTGGCTGCTGCCACTTTCTCCATCGTCAACTTTGAGCCCAACACTTCCTCTTCCTCTCCTTCCTCCATTTTTACTCTGTTTTTCCCCCCCTCTTTCTCTCTGAATCTACTGAGAAGTATCTATTTATACGCCAAACACTCCGCAATTTTTCCCATCTCAAGTGTTCTTATTCATTGCAACGACAAGGAGATGACGTCAGAGCCAGACTACCTACATGTACTATATTAATTCTATCCCCTACTACCACAACGCACACAAATTCGCACCCTTTCCACTGTCCGAGCGCCACGTGTTCGTTTTAACTTACTGTGTGGGTGTATCACGTGTTTGGGGAGTAGAGGATCTGAGCTGTCAGTTTTAGTTTAACGATGGTTGTCAGCGGATGAGTGATGGATTCACGCGCTCTAACCGCAGCGTGAACTGCACGCATAATTGTGTTGGCGAGGAGGATGTGTCGCCATCGAGTCATGGATGATATTTCACCACATTTTAGTAAAGGTGGGGTCCACAGGTTGCCTTTGATTGGAATGTGATGACACTCGCCTAGGATACGATGTGGATTTATTAATTCCCAGGTCAGTGATTAGGTGTCACTGCTTAAAGTGTGGGCTACATCTCTATTCTCTGACACTTGCCCCAACATTCACCGTCTTTAATTCATAATTCTCACAGTCATCTGAGTTGTGAATGCATGCATGCGTACATACATACATACGAATACATTTATACAACATACTACTAATAATAAAAAGAAATTATACGCATTATTTTTAGAGAATTGTAATAATAGATAAAATAATTAAAAATAAAATTTATTTTTAATTAATGTAATAAAAATTATAAAATTTATTTTTAATTTTTTATTTATTATTAATTAAATAATTATATTATATTATTTATTTATTTAACATTTTCTCTTATTTTTAAAACATTACACATATGTCAATAAAGAAACAGTGAAATCTAGCGAACTCTGGCCGTGAGCGAACAGCCAACACTTTGCCACGACCATATAGGTTGTACCATAATTGGACAAAACAATACATTACGAAACTGAGCCCCTTACAACCTTTTGTACTCGCTGACGTGGCCCGATGGCAATGGCCAGGATGAAAATACGGACGGAGTCTTTAATTTTCTGCATGCAATCACAACAGCAGGTACATTAGACCGCACTTTATTACAGAATGGAAAGTACTTTGGTATTAATAGAAACTGACATACGCTCGCCGTAATCACTGTGAATGTATTTATTTATTCAATTTAATTTAAGAAACTAAAAAAATAAAAGGCGTTACAGGGTGGAGACAGCTCGGCATCCGTACTTGAAACAACAGCTGTTAGATTTGGTTCATTTACAAGAGGACAAAATATAAAATAATCTGGAACGGCAGTCAACACTTGGAACTAACGGTTCAAATGTTGGGTAGGTCAAATAAAATTTAGTGTAATTCTCCAAAACTGCAAAGGCTGTCCTAAAACGACAGCCTTTTATTAAAAGAACACGTATACACACACGTTGTTGATCCATACATGTTTTAAACAAACGAACACTTAAAAGAGTTTGGTCTTTAATAAAAGGAAAATTTTTAAACATAATCTTATTTTATTTTTTTATAATTTTAATTTATTATTATTAAAACAATTATTTTAAATACTTTAGTCTCAAACTCTATTCATCTTTTGTCTCTGTTAAATTTTTTTACTGTTGCATTGTTAATAAATTACGAATTTCGTCTCTATCAATATATAGAATATAATTACAATAACAAAAAAAAATTGATCTCGTTTATATTATATAAATTTTATTTTATTTATATATTTATAAGTATTAAAAATATAAAATTTTTAATTATTTTAATTAAATAATAATAAATTATAAAATTAAAATTTTAATTATTGTATTATAAAAAATTGTTATTAAAATATTGATATAATATAAATAAAATAAAATATAACAAATAGAGTGATTTGGGTATTTTGAACGAGAAATTGTGAAAGATGGAAGAGGAATATAGTATTGTCCTAAGTTGGCGGCAAGGCATAGTGCACCTTGAGTTGGCTTAATTTTTTCGATTATTTATTTTTTTAATAAATTATAATAATATTTTTATAATAATAAATTTTTATATTTATAATTAAAAATTATAATACTACTTAATTATTTTATAATAATATTTTTATATTTTAAAATTAATTATAAATTAATAAAAAATTTTAAATATATATTTTTTAATTTGTAATTAAAAATTAGAATATATTTTTTTATTATTGTATAATTTATTTAAAATAATAATTTAAATTTAAGAGTAAAATAGATAAAAAGTAAACTTTCTGTCTATTTATAAATGCAAAAAATAAGATTTAAAAATAAAATTACCCTTGTTGTCATCTGAAGCACCCTTCTTGTCATCTCATCAACCTTTGGGCTCTACTAATCTGCGTGGAGCTTGTTCTGACTTTTCAGAGAGAAGTAAGAAGAGCAAAATTTTGGTTATTCATACAAATGGTATATGCAATGAGAGGAAAATTTTCCTTCTTTGCTCTTACTTACAGATAAACCCGATGTGGCACGGGGCATCTGGCTTTGATGGTAGTGCGGGTACTGGAGTTCATCCTAAACCTGGTATGGGTGGAATCACGGCAGTAGCTAGTATGAAGGGTTACTCACCTCTTGTACAAGATCCAAGTTTAATAGGCCAAAGACAGGACATCGCCCTAGGCATTAGTCCCACAATCCCTTGTATAATTAATGGAGCTCCTGGCTCTGTAAGAAATATTGATGGTTCCCCACTCATGAAAAGAGAATCCACTCGCAACTGACTGTATCTGAAGAGAAGTATCCCATATCCTTTTGTATTGTATCTCTTCCTGTGCACGTGTGCGTTTTGACATTCTTGTGCACTTATTGCCTAGGACATCTAGAGATTCCTGGTGTTTTAGTGCATTACATGGCAGGGTATCTGACTCTGCTTAAAATGTAAATTATCGTTTAAAATGATTGTTCAAAAATGAAATTTTCAGTATATTTATTTTTCGTCATATTTGAGCAATGGTCCTGTTATCCTTGTTATACCAGCTGGACATGCACCTGTTGATGCCAAAAGGTGAAGGTTGTTTTTGAAAATCCATTTATCACGTTATTTTGGCATGCCATTTTTAATCCTTGAGATAAAATCAAAGATCTTTGCTGTCCACTGATTGGCTACAGAGAAATCAGAGTTATTGACTAGGAGCCTAGACACGTAAGTATACTACTTTATTCAACAGGTTAACTGGCTACTGATAATGCTCTTCAGCACTTCTCTGGAGCATGGGATGATTGATTCTTTCAATTTTAACTGGCTGTGATGTTGTTCAAGTATATTTTGCACTCAGTTCCTGGCATCTTCCTTTTTACTCAAGTTCACTTGACTTAATTTTTGCATAATTTTGGGGCTAAATAACTTTTGCATAATTGTGGGGCAGTGGGGATTCTTTATTTGTTAATCTTCTATATATAAACCCATATTTTTCATTACCTGCTAGCGATTGGATCTGCCGTGGGGTAAAGGTATTGAGTTATGCTTTTGCATTTAACACCCCTAACTACCCCTCGGTCCCTTCCTTAAAAAATGGAAAAATGGAAATATGTTCTATGTTACTGATACTTTAGATGCATGGAGTATAAGTGGATGAGTTTTAATTTTGAGAATGTTTTGTTCACATCTACGCAAAAAGAAATCGAAAGATGGATTTTATAGAATTGTAACTGCTAAATTCAACTTTTGTGAATCTTTGAGCTTCATATGACATGTTGCTTTGTATGCATTGGTTGCGATTTGTTCTTGCACGTCAACTTGCGTCATTTTCTATTTTGATGTTTATAGGATTTTATCCTATGCTGCTTCTATTAGAGTTATGTTTTTAGTTTTATTATCTTATCAGTAAATAAGTACAATGCAGAGTGGAGACAGGGTTTTAGTCTTGTGCTTTGTGGAATTCACTGACTCAAAGTGTGCTCGGACTGCTATGGATGCCCTTCAAGGTATAGTACATGCACAAATTTTTGTCAAATTGAGAGCTTTCTACCAGCTTTCATGGGAAGGAGGAAACTACACATTCAGTTGATGAATTATGTATGCCACTGCCAGTTTATGCACAATGCATCGAGTTTAGACACAATGCACCCAGTTTAGACCCCTTTCAAAATGTTCGTAACTGTTTTCTACCAATCTAATCTTTTAATGGGTATTTAATGAAAATAAAATTATTCCGTTGCTCAACAAGTGCATTGTTTGCATTCGTTTTGTTTATTGGATTTAAAACTTTAAGATGTTCAATCAATTAATTGTTTGCAGGGAAAGACATCATCTAGTATGCTGTGGAATGTGGCATTATCTGCAGGTTACAAGTTTGACAATTAGAAACCTGAATCCCCTTCCTTGAGGATCCAGTACGCACATTTTCCTTTCCATCTTGCATCCGATGGTGACGAGAAACAAATTCCCAGTTAAGTATTGCTAGTTGCCTTGAACATGTTGTGCTGTAGTGGACACAAGCGTTCTCATTTTGAAATGTGTAGTACCCGAGCAACCTCTCGCGTTTGAAATAATATATAGGTGGTTTTGCTTGTACATTTTCATTGATGATTCTCCCTTGGGTGATTTTGGGTTGAAAAGAATGTCCTTTTCTCTTAAAATAATGACATCGGATTCTTTCCTTGCAGAGATCTGATTTTTCCCATTCCCATTCTTAGCACCATCAATTAACTAAATTGAAAATATGTTATTGTTGAATTTTCTGCAAACATTCTGAAACAAAATATAATTGTATGTTGAACAAGAGGACAGCTTTTAAACTTCCACTTATTGAATATTGGGAAGCTTTCACCTTCATCCTCCTTGTCTTGTGTGAAAGACATGCATCTCTTCAGCATTTTCTTTGCCAAGACATATTCATTGTGTATACCAATGAAAGAATATAACTAAAAGATGGGAATCTAAAAACAATCACAGGCTAAGCAATTACATAACTACTAAATTAAAATGGTTTTGCAGTGTTGGCTGGCGTGCAGAAACCAGAAACTTGGTGACACAGCATCCATCTTGCTTACCATATATCGGAATATTTCCACCTACCAAATATATAATAGTTGGAAAATCTTCCTCCAATTGGAATTATTTCAATACGCACTTAAAAGTGGACACATAGTCCTCAACTTCAAAGCCAGTGCAGAACATAACATGTAGAGATTGAAATTTATAAACCACAAGAAGTAAAAGAATGTTAATACAAAAGAATATCAATATGCTTACTCTCTCATTCATCTCTTATTTCTTCAAGTATGGAACCTAGCTAAGTTTCGTAAATGTTTGTGATCTTTGGCTACAAGTTTAAGCTATAAAGACAAACAATCATCAATTTGAAGGAGGGCCAAATATAATCTTTTACAACATAGCCCCTTCAACAAATTAAGATTAATAACTACAAACACAACTACAATAACTTAACAGCAAAGAATCATAATCATATGAAAGAAACAAAAGCAATTCTAACAACCGCACTATAGGAAAGCAGTGCCTGCAAGACCATGGTGTAAAAGATTATGAGCGATGGCATCCCTAGCCTTCATTGAGCTCAACGATCTCAGAGCAACTTCAGGGATCATCTCATCATCAACAAGATCAAATGACAACTCTGGATCGATCTCTTCATTCCACATCTCGCAAATATTATGCAACACACAACATGCCCCAAGAACAACAGGCAAGTCCTGCAATTTGACCTCTGTTCTCTTCTGTAAGCAACACCATCTTCCTTTCAACCTAGCAAATGCATTCTTAGCAACCTTTTGAATGTCTCCAATCTTCTCATTGAAAGCATGTTGAGTCCATGTCAAATTCTGTTGTGTGTAGGGCACCAAAACCCAATCCATTAATGGATACCCAGAACCTCCAACAATCCATACACCTTTTAAAAGACCTCCACTTGCTCTTTGATACAAAGCAGATTTCTCTAACACTTGATCATCAGGCATTGAACCAGGCCAACCAATACACACATCAGTAAATACTCCATTTGGATTCACAACTCCTTGAACTGTGATTGAATAAGATGTTTTCTGATTCCTCTCTGTATGCCTCTTATTGAAATAAGCTGCAACACTAATTTTTGGAGCTATGATTGGAATATGAGTAGTATACATTGAACCAACAACATTTGGTATACCAGATAACCCTTCAAATTCATCTTTAATCTTCCTTAAGCCATCTTCATCAGGCCACTGTAAATACTTAGGCATTAACACACTTCTTATAGCTGTACAAACTTCAAGAACCAATTTATGACAAGTTGATATGCCTAAACCAAACCTTTTTGATACAAGTCTTAGTGGCTCACCTGTAGCAAGTCTCCAAATGCAAACAGCAACTCTTTGTCTGACAGGTATTGCATTTCGCAAAGTGGTATCTTCTTTGGCAATAACAGAATTCAACTCTTCACATATCATATCAAAAGTTTGCCTTCTCATTCTAAACCATTTCTTGAATTCTTCCTCCGGATAATCAGGCCTATTACACTCATCCCACCAAGCTTTAGACCTGTCTTTGACCCACAACCTCCTATGCTGCCCAGACCCAGCACCGCCACTTCCGGGCTTGGCTGAATTTTCCGTCTGAGAATCAGTAATAGCAGTGATGGTGGCAACAGAAGCGGCAAGCACACGTGACTTCTGCCTATTCACTCGTTCATTTTCCTGAATGTCTGTGTAGTAATTTTGGAGATTGGAGTAGTAATCCAACATGGATTTCGTCTTCTTCTTGTGATTTGCTTCGAATAATGATTTATCTTCCGTTGATGCCTTGTTTTGCTCTCCTCGATCACCCTTTTCTTGCTCTTCTAACAACAATAATGAAGTCATAATACCCTTTAAATCTTTCTTCTTAACACCCTTTTCTTCTGCTTCTTCTTCTTCTTCTTCTTCTTCTTCATGTTCATCGTCATCTTCTTCTTCTTCCTCCAATGATTCGCCATCGTTGCTAGTATGGTACTCCTCATCATCACCTTCCTCGTCCTTCCTTCGTCGCTTTCTGGTCTCATTCATGTCTTACAAAGTGAGAAGAGACAAAGCAAACGTGTATAAATGTAAGAAATGCCCAATCAGATGTTTTTCTTTGGTTTGGAGGGGGCAACAAGAGTTTCATATAATGGAAAGGGAAAAGGGCTTAAAAAACCAAAGACAGAGCAGAACAGTTGTTGGGTTTCGACGGTGTGAACAAGTTTCTGGACAGAGTGGGAACGCAGAGATTGACAATACGCAAAGCTGGAAGCAAACCACAGTTAATTGATTAATTAATTGTATATATTATTCAACAATCTTGAAGTTTCATTTTTCATTCATTCAGTGACACATTGACAATAATTTATATTTTGATAATATTCTTTAGGGATAATGACACTAGAGTCCGTAAACTTTTACCTTTCATCAATGATCACCTTATTTTATTTTATTTTTCACAAATTCTCCAAGTTCTGTTAAAATAACCTCTTTATTTTTAAAAAATGTCGCTATGTCGGTTAAATAAATAGTGAACACAAATGTGGACTAATTTGGTAAAAAAATCGGAAGAGTAAAGGGTGGTTAAAATAGTAATAATGAAGGGAGTTAAAAATAAATAGTAAAAAGTCAACGGTGATAACTAAATTTGAGAGTCATGATTGAAGGAGTTGGTTGATTCAATGAATTGAAAAAGGTAATACGTGGAGGGATGGATCCATGACATACATGGTCTGCCATGCTATGCCATGCCATGCCACGCCGTACAAGTGTGAACACGGCATTGAGGGAGTACATTGATTAGAGACTCGTGGGTGGGGTTAGGTCTAGGACGGTGACCTTTTTAGTTATTACAGCACAGGGTTGAAATATGCCATCCTCCTCCTCCTCCTCTTCTGCTTCTTCCAAACGTCACCTGCAACTTTCCTGCCGCATCTATCTTCGCGATAATGAAATATTTTGTTTTAATTTATTATTATTATTATTATTCATCAAATTAATCTTTCAATTTTATTTAAAATTTATTTAAGAAATAACACAGTGGTAAAATTTTTAAATAATATTTATAATTTTATTTATAATTTGTGAGTGTGGATAAAATTGGAATAAGAAATTAAGTGGGGACGTCTTGTACGTGATGACTGACTCTTGAACACAAGTGATTGTGACATGGGATTGTATGGTTTCCAAATTAGAAAAGTGTGAAGGGACCATTTTATTATCGACAAGTAGTAAGGCGACGCACAGCGAGTCTTTGAATTTTGGAGCAAATTGTAATTGTAGATGTGAACCAAAGAAGCAAGGAATTATGTCATCATGAAGTATGAGATATGTCATCGTTGTCGAGGATTCATTCGTTGATTACGAGATGGGTTACTTTCGCTCTGTCAATATTTCAATTATCACACGTGTTTTTGTTCTAATAAACTGAAAAGCAGAAATCCATAGAAGGAGGATATTTTCCATCTCACTGTCAAAGTTAAAAAGTATATATTTATTTTAAATAATTTTACAATATTTAAAACTATTGAGACTCGATGATCGAGATTTACCGCATAGAGAATCCCATTAGAGGTTTATTCAAATTTTAAAAGGCTATTAATTAATTATTATTACTTATTGTTATTGCCGACTTTTTTGTTTTGACTCGGTCATGCATCATCCGCTCCTCGTGGGTACGCTTAGCTTGTAGTGCCAGGAAAGAATGGGACCAATCTGCAGCTCAAGGCTACAAATTTCAACTATATACGGCTACCTTTTGACTACGCGCGTATTCCCCCCCGCTTGCGGCCTGACTCGAGGAAAAATTGATAGCCTGCAAATTTGGAAAGTAATAACCTTGGATGTTATCTAGAATTTCAAAGTGTTGTTTATGATACATCTCATATTATCAGTTCTCCTAGAATTCATATGCATTTGTCATGTACTTCCAAACTTGGAAAAAAAGCAAACAAATGAGAATTCTTTTGCTTAATGGGTTTGATTTCCGGATCTTTCTCTTTCTCGTAGAAGAGACCCTTTTTTTAACAAGTCTTCAATGATTCGGTCGCATTAGGCATTTCCAATATTAATTTATTCTCACAATTGAGCAATTTATTGCAAAACTAAATCACAACCGAAAATCTTGAAAGGCTCCATTTTCAGAGCATCGGTGGTTGAAGGAACAAGATGACATGCTTGACAATTAATACAAACAAGTGATTTCCACGAAGCGCTGGCTCAACTGTCATCCTGATTTCAAATGCATAGCCCGTGAACAGCTCCAAATCAAACAAATATACAATTCACTACAAGGAAACGTCTCTTCTTCACTTGAAAAAGATTCTATTTCTAGGCCAAATGTTTAAATTTTCAAATTTCAATTAATGGGGCTGGCCAGGCCGTAATCCCAAAGAAACATTGCAGTCAAACTTATTTGATGTTCACAAAACCATTCTATTGTGGAACATGAAAACAAATATGTACACAGGTTTTCAACAGACAACTAGACAAATATCAATTTACAAAAGATACTAATACAGAGAAAAGTACATACCATACCAAAATTAATAGTGACCTGTAGTGGGCAGTGGCAGCCAGCAGAATGGCCTTTTTTGCACACAAAGCTCCTCTATTAAAGATGAATCACTTAACGCGTACAAATCTCCCTGGTTTCTTGGACTTTGGCTCGAGTGATTGAATAACATTTGCATCGTTTTTAACAGTCAAACAAATAGCTAAGATGAAGTTTGCATGCAAACCAGATCATCAGTTTCATACAGCCTTTAAATATTCACAGGCTAATGCCACGTCTCTAAAAGTATTAAATCAAGTAAGAGATTTGCCAGCCCATTCCCGTTGTTGTCCCTTTAGCTTGGCTTGCATCCTGTTGAACTTCTCTTTCCCCTTTTCTAAAAGAGGGTCATGCACAACATAGTCATTAGGGTCATTCTGACCAGACACATTATCCGGCATGATGATTCAGGAGGAAGTCATATCTAATGTGGATATTATGAACCAAACAAAACTACTCTATTTGATAGCTCAAAAAGAAACTATTATAGTACTATTACTAACTCCACAAGAACATATACTCACAAACATCAAAAGAGATGATCTAACATCTCATTACTAAATATCATTGTCATAATTATTTTAACTTTAGCCTAGGTCCTCAATCAAAGGGAATTTGCAATGGTTGTAAGCATATTTTACTATGACAATTAAGATGATAGAAAGAAGAAAATGATCTCGTAGCTAACTCGTAGGAAGTCTTCCAAGACATGAATAAATTGTGGATTGCTGATGAAAGTTCTTGCCTTGCCATGCTCAGGTTCAAATGTAAACCAAACTGCTTTCCAGTCAGAGAAATCCTCATCTTCACCACCATCAGACTTGCTGCTAGAGTCATTTGGTTTTGTAGAGACGGCCTTTTTAAACATCCCAAGCCTTGCTAAAACCTGATAGCAAGGCAAAAGTAAAAGAGTTGGAAGAAGTAATGTAAAAAAGAAGTATGTTGCCATCAACAAGTACACATACAAGATCAATGATTTTCATGCATGCATTAATGCAGTCCTCACAGTTAGAGAAGAAAACTCTTGCTCCTACACCAAAAGCCAACTTTTCTTTTCTTCTTCCAAAAAATTTGTCCACCAATTCATTTGCAAAAATTCTTCACAACAATTATTAATTCAATGTTACAAAAGATTAATTCTATGTTACAAAAGTGGTTAAGTCTTTGGCATCACAAAGGGATAAAGTTATAGAGGGAAAATGATGCTGCTCAATTCTTACAGGCTAGAAACTTTCAAGTCTCATTTTTGGGGTTAATTTCATCCAAATCCCCTCTAGTTTCAATTAACATTGATTCGACTGCCCTGGTTTTGAAGTTAGTTATCCACCTTCCTTATTTGGGAGGACGGGATGATTCCTCACTCTCCCTGGCTGAAGGCCCATGGTTATAGCCTATCTTATGAGCCTGCCTCAAGTTAACACAAAACTGCAAGGAAAATCGCCCCAAGATGGGACTTTAGTGGGGTTAAGGGACAGGCATTTAAATAAGGATTCGTTACCCACCCCCCCACCCCAACCGCCCCAAAGTCCCCCTCTGGGAATAAAGCAAAGATATGGGCCTTGGGGTCCCCAAGCCATACATTAGTTTCCATGGCAATAACAGCACCACTTTATACTTTTTCCCCAGGGCAAAAGCCAATAACTACTTGCAATTTGAAATCCTACTCTCATCTTGACCACCTTAAATTCTATGCCTTTTTTTTCCTTTTCAATAGGATCTTGACTTTCCGGGCTTAAGGGTTTTCAAATTGAGCATTATATTCTCTCCCTTAGATCATCTCTTTTCTCTACACTCTCCCTCATAATTTCTTAGTTTTGTACACTCTAGTTATCAAAGGTTCATCAATGCTCAAAGAAGAAAATGTACAGGTCACAAAACCTTCTAAAGACAGGTCATTGCAAAATAACAGCAAAATGTCTAAATATTTCATTTATATCTTTACCTGACAGCAGAAATGTTGTTGTACTCTGGTAAGAGCTCACTTCAGAAAATAACACATAATCAAAGACAACTTATCAGCATAAAAGGTGTTAGAGAAAATAAACTCTTGTATTAACTGTATTGAATGGTAAGTACACAGAACATGTCTTTACACAGGTGAAAAACAGAAGCCAAAACGAACTCAATATTAAAGAAGAAATCAACATAAACTAAGAAACCAATGCAAACTAAGTAACACTAATACTTCTTCAAGAAGAACCTACTTAATAAGAGTAAAAATAATAAGACTAAATATGTTTCCTATTTTACGTCTAACAAACTGTAATCATTATATTGATTTTAGATTAGCAGAATAATAAATCAGAACTAAAAAATTTAATGTTAAAAGACTAGCCTGCCTTTCACTGAGAATAGTATATTACACAGTAAACAATACCAGAAACTCATCATATTTCATGCATCAAAGAATAATACTATGTTGTGGAGCTGGTTTGAATTCGTGAAAGTATTAACTAAATAAACAGCTCCAACAAAATGGTTATATGAGATTACAAAATGAGCATTGTCTACATTGCAGTTCAAAATAAGACATTATCTAAACCAGAATGCAGGGTGGTTTGGATTGGAAGCTGCTGAAGTGTCCTTGGAACAATGTCTTCAAAAGTGTTCCATATAATTAGACAAATATTTCAAGAATAAAGCCGGCTAATGGTATTTTCTTTCTTTTTTTTTATTATAATTTCAAAGCAAGTGAAAAATCATGGTAAACTGGTATGCAAAGGAAACAATACACAATTAAACTCACAGAAACTGAAATATGAAACATACAGTGTGCAGTAAGTCTTTGAATTGTATTAATAACAGCTTTACATAAAAACCATTCTCTTACACAAAAGCACTGACACAGTTTCTGTGTCCAACCAAACCAACCCTAAAAAGCTCTGAAAACATTCTGAATACGCAAGAAGAAAAATACCTCAACCAAGAGTATTTTTGGAGGCAGATAAAGTGGTCGATCATTTGTGTCAGAGTCAACCTCACCCATCCTCTAAAGATTAAATGTGGAATCCCCAGCTACTTGAAAACAATGAAATGAGTTTTGCTGCCCTCTGAACAGATTGCAAATAAATTTTTTACTGAAATCAAAATTACCTTTCTACAAATAGTATGCTCCTGATCAAGCCAAACACATCTGTCCAAAGATATAAAGAATTGACTCCATTAGAACCTGGGGTGCCAGCATTTGCACATGCAACTAACCCTCTGATGTTAAATCTTAGATGCGAATGGAAATCATCAGTGAAAGCACCTCCATATATGCTTTCTCTGCCTACAAATATTAGAAAGAAAATTTTGTATAAACAAAATAATCAAACAATTCAAAGGCAACATTGCATTGACAGTGACCAAGGTCTATAAGGTGAAGTGCAAAAAATTAGACAAAAAATAACTCTTATCATTTATTAATATAGAATTCACCTTGAAAATAATTAAAAGTAAAAGTCAATTGGTTTAATTTATGCTCTAAAAGGTTCCAGTAAGCCAATTAACAAAGAACTACTCCTGTTTATTCTTTTGAGACTGAACCTCAAGAAGTTAAATTACAACAATTAATTCTTACATAAATTGCAACAATTAATTCTTATATAACTCTTTAGATTTCCTGTGACCTCTAATTATATGCTATCTACTGTTAACCACGAATTTTTGTCTGCACATGTCTCTTTGGTGAGAGCAAATAGGTTTCTTTGCCCATTACTAATCCCTACACTTTAAATGTTCATTTTATCCTTGTATATATAATTAATATGAAGGATCAGAAAATATGGCTAGTATGCCAAAGTCAATGTTTCTCCATGGTATCAAAGAGGGTGAAGTTTGGGCAACTTTGTTATTTCTATTGCCTCCACATTCAGAGATATCTCCTTTTTCTTCACAATTAGGAAGCAGATGAAGACAATGAAAAAATTTTACCATCCAATCACCATTGTCCCACCATATAACCATTACCCTTATCATACAATAATTAATCCTCCTACCATCCACTAGTCTAATTCAACCAATAGACAGATGCACTGTAGGGATATTTGGAAGTCAATAATAGAATATTATACCGGTATGCTAGTATCTGCCTCTAGGAAAAGCAAGACAATTCAACGGTTTCTCATTCTAATGAAGCAAAAAATTGTTCTGTACGCAAATTGTTATGAGATTACTCTGTTAACCACATCCATTCATGCTACATTTCAAGAAAAAGACAGCTCAACAACATTAATTATCCAAGTCCTCAAATCAACACCGCTTTATCATCTACTTGGTAAGTAATGCGTCATAACTATAAACTCCAAACTGGGAGGAAGTACTAAGGACGACCTCAGTCATAATTTGTTGAATTTAATTTCCCATTTATAACATATTTCATTGCGGCAACTTATAAGAAACAAACAATAGGATTCTTCGCAAGTCACTAGTCTTCAGAAATTCATTAGTACCATCAAATCCTAATTCAGTCCCAAAAATTCAAATTCGCAAACAAACATGGTCTCGATTTTCAATTATAAAGCAAGCAAAAGCGCAAAGCAAGAAGAAACAGAAATAGCATGACCTGACCCAATGCCGGTGACCTGTACGAGAGAGTTTTTGATGATACGGTGAAAGATGGTGTCGTCAAAATAGTCTTCGAGGCAGAGCTACACGAAGTTACTCCCTGCTTTCCGCGCTTCTTTCGGCCACAGTTCAATGACCAGCGAGCCATGCGTCATCTTCACTATCACCTTGTCTTTTGTCGGCGCCTCTATCACGTACACCAATGACATTCTCTTTTCTCTGTAGTTTCGCTCCGTCGAAATTTACACTACGCCCTTGCCGTTATCGTGTTTTTCCGAAAAAGGGGTCGAGAGATTACGGGCAACATGGTCGAGAAAACTCATTCTAAACGATCATTCTTGCTTATAAAAATGTTAAAAAAAAATTTGTACTTAATCAGATATGTGATTACCTAAATACCCTTGAACTCAATTTTTCCTTTTTTTCATTAATATATAAACTATCTAAATTCAATATCTAATGCAATAACTCAATTCTATTTGACAAATTTTGATTCAATCACTATCTAATTTAATTAAATTTATAATAATTAATAAATAAATAAATTTATTAAAACAGACAGTTAATTCGATTGATCTTACGAACTACATACACATGGTGTCTTCTCTTCTAGACTACGAATCCTGATTGACCAGACCGCCGAAAGATAAGAGATTGCAGTTAATGCAGCTCAAGAAAGCGGCTCGCTGATTCAGATGGCAACTTTGAGGAAAGTGAAAAATGGACAAAAACAGAAGGACCTGGTCAAATTGTCTAAAACTAACGGAAGAAAACTAGGCGAATTTTCAGGAATTTTTATGCAACTACGTCCACTTCTGTTGCTACGTTACACGTCCTTGCAACGCCAACCTGCACGGCAACAAAATCATGGAAACTACCCAACATAATAATACCATTCCCCCCCTTCTTTCCTCTTAACCATCACAAAGTTATTTTATCAGTTTGCGATTGTGGTGGTTCCGGCGACGGTGACGGTGCTAATTTTTTAATATTATACTAATTGCACCGAATAATTTTGTTTGAAAGTTAGCAAGTCATGCCAATTGGTTCATCCATGGTCCCGCAACAAATGTTCGATGACGGAGTTCCGCCAAACTCGACGGCCGTGGCTATTGATAAAGATAAGAACAGTCCGCATGCTGTAAGATGGGCCATTGATCATCTCATTCTCAGCAACCCGCTTATCATTTTGCTCCACGTTCGCCACAGGAGTAATCATCGTAGGTACCTCTCTCATTTTCTTATTGTATATTTGCTACTGCTGCTGCAATATAATGCTAATCTATGAACGTAGATTGTTCTTGATATATATATATATATATATGTTTTTATCGTATTTGTTGAGACCATTACAGAGAATTCTAATGGGCTTGGTGCTGAATCTGATTCTGAGGTGCAACAACTTTTCACGCCATTCCGTGGATATTGTGCTCGTAAAGGGGTATGAATAGAAAATGATCAAATCAAGTGCGCTAGAAAAGTTTATTTTCTTAAATTGTTTCAATATTGATGAACACAAGTCATGTAAGGAATGAAAACATTCAGAAGCAAATGATGCAAGATGGTTTATCATTACAATGAATATGAAATAGATGAGAGTTTTAGTCACTGCAACAAGTTAATTCATGTTAGTTGATTGTCATATTTAGGTTATTTTGAAAGAGGTTGTTATTGATGATGTTGATATTCCGAAAGCAATCCTTGAATATATCAGCAAGAACTTACTCAACAACATTGTTGTTGGTGCATCAACAAGAAATGCTCTTGCGAGGTCTGTTTTTCTTCTTTCTCTTTCTTTGTTTTCTAGCTCAAATGCATGCATGATGAGAACTTATCTTTTGCCTTATGGTTCTTACAGGAAGTTTAAAAGTTATGATGTGTCAGCCAGTGTTATGAAATCTGCACCAGAATTTTGTTCTGTCTATGTAATTTCCAAGGGGAAGCCATTATCAGTACGAACAGCACAAAGGCCTGCTGCTAATACTGCTACACCGCCAAGGCAACCATCTCCTGGAATTCCGCCTCAGTTTCCATCAGACCATGGTGAACTAGATGATGCTATGAGGTACGAAATTTATCTTTTATACATATAAAGTGACTTCATTTAATTGAAATCTAGTATTAGATTGTAAAAGTAGATTGGTGGCTTCATTTAATGAAGAAGTATAATGTACTTATGGATATTAAGGCCCCTTCATTACAATTTTCCAGTGTTATTTTTCGAAAAACAAAGATTATATCTCTTAGTTGATTTTCAAAATTACTAGCAAACCTGTTTTCTATCTTCTTTTCAAACTGAAAGGAAGAAAAATGTTTTTGAGAATGATTGTCTAACTCAATCTATAGTGCTTTTTCATATGTATGTAATATGTTGCTGTTTTGATGTCTGGTCAAGAGCAGAGGACAGGGCACGAGGGGAGTGGTAAGAGAGAGAATGTCATGGGAGAAAAGCAGCAACCCAGTTAGAGGAGCAGTGCATGATAGACATAGAAGTTCTCCTAGTACTATCTCGTTGGACACTATTAATGTTGAACATCCATTTCGCGGGCCAAGGACTTCAACTAGCCGTGACTCTTTCTCAGATGAATCTGATTCAGGCTCACTAGCATTGGGATCTATAGATGTTTCATCCCAAAATCTAGATTTCTCTTGTGTATCGGTTTCTCCTCGAGGTTCCTCAGCTTCTCAATCTGCAGTAAGTAGTGTTTAGTACTGGATTATGCCAATAAGAAGAGTTCGTAGTTAGGACTTCTATTATAATAACAGAAGAAGTTTAGTGTTATTCTTCATATAATCTGAGTTTCACTTGCAGCGAGAGTTAGAAGCAGAGATGAGAAGACTAAAGTTGGAACTTAAGCAGACCACGGAAATGTACAACTCAGCTTGCAAAGAAGCACTCACAGCCAAAAAGAAGGTAATCTTCTCCGTCACTGTGCTATTAAAACATTTGATTTTCTGGTTCCTTTTCTGAGAATTTTTCAATTTGCCATCTTTGAAGTCTACAATATTATTTAAGAAAGCACCAACTCTCAGTCATGAAAAGAAATAATAATCGAAATTATTTTTGAACATTACCACTTGCTAGCAGTCACTTAATCCAGATTTGAACATTTGTATTGCACTCTGTGGTACTCGTTGGGCATTGGCGTAGAATGAAGGTGTTTACTAAGTTAAATCACTTCAACATCTATGTTCCTTTTTTGGGCCAGATCCATGAGAGTCCAAGTATGGAAGACCATTTTTTAAACATCAGAGCTCATCAGTTAACAGTTAGTAAGTTGTAAAGCAAGATGGACAGCATATCAGAATTTAATTTTACTATTTGTTCTCTACAAACAGAATGGAAACTTGGTTTGTAAAAACTTAACAACAGAGATAAGATATATAATGATATCATTTGGCCAATTCTGGGGGAATCTGAAAGTCAATAATCCAAGTTTTATCCACTGTTTTGTTTCACTTACAGGCTAATGAACTTAATCGGTGGAAAATGGAGGAGGCTCAGAAATTTGAAGAAGCCAGGCTAGCTGAAGTGGCAGCTCTTGCCATGGCAGAGATGGAGAAGGCTAAGTGCCAAGCTGCGATCGATGCAGCTGAGAAAGCACAGAGGCTAGCTGAGATGGAGGCACAGAGAAGAAAATACGCGGAGATAAAAGCCAAGCAAGAGGCAGAGGAGAAGAATCGTGCTTTGACTGCTTTGGCAAATAATGATGTCCGATACAGAAAATACACCATAGAAGATATTGAAGAAGCTACTGGTAAATTTGCAGATTCAATGAAAATTGGTGAAGGTGGATATGGTCCTGTTTATAAAGGGAAACTCGATCACACCCCTGTTGCAATCAAAGTTTTAAGACCTGATGCTGCTCAAGGAAAGAAGCAATTTCAACAGGAAGTAAGCAGCCCTTAGTCTTTTTTCTTTTTATTAAAAAAATATCTGTCATGTTCTTCTTTTGTTTCTCTGATATAGTTATCTAATTTATATTTGCCTTATCTTGACATATGATAAATCTTGTCCAGGTTGAGGTTCTCTGCTGCATTAGACATCCAAACATGGTGCTCCTTCTTGGTGCCTGCCCTGATTATGGATGCTTGGTGTATGAATACTTGCACAATGGCAGCTTAGAAGATCGATTGCTTCGAAGAGGCAACAGTCCTCCAATTTCATGGAGAAAACGATTCCAAATAGCTTCTGAGATTGCAACAGCCCTTCTATTTCTTCACCAAGCAAAGCCAGAACCCCTTGTGCACCGGGACCTTAAGCCAGCTAATATCCTCTTAGACTGCAATTATGTGAGCAAAATTAGTGATGTTGGCCTAGCGCGTTTAGTTCCACCTTCTGTGGCTGATAGTGTCACACAATATCACATGACTTCGGCTGCAGGGACATTCTGTTACATAGATCCTGAGTACCAACAGACAGGGATGTTGACTACTAAATCAGATATATACTCGCTGGGGATAATGCTACTTCAAATTATCACAGCCAGGCCTCCAATGGCTATAGCTCACCATGTTTCTAAGGCTATTGAGAAAGGAACATTCGAAGAGATGCTTGATCCAGCAATAACTGATTGGCCAGTAGAAGAGGCTCTAAGTTTTGCAAAATTGGCCGTACAATGTGCTGAGCTGAGGAAGAGAGACAGGCCAGATCTTGGCACAGTTATAGTACCTGAGCTTAACCGGTTGAGAAACATTGGAAAGGAAGGAGAATCATATGGCAGTGATGATTACCCAAGTTACCGTGGACACTCAAATAGTAATAAGAGCAGTAATGTGCAACGTTTACCATCTCCTAAACCAAGTTCATCATATCTAAGGTCATCAAATGCATTACGAACATCAAGTCAGGTTTAGACTCTTGACTCTCTGTCTTCAACTATTTCTAGCATTAAGATTAGTATTGTAAGCTGGACAGAAACATTTAGACCCAAGATGCTGCTGGGATGAAGTCGACAAAAGGAACAAGTTTCGGAGAGTCTTATTCCACAGAATAATTTCCAGGTCTTTTACTCCAATTTATTTTTCTTGCATGTCGATATCTAAGTATGAGGTGGAGTTAAGCATAGATCACCAAGGGAAGATCATGACACTGAAGTTGCAAGATCAATTGACTGATGCAAAGAACTTATATATAGAAAGCTGCTTGCAATGGAAAAATAAACGGAAGTGTTCGTATCAAGAAACTACTGAGAAATGTAAATTTGAAACATATATTTTCAGAAGATTGCACAACTATACAGACAGAAAATGGTATCGGAGCTGGGATCATTGCTAAGTTTGCCGTATTAAATGTATTTATTCCGTGGATAATATTGAAAATTCTTAAAATATTGATATTAGCCAAGATTTGATATTCCCAAATGTGGTTTAAGCATGTGTCCAAATTTTGGAAGCAGACGATGGAGTCGGAAAATAAATTGGAAAAAGAAAATGTTTGTTGATTACTTAATGGGCAAGAATAAATTGATATAACAATGATGAGATTTCTTGGGAAACAAGTTTGTTGCTTTGCATAAAGAGTTTTTCACGAGTACAATAATAATTAATCGGGCTCAAAGTACTCTTGTTGCTGGTAAAGTTGAATACAAGCATTAACAAATAGAGAAAAAGTGGATGATGACCATGTTAATGAAGCTTAACAAGTTACACAATTCCTGAAGAGTGTACTTAATTAAGTAGTCCATAGAAATTAGAATAGAAATAGAATCTGCCATGGAAGAAGGGATTTCGGAAGCCCATCCTCAAAGCAAAGGAGAAAAAGAGTTCCAAACAAAAAGAATATCGTTATATATAGTTTGATACCAAGGACAGTTGAGAAAAGGAGAGAATTGCTTCACACAAAGATGGAGTATGCCCAGAGAAAGGTACTAGAAGAACATAAGTCTGGCTTAGGATTCCCCACTCAATTCCCATGAAAATGATATATCATACAAAACAAAATTTACATGCTACAAACTACAGCGATCTTCTAAGCGGAAAACATTTCCAAAATCAAACAGGAAATTTGATGGTGAGCTCACTTACTTAATTTTATGCTATATGTGTCTCCACAAACACAACTATTGAACGCAGAAATTCCATGGCCACTCGTTATAATATATAAGAACTAAGAAGACAGACGTTCTTGGTAGGTGCTCGCTAGGTTGATTATTAATTTCTAAAGTAGTAAATGAAGGTTTTGGACTCATAATATAAAGTAGTGTCAAGTGTCTTAAAATCCATTGGGAATCGGAGGCATGCAAAAGGATTGTGAAGTAAATGTTTCTCCTTTACAGCAATACAAACCCCTCCTTGATCACAAAGAAAGCATCTAGATATTTCTAACTTTTTCCCAAAGAGCATGTGGAGTGTAAAACCATCCTTCATTTATATATGTATTTAGTCACACAAAGTATTGCTAGTTTTTGAGTCACAATTCACAGGTTCTTTCTTAAGTTCTTCCAAGCTTGTATGCAACTGAAATACTAATCCAACTATGGATCATGCTAATCTTATATTTCGATGGAAAAAATGGTTTGTTCTTCTGCTCCTGAGGGTTGGGATTCTGGGGATGATAATGCTCGGAAGTAGTGTTGCATCAGAGGATCAAACTGGAGTTGCTGATACAAGCTTACCTTGCATTAGTGATTGTGCTACATGTCCAGTTATTTGTTCACCACCTCCACCAAAACAGTCTGATACACCAATTTCACCTCCCATTACTCACCACTCACCACCACAGTTTTACTATCATTCTCCTCCACCAGCGGAACCATCAACCCCTTCACCACCGCCGCCGCAGAAATCCAAACCACCTCCTTCATCTTGGGACATGCCTCCTCCTCCACCCCCTCCTCCATTTAAGTATAATAATAATAATAATAACAACACGCCTGCCGGTCAAGTACCTGGACAGCATGACTACCCTTATCCTTACTACTATTTCTACGCCTCAAAGTCCTCTTTTCTTTCTTCTCATGCTTCTATTTCACTTGCGACATTGTTCTACTCTGTTGTGTTAATCTTTTGCTGAGGGAAGAAGGAACATTTTGGGTTGTTTAATTCAGTTGGAAGGTGTAAATTAATGTCACTAGGTTTTCAATTAGCTTATGGGAAATTTGCCTTGTAATTAATTCCTTGTAAATGTTTATATATGTTTTTAACCTGTGCCTCCATGTCATTCATTCTAGTAATGTTCACAGAATAAAGTTACTTTTTTGATTTTTCCTCTTAGACTTCTAATTAAAGAGTATTGTTCAGTTTGTCTTCCCTTTCTCTTCCGGAGTACTGGTTCAAATCTGAAATGTATAACCATCAATTTCATAAATTTTTATTTTAAAAAAAATAAAAAATAAAAATTTTGTATTTTTAAAAATATAAATTTTTGTCGTATGAAAATAAAATTTTTATTAGTTTTTAACTTATTTAATTTTTTTAAAAAATAAAAATTTATAATTTAACTAATTTTAATAATTATAGAAATATTTTACAATCTTAAAATATTTTTATATAAGTAAGTAATTTATAATATTTAATTATATACATTTATATAATATATTTTTGTATATATTTATTAAATTAAATAATTTATAATTTTACACAAATAAAATAATTTTATAAAAAAAATATTTTTTTATTAAAATTAATATTTGATTTCTATATATTTATTAAATTAAATTGAATTGATATTAAAATATAAAAATATTTTTTATTAATTAGTTAAATAGCAGTTAACAGTTTTATTATTGATGGATTTTTTTTATTAATTTTTTAAAATTTATATTTATTTTTAATTTTATTAATTTTAAAATTTTTTAAATATAATACAAGAATATTAGGGTATTTTATTTTAGACTTCTCAAGAAGAAATTGGACTAAAATTCAAAAGATTTAAGAGGAGGGTTGAGTCCTTGTTAGGGCCTCCTTGGATGTCCTGTCCGGTCAGTATTCCCCCAAACACAACCTCTCCAAAATCAGGTGTAAGGTAGATTATATGCAATTGCATTGGCAGTGAAAGCTTCCAAGTCTCCATAGCTCAGATTCGAGATCTCAATCTCCACAACAGGATCTGATACTCTAAATCCACAATGGAAACAGAAAATGCAGAGGAAGGCGCGTCGGTGGCGACTCTCCTTCCTCTCGCCTCCGTCTCTCAACAACCTTACGTCTCTGAACTTCTCTCATTCACTCTTGATCGCCTCCACAAGGTAAACCTCCTAGAGTCTAAACAGTTTAATATATTTCGTAATTTTAGTTATTTAGGGAAAAATGAGGAAGCTAACGAGTACAGAGCTTCACAGTCGTCCAATCGAAGTTCTTTGTTGAGTGTAGTTTCTGGTAATTCTTCTGATAAATTTGCATATTTATTTTTTGGTAATTGAAAGGAACCGGAGCTTCTTCGTGTTGATGCGGAGAGAATACAGAGGCAAATGCAAGAGGTGGCGGTGGGGAATTACCGCGCATTTATAGCTGCAGCGGATGCATTGCTCTTGATTCGAGAAGAAGTCTCTTCTATCGATAGGCATCTTGAGTCTCTGGTAGTTACAATTTATAGCTTCTCAGTTTTTCTGGATTATGTATATATTCTATTTCTGCTTCTGTGTGCCTAGTTTGGTATCAAATGTTACATTATGGTTAGTGAAGTTCTGTTAAATTTTGAAGTGAGAAACTTGCATGAGATAACAACTATGCTACGTGCTATGCATCAATGAGGATCTAATAAATATATTTAATTTGGTAGGAATCATGCATTGTGTAGCCGGAAACATTCACTAGAGTACACTTTTTTTTCACTGATTTCTTTAGCATTTGATTTCCTGACTTGTCTAAAATAATTTACTTAATCTTAATTTTTAGGGATGAACTTCAGAGAAAATGCGAAATGTAGTTACAGGTGTAACATATTTTGTTCCAGAATATCTGAGAAGCTGAAAATTAATATATTTGGTGACATATAGAAACCAAGAAATGCAATCATTATAACCTCATTAAGTGTTTAAGTCTGGTGATATTCACTACTTGAATCCTGAGGAGTCCAAAGACATGGCACAAAATTAAGAGACTTTTGGCATATTTATAGATAATATATATCTGAAAATATGTTGATAGATAATTCTCTTCTTTTGCAGATAACTGAGATTCCAAGACTGACATCTGGTTGTACTGAATTCATTGAATCAGCTGAAGAGATTTTGGAGAAAAGAAAGACAAACCAAACACTGCTCGCAAATCACAGTACTTTGCTTGACTTGCTTGAAATTCCTCAACTTATGGACACGTATGTGTTTTTTAAAAAAAATTTAAAGTTGTTATATTGATATATTGGATCAACGACCAACATGATAAACATGACAAAATCATAAAATTACTTTTCGAAATCCTTCATGCAGTTTTCAAGTGTATAAAAGAAATTAATTTCTATCTTTGTGTGGTATTGTTGAGAAGCAAAGCATCCTGCCGGCACATATGCTATTAGTTGCAGCATTGGTGTGTGGTTTAGTCAAGCCATAATAAAATGCCACATTTAATGTTTCACAGGATTGTTAATGTCCTTGGAGTTGGGAGTTCTTTTTTCGGTCTCTTCATTTTCCTAGAGATGCATTATTCCAAGCACTTGTATGTGCTGCATATGTAACAGCTGTTTTTGGTACTAAACTCTTGATATGTATCTAGTCTCACTCTGAACGTTTTCTGGTGACTGAATTTTGTATACAAGTTGGGAGTATAGACACTTGTTTTTTGTAGTGAATAAGAGATCATGATTTCCTAATCATACTTGTTGATAGAGAGATTAAGATAAGTAATTTTGGATGCAATAACTGTAATTTCAAGATGCTAGCTGTAAATATGCTCTGAGCTCATTTGGTAGAGTTTATTATAAGTATCTTTGAGGACCTAACTGGAGAATGAGATCTAGATAGTGGTGTTATTCTCTGGTGTTATTGTAAGGCTTCTTGATTGCTGATTTTCATGAATCATGGGAATTGCTCAGGTTACTTATGGTTTTTCTTATATGGAATTATCTTTGTTTTTGGCCAGTCTTTCATCTTCTTGATTTATTAGATACATCTTTTGTTTAACTGAAAGAAAAGTCACCTTATAGAGATTTGTTTTCCTGGTTGTTTTTTTTTGCATCTGTTGGCTGCACTGTCAAAGTCTCTTTAAAAACAAATGCTGTTTTGTGAGTTCTAAACCATTAATGTTGTCTTTATTGAAAAACTTCGTTGTTTTTCCTCTTTTTGTAGATGTGTAAGAAATGGAAATTATGATGAAGCTCTTGACTTAGAAGCATATGTTTGTAAACTTTCGACCATGCACCCCAAGTGAGTTTCTACATTATTTTCTTGTCTAGTAATATATCTTTTACTCAACTTCTTGAAAGTTGCTTGCTAAGACACAGTTTTTCCCCTTTTGAAGGTTACCTATTATTCAAGCACTAGCTACAGAAGTTAGGCAGACAACCCAATCTTTTCTTTCTCAGCTTCTCCAGAAACTTCGCTCTAATATCCAGGTATCATGAAATAAATATATTGAATATATATAATTGATGAAACTTGACTCGTACAGGTGCATGGGTAGAGATCTTATTCATTGTTGTGGATGTATCTGTGTATTGTAGTTACCAGAATGTCTCCGAATCATTGGATATTTACGTAGAATTGGAGTATTTAGTGAATACGAAATGCGTTTACAGGTAAAGCTTGCCAAAAGTGGTCTTGCTAGTTTCTCTTTTCTTCTCTGTCTCACTTCAGTTGCTTGTATGCTTTGCATGGGGTAGACATTTTTATATGCTGCATCTGACCAGGATTCTTTGTGTTTCAGTTTTTGAGATGCCGAGAGGCTTGGCTTACTGGAATTCTTGAGGATCTGGACCAGAAAAATGCTTATGAGTACTTGAAAGGGATGATAAACTGCCACAGAATGCATCTTTTTGATGTTGTTAACCAATATAGAGCTATATTTGCTGATGATACTTCAGGAAGTGAAGAAAATTATGATGGTGGCCTTCTTTTCAGTTGGGCTATGCATCAAATTACTGCACACCTTAAAACTCTTAAAGTCATGCTCCCAAAGATAACTGAGGGTGGATCTTTGTCAAATATTTTGGATCAATGCATGGTAAGAATAGTAGGTTTTAGTTTTGCATACATGCATTTACCCTGTGTTTGCTCCAAGCTTTTGATGGGAATATTCACATAAGAAAAATAATAGTTGCTTGAGATTTCTTTTTAATTACAAATTATTCTTTTTCATGTTGCTTTCCTCAAAATTGTGTCATAGTTGCTGAATCAAAGTTTTCCTGTGTGCACGAGCGTGTTTCAGGATTATAACCTATTTTTGAATAATTCATGGCATTGTTTGTACATTCACATTTGGGTTGTAGAAGAATCAGCAACTTGTGTGTTGTCTCTCTTTTGAGCTCTCTCTCTCCAAGAGAAAATTTTATTTTTAGGCATGATTATTCTATCAAGCATGAAGTAAGACTGCTTTCAGCTACAGTACAGTTATTAGAAATTCCCGCTGTACCTATAATTTGATGATGACCTTGCTCTTTTGGGTTGTTGGCAGTATTGTGCGATGGGGCTTGGTTGGGTTGGGCTGGATTTTCGGGGCTTACTTCCACCACTATTTGAAGAGTAAAGCAACATTTTCTTTTTCTTTGGATGCGACTGTATCTATCTTCTATTTGTTTTTCAAAATTTGTCCCCACTGTGAAACTGGTTGGTTGTTTTGCAGGGCAGTTCTCAACTTATTCTCTAAGAATATGAGTACAGCAGTTGAAAATTTTCAGGTATCATCAAGTTGTAAATTTTGATTATATACTGGACCAAAATTCTATAGTTTTAACTTAAAATTATTATGAAAATATAGCACAGTGGGATTGGCTGTCCTTTGACACAAGCACTGCTCTGTTTGGTTATAGTAACTTGTCTTTATTCCAGTTAGTTTTGGATGCACATCGCTGGGTTCCACTGCCAACAGTTGGCTATCCAGCCAGTAGTGTTGGCAAAGAAAGTCAGGAGGATGTGACTCCGCCATCTTATCTAATGGAACATCCACCTCTAGCAGTGTTTGTTAACGGTAAGTTTGACCAATTTTTCGTTCTTGCCTAGTATGATGACTATGCCAAATGTCCTTTTATTGGCCAAATTTTCCCACCCAAGTATTTCTTTCTTCCACGTCAACACCTAAGTTTATTTTTGGTGAATTTGGATCATAAATAGTTTGTGGGTTCATTTAAAGTTGAATTATTTGGATGATATTTTGCAGTCAGGAGTAGTACCAATCTATATTTGGTACTGGGCTTGATTGATGACACAGTGATTTTGATTCTTTTTGCCACTTAAGATTGTTTTAGAGTCTGAATTACTTTTTGTTTTTTCACTTTCACTAAAATTCTCTGACATCTAGTTCTGATTTGAACTTGGAATTTTTATTTAGAATTATTCAATAATTAGTGATCACGTTTCTTGGACTAAATTTATAGTTGCTCTTAATTATTATCTTTGACTTGTTAATATGAACTGTAAGTTTTGGAGGGTTGCTATTCTCTGAGGCATTGCTCTCTGTGGTGATTGTAGGTGTTTCTGCTGCAATGAATGAGTTACGACCGTGTGCTCCATTGAGTTTGAAACATGTGCTTGCTCAAGAATTAATTAAGGGATTGCAGGCAGTTTCAGACTCTCTATTGAGGTACAGTACAACTCGGATGCTTAGAGACAATGAGTCTGGACTTTTCCTCTCCCTCTGTCGAACATTCATAGAGGTAATATCTTTATTATACTGGTTATTTATCGGCAAATTATGTCTGTGACCATGTACCTTAACAATCACACTTATAAATTCTCCTTTTTACAGGTTGCTTATCCGCATTGTGCTACATGTTTTGGCCGTTGTTACTCGGGTGGGGCTGCCCTTATCATGGATGTAAAGAGTTTGTATGATGGAATTGGCCGCCTATTGACACATTCTACTTCAAGAGATCTCCCAAAACCAGCCAATAACGCTGAAGGAAAGAGCATATCAGAGAATGGTGACCTCCCCATGGTGGAAAACGGAGTTACTTCTCCTATTGAAGAAACAGACGGTAGCAATGAGGACAAAATGGAGCAGCAAAGTCCATCTAAGCAGGCTGAAGGAAAATCGTGAAGCGTGACGGACCGTACATGTTGAATCAATTCCACGAAAGTTCCAGTATTTAATTCTCACTTGGTGATCCATATTCTTTTTATTTTAATTTTCTGTTTACATGGCACCAAAGTTTTTCTCCTCTCTCTCTCGCTCTCGCTCTTGCTCTTTGTTGTAATTATTTTGTCTTCTGATGCTCATTACAATGTTATAGAAGTTTGGATGATAGAATGAAGAGGTAGAGAATTCTGGCACAAAACAAGCTTGAAGCAGAAGAGCAACAATAGTTACAAGACCCTCATGGGATGTGTATTTCATATTAACACCCCGTACATAAAACAGTACCCCGTTTGTATCATTCCATTTCAGTGAAAATTTTCGATACCATTAGTCCTGATCCCTAGTAGAAAAAGAATTTAAGTATTGATATTAGATGGGAGTGTGTTTGATTGTTTGGAATTATTAGTTGTTGAATTTAAATGTCCAAGGTAAGTGGTATACATGAGTTGCAAAATAAAATGAGGCTTTGAAATGGACCTGCTCTTGTCAGTGTTCGTCTTTGCAGGATATTTATTAGCTGCTCCTTTAAGTTTGCGGATTTGCTAGTGCTAGTTTTAGTCGCTTAAGAAACCGATTGATTCACTCTCCTTTTCTTCTTACAATATGGCCTTAATTTCGCTAGGTTTATCTTCTTTAATTAGAGTTTAATTACGCTAGGCTTATATAATAAATATTTCTTTACTTACTATTGAAATAGTATTATACACACCCGCCTTTTTAATGAATAATTATTGCTGTATGTAGTTAATTGTTTCACCATTTTTTATTAACTAGAAAAAAATAAATATTGTAACTTCTTTAGGTTTCAATTTTGTCACTTAAATATTTTCATAAGCCTGATGGAACTGTAATTTATCTCTTAATTTTAAAAAAGTAGCTTTTAACATTGACTTTTTTTCAATTAAGTTTTTGTTTTGAGCTACCCTATTATTTTTATATCTAATTTATCTAATCTTTGATTGGTACAGTTTAAATTTTGTGGACAACGGCTCACTCGAGGAAGTTAAATAAGTGGGCGATGCTGAAAATGTTGGAGGCAAAAATCTTTGCTTGCATCAGTCATATATTTAATAAAATAGGCTATATGTTTAAAACAAATCCTCATCTTTGCCACAAAATGGGCCAAAGAGATAATTAAAATGATGCAAACAATCTTCCATAAATTCCTCAGTCCTGACTGACCCCCATAATACTCGTCCTAACAAATCCTAGAGGGCTGCAGAGGCGATTTCCGAGTACCAGACCATCCTAGAAATGTCGACCAACGGTTAACAACCGCCGTCAGAATACATAGTTAAAGAAACCAAATTTGGTTCCATTGATTCTTCCCCCCCTGTTGGTCCATTTCCAGTCATTGACATGAGTCTCTTTTCCCACTCTTCATCATCTGAATAACAACTTGCTAATGAACTCCACAGGCTTAGATCATCTCTTAGCTCTGCCGGCTGCTTCCAGGTTTTGATCTTCTTCTTCTTCTTCTTCTTTATTTTATTTGATATAAATGCATGCTTTTGTTTAATCTCAATGAAGATTTGTGAACTGGACTGGAAATTTTTATTTATGCCCTTCAACTACTTCAGAATTTTGATTGATCTTGTGAAGTCAAATGGTTTTGAGTTGCAGACAATTGGTCATGGGATTTCAGATTGGTTTCTTGACAAGCTTCGTGAAGTTGCTTTACAATTCTTTGTACTTCCAATGGTAGAGAAACAGAAATATGGTAGAGCAGTTGACGAATCAGAAGGGTATGGGAGTGACAAAGTTGTCTCAGAAAAACAAGTTCTTGATTGGTCTCATTGCTTGTCTCTAAGGGTGTTTCCAGAAGACAAAAGGAGGTTGCATCTTTGGCCACAAAACCCTGCTGAGTTCTGGTATTTCTCCCATGGAAATTTTTTTCGAAAGTCTTGATGTCACATTGATTAGTGAATCTGACTACTTTTCAGGGATATATTAGATGAATATGCTATGAAATTAAAGATTGTAACAGACGATCTGTTCAAGGCAATAGCAAAGTCGCTGAAATTGGAAGAGAATAGTTTCCTGAATCAGTTTCCTGAAATGAATATCCTCAATGTTCAAGACCTGATTTAGTTCTTGGATTCAAACCACACCCGGGTAGATCAGGAATCACAATTCTCCTGCAAGATAGGGAAGTCGAAGGTCATCAAATTCGTGTAGATGGTATATGGTAGAGTTACTGTAGTACCTCATGCTCTCGTTGTCAATCTCGGGGATCAAATGCAGGTAAAATCTTCTTGCTACCCTCTGCGAGACTGTGATCGAATGCAGAGGTTAATCTAACTGCTGTTACTTTATGAACTAATGCAGATTATGACCAATGGAATATACAAGAGCCCAATGCACAGGATGGTGACAAACACGGAGAAGATGAGAATGTCCATAGCCTCGTTTATCGAACCAGAATCTGAGAATGAGATCGGACCTGTGGAGCAATTGATAAATCAGCAAAGGCTGAGGGTATATAGAAATGTGAGAAATTATGGTGATATCAATTATGAGTGCTACCAGAAAGGATTGGTTGCACTTGAAACTGTCAAGAGTTTTAAGTAATTCTCTCTGTTTCTTCCCCGGGTATTTGATGATCAATGTATGATGTTCAATGTGAACTTTCAATCCTCACAAAAACTTGTGTAAACTGCGCCTCTGTGACAATATATTTGTCTGGGAAGACTTTGTCCATCTGTAATAAGTTTGAAGCAAAAGAGTCTCGTGGGAAATAAAATCTTCAGTTGGTTAAACCTTCAATAAGGCTATGAACAATGTTTTCTGTGATGTTTCGTCAAGAACTGCGAGAACAATCTTGTTTGTCCAGCAATTTTCAATTTTAGTCGGAAAATAAAAGAGCTAGATTATCTTTCAAGTCAATGTGAGAGATTCTGTAAAATGCTTTCACCGGAATTGTCGAAGCAAACATTAAATCAAATTCCAGAACGGAGTGAGGCTAGATTTCTCGTGTACTTGGCATGTAATTCGCCATACACGGAGAGGGATACCATTGTGTTTCGAAAACCTACAAAATTTCAGGCTAACAGATTGAAATTCGAAGTCTTCACCCCTTAATTTGAAGTTGCCTAACCTTTGGAAAATGTTTTGTTTTGCATTACAAGTTTCAAAGTCATGACTGCCCCATGATTTTTTCAAGTGTCCTTAAATGTTTCAAACAGTGATCCTGGTTAATAACTTGAAATCCGTTTCCTCTTGGGTATGAATAATTAGCTTGGAAGCTTAACATTTCTCTCATGGTTCTACTTTAATCAGTAATAGAATTCTGCTTTTGTGGCTTCATTTTCCAACAGTGTGCCGGAAATGGTCATTGACGGTGATAAACCACCGGTACCTTATCTTGTCAAGGATGCTAATTTTGGTTCTATAGAACCTTGTACACTGTTTGGTCCATTTCCGGTCATCGATTTTGGTCTCTTTTCACTCACCTCGTCTGTTTCTCAAACAGAAGCTCAGAATGACCTTGAGAAGCTAAGATCTGCTCTCAGCTCTGTTGGTTGCTTTCAGGTTTTTATCCTTATGGTTGTATTTAAACTTGCTGCTTATGTTCTATTGCTTGTAACTTTATCTGCATGTTCCAATATTCTTTTTTTTTGGTTATGAGAAAAGGCAGAACCATTTGAGTTCTATTGAGTTATGTTCAGATGAATTAGAAAACAAATGATACACGTTCACTTCAAAACAATTGCTTGGTGAATAAACTGGAGATGATTCCTGCGCAATTTAGACTCTTCTTCTGCCTATATATGATCCTAACAAGTGTTTTCAAGTAAACATTGGAGTTGTTAAAGTGCTCAGGCAACTGGTCATGTTCATTTCTTGACAAAGTGCGAGAAGTTGTAAAACAATTCTTTGAACTCCCCAAGGAAGAGAAGCAGAAATACTCGCGAGCAGTTGAAGAAGTTGAAGGATATGAGTGTAACTTAGTAGTAACAGAGAAGCAAATTCTGGACTGGGCTAATCGCCTCTCTCTTCGATTGCTCCCGGAAGATACAAGAAGGCCTAATTTTTGGCCAGAGAAGCCTCATGATTTCAGGTATTTCGACCCACTGGAATGCTTGAAATTCTCAAGGCAAAATTGAGAACATTCTTGATTTCATTTTGATTTTGTGAGTTTCGTTGATATTCTTTAGGGAGATCCTAAACGAACACGCCAAGAAAGTGAAGATCATACAGCGAATTCTGTTAAAGGCAATGGCAACGTCCCCGAACTAGGAAGAGAACAGTTTCTTGAATCATTTTGGAGACCGAGCACCAATGCAAGCAAGATTCAATTTCTACCCTCATTGTTCAAGACCTGAACTTGTTCTCGGCGTCAAACCTCATACTGACAGAGGAGGAATCACTCTTCTGTTGCGAGACACTGACGTCGAAGGCCTTCAAGTTCGAGTAGACGGTAAATGGTTTAGAGTTCCTGTAATTCCTGATGCTCGACTGTAAATGGTTAGTCTAGAGTTCAAGTTAACACGACCGGATAAGATTGTTTAATTAATAAATAAAAAAGTATTTATTTATAAATAAATAATTTAAAAATAAATTTTATAAATTTAATTTATTATACGAAATTTAATATTTATTTATAATAAATTTTATAAGATACGTATTCATGACAATATTCATGAAAACGCAGCGTTTCGAAGTGAGCCGACGGAAACCACAGCAAAACCCTGCCATTGTCTGGCACATGCTCGGACGTCTGAATAGCAAGTGTGCATCGGTTGTCTGATTCAATTTTGCGGAAATCAGGTAAAATATTTTTATGGACAATTTATTAAAGAAACAACGAAGCTATCTTTAAGATTTGATTTTGTAATTTGAAGTTAGTTTACGACACTTGTCTGAATCTGAAGCCGAATCTGAATAATTTCCTTTCCGCCCCAAAAAAGGGTTTCGTATATAATATTCAGAATGGAAGCATCATCTAATACACCAAATGCTGGGAATCAACAACAGGAAGCTGAAACTCCCAAGTTACAAATATACCCGAGTCCCAACAATGGGGTTTCCCCTTTCTGGAGAGGTACTCACTCTTACACGCCCCCGTAAATGTAATTGATTCAGTGCATTTTCAACGCTTCGTTTTCCTGTTCAAACAGACAAGTACGAAAAAGATGCTAAAAAGTACTGGGACATCTTCTACAAACGTCACCAAGACAGAGTGAGTTTCAAATCTTGAAATAAGAGTTTGGATGTGTCCAATTTTTTTAGTTTGATTTGGTTGTAATTTTTGTTCAGTTTTTCAAGGATCGGCATTACTTGGACAAGGAATGGGGACACTTTTTCTCTGTGAGTTTATGGCTTGTGTCAATTTCTAATTTTTGTTAATTAGTTTTTTTTTAAGGAATGAGTGGTTAATTTTCATGAAAAATCATTTTTTTTCAGGGAGATGGGAGGAAAGATATTTTAGAGGTAAATTACTGTCCTCATTCATGATATGCTATATATAATGTACATTTAAGCCGCATTCTCTTTGTCTGAGATCAATTGCTTGTGATTATTTTATTTAGGCCATGATTTAATGAGTGATATTGACTTTGGCTAATCGATTGAGAGTTCAATGTAGTTCTTCCCTAAGTTGATTATTGAATTCAATAATCTTTTTGAGTTTTGGGTTCCATTTGAATTTCTGTTTCTGTTTAATGATATCCTTTGAACACTTGATATCCTTTGTGATACCTTTCTTACCATGAATGAGAAGAGTGAGGATCATTCGGTGAGAAATTTTATCTTTGTTGTGCAAAACTGAAGACTGTGAAGAATTCTATCATATAGGGTCTTAAGTTCAGCACTTAAATTTAAAAGCTATGGGCTGATGTTAATACATTTCAGATCAAGTGAGAATCGGTTTGAAGTGAAAAGGTTTGATTATGGGGGCTATTAGCCTTTAGGAATAACTGGCTCTAGAACTGCATGGTTGAAAGAAAAGAAAGATCAAAGCATCAAGCCTTGGCAATCATCATTCTTCCTCCATTTGAATATTGAGTTGATACAGATACTGCAGATGCTAATTCTGAGGGCTATTGAATGTATAAATGTATTGATCAATCTTCAGGTTGTTCTGAATTATTTTTGACATCTTGCTCACCTCCAATGGAAACTTTTCTTTTGTTAACACAACTTCTCTTTGTTAGTTAGCAAAAAGAAAACTCGGTAATTTTTCCTAGGGTTCATAAGCAGTAGAAACTATATTTCTAATGTACTCAGGGTTAGATGTTGATGATTAGTGAAATAGTTTGAGCTGAATAGAATCTACGCCAAGGCTAAATAGCTGTGAGTCCAATGTATGGATCAGATTAAGCAGATTCTTTCCATGAAAAGTTTGGAACTGACCTGGATACTGCAAGCAATGGAGCTTAAGACTAAAACCCAACTGACAAAAAGAAAAGTAATCAAGAATTGTCAATTCTGACTACCTTTTTCAGTTAAAGTCTGATCTTCAGGAGTACGTTACAGAAACTATACATGTAGTTGTTCTAAATTTGTTAAAACTCTTAACTTGAGCTCAAATATAATCCATGAAAAATTTTTTACTACCAAAAGAACTTATGGTAGAGTTAACTTTCCTCGTCTTAGGTTACATTATCAAGACTATCAAATTTGAAATTGTTATGAGCTCTGAAACAATTTTGAGAAACCATAATTCTATCTGTGAGAAACAAATTAACAGCTCATGTCTTTTTCTTGAAGTTACTTTGATTTTTCTTCATCTAGTATTCCTCATGGAATTTTGCTTCATTTTCTACCTTAGCTTTTAATAGACAATAGACATGGATTTGAAATGTTTCTTTTTTAATCAATGTTCTTTCTTCATTGTAAGATATTTAGCTGCTCCTTTACGTTTTTAAATTCAGGATTATCAAAAATGATGTTGATTACAGGTGGGCTGTGGAGCTGGAAATACTATCTTTCCTTTGATTGCTACATACCCAGATGTTTATGTTCATGCGTGTGATTTTTCGCCACGTGCTGTTGACTTGGTCAAGGTTTGTTTTCCTTTCTCTTGCATTGGCCTATATTTGATGCCCAGATAATTCACTAGTGAACTCATTTGGAAATTTGCTTTTATATTTTACTCATGTTGCTCAGCCAACATAAGTATGGATGGACTTATTGATTTGCAATGTATTATGTGTGTGATATGGATTAATAACTTTAGAACTGTTAATGAAGGTGTGATGTGCAGTGTTCTGGGTTAATTCTTTTTTATTTATTTTCATGTCATCATTGTGTTGATAAACCATCACTGCATGTTATCTGCCTTTTAATCTCATAATAATGTTGATGAGCTTTGGTAACGGTGGACTGATATTATCAAATGCATTAGTGTGTCTATTCCAGATAAACAATGAAATCTTGACTGCTTAAATTATCTTCTTGTGGTCTTTCAAAAATCTTGTTAGAGTAGGAAACAAGACCAGAAACATTCATGTTTGTAGAGTTTCTGAAACAAATCAACTACACACTTCTTTTCTTAGTTTTTCAAAGATAAATTTATTAGGGTTCTTCCCTGTCAATCAGTTAGGATGGGGATTGTGATTTTGTTTATTTTTAGGATTTGACTACTTTGTAATACATTCTGACATTACCATGAAACAGGAATTAAAATTAATTGGATAGTTGAGGAGAACATTAGTCATTTGGGAATGATTTGCTGGGCATAAGGGACCGGGATTGGTGTTACAACTGTGTGAAATTTAGATATGGCTTCCCATATGCCTGGAAAGTTTTGGATGCTTACTATGTCTGAAATGATAAATTAGTACTGGTTGAGAAATTGTAATGAAATTGTAAATTCTTAACTTTCTCTTCGTTGGATTTGATAATTCTATTCTCCATTTTGTACACATTTTTTAGTTCATCAATTTTATTGAATGTATTCTTAATGTGATTTGAAGTTACGGTTAGCATGCTTAGTGGAAATGAACATGTGGGTAATTTTGGTGGAAAATGTATTTCCCTTGGACTGCACATGATTTCTTTCTCTTTCTTTCTGCCCAATGATTGTCTTGGGTTTCTGTATACTATTAACTTTTGAATATATGGATGAGTCTACAATTTAGAAGTTTATTTTAAATTGGTCCTGTGGTATTAATTGTTTCATTTTTCTAATTGCAGACACATAAAGACTTCACAGAGACCCGTGTCAATGCATTCGTTTGTGACATCACCAGTGATGACCTGGGCAAGCAAATATCTCCATCTTCAATTGATATTGTAACCATGGTATTTGAACAGAAGTTATGATTTATGACAACTGTTACATGACTTCTCAATACCAGCTTCGTCAAATTTGTTAATGCATAATTGCTGTCTCTAATTTAGGAACTTGCTCTTGTACTGAGCATTTGTTTGTCGGTCTTTATTTTGCCAATCAGTAGGTAGCAGGTTTGTTTGCAGACTAGCTGACCTGTTAAATAGGTTTTTGTGCTATCTACAGTGTCGCCTGAGAAGATGTCTTTAGTCTTGCAGAACATTCGAAAAGTTCTCAAGGTAAGTTGTCATAGTATTTCCAATTTCAAGTGCTTCTAAACTACCTTGCTGTGTTGACCTCTGTGAATGTGTTCTTTCCAGCCAAGTGGTTATGTGCTGTTTCGCGACTATGCTGTGGGTGACCTTGCTCAGGTAGATCAGCTATGTATTTCTTTAAAGCATTTATTCCTGTTTCTTGCTAAGATTGATATGTGCCTGAACTCCTTATCTGTGCTCAGTTTCTTCTAATAATTTTGGAAAGCACATGACTGAGATTCTTGTGCAGGAATGAGTATTGCAAATGATATTTTAATTTTTGCTCTTTGGTCAATCACTGTGGACCCATGTGGGTGTGATTTGTATGCAGTGCACACATACCTAAATGCATGTTTACCTGATGTAGATATAGATGAGAGAAATTGTACCAGTTGTGCAGTTAAGCAAATACAAACATATGTAATGGGCTGCTTCGGTTAAACAAATTATCTTATTTTATACACTTTTAAAATATCAGCAATGGCTATGCTTGACTGCAGGAGTTATAGATGTCCACATCATGTTTTTGTCCTTCAAGTTTTGATGTAGTGAATAAAGTAGATTGTTCAATGTGAATCATGTGACCTCATAACCTTTTTTCTTTGCTGACAGATGCTGAGAATTATATTTGATTGAAGGAAGGAAAAAATTACAAACTTGATGTAGTGGATTGAGAGATTGTTCAATGTGAATCATGTGACTGTTTGGTGGTTGAGGAAGAAGCTGAGAATTATAGTGGTTGAAGGAAGAAAAAATGTAAAAAGTGGACCAGTTGTCCATGAAGAAACATATACATATATATATCACGAGAAGGAAAATAATCTATACAAACAAGAATAATATGAGCATCCTGATTTAGATCAGAATATTTAGGTTTGTTTAGGTTGAGTAGGATGGATTACTTAATTGAATTTATCATTGGGGAAAATATGCTTATCTTTTTTCTCAATAAGTGAATTGGAAACTTTATGCAAATGGAATAGCAAACCTCTCAAGCCCTTGTACCTCTAAATATAGCAAGAAACTACAGTGCTGGTGTAAAACTTTCATTAATGTTGTTGAAGAGTGGCACATCATATATTTGGTAACCTTTGTCGTATTGAACATAAAACCTATGATAAACTTGTAACACAAATTGTGAACTTGTAATATGGGGTTTGGAACTTCTTGTAGTTATAAATAACATGTGTGGTGGTATATTTCTGGTTCGGTACTTTGGCAAAGACCTTTTGATATATCATTGGTTTGTTGCTTAATGTTCTGGTGTTGAACTAATCTCATGGCTGTTAATGCTCTATTGACAGGAAAGGTTTACAGGCAAGGACCAAAAGATTAGTGAAAACTTCTATGTCAGGGGTGATGGCACAGTAAGTTTCTGTCTTCTTGTTTAGTGGTTTAGTTTTGATTTGGCTGATTCTAACTGACATTTTTTCCTTGTTCAGCGTGCTTTCTACTTTTCAAATGACTTCTTGACAAGTTTGTTTAAAGAAAGTGGATTTAATGTTGAAGAACTTGGCTTGTGCTGCAAACAAGTAGAGAACCGTGCCAGGGAAATAGTGATGAATCGGTAAGTAATCAGAGACATAAGGAAAAATATATATAGGGCTCACGGGATATTGATCTGTATTAATTCCCAGCCCAGTTAATGCTTATGTCCTTCATGTTAGGTTTTCTTTGCTCATGGGATTGGATCTGTTTTAAGTTTCTGAAGGATTGCTACTTCTGGATGTGATTTTAGGCGTTGGGTTCAAGCTGTATTTTGTTCTTCTGGTGGTGTGAACTCTTTCTCTAAAGAAGCTTCTGTCATGGTTGACGTATCTAATCAAGAGACTGATGAGCTGGGGTTTGCTGTGAATGCTTTGAAGGAGCCTACGAACAATTCTGAGATTGACATATCCGAGGGATTGGCATTTGAAATGTTTGGAATTTCACCTTATGAAGATAATGATGTAAGGGTTTACCTTTTGCTTTTTATGTTACTTTCTTCTGAAACTTTCTCAAATTGTCAAATTGTGGATGTGTAGCATTGTATAATATGATTGGTGAAACGCAACATGCCAATGATCTTCCGAGGCATTTGCTACACATCTCTCTCTCACCATTGTCTGTTTCTTGCTAGACGATTGAGGTAAACCTAAGAGACTGCACTTTCAAGATTAAAGTACTGTCCAAAGAGTATCAACACACCTGCAAATCAACTGGCTTGATGCTGTGGGAATCAGCTCGTTTGATGGCTGCTGTTCTAGAAAGAAATCCAACCATTGTTGCGGGAAAAAGGATGTTAGAGTTGGGATGTGGCTGTGCAGGCATCTGCTCTATGGTTGCTGTTCGAGGGGCTGACCTTGTCGAAGCCACAGATGGAGATGCAAAAGCTCTAGACCTGTTAACCCTAAATGTCTCATCAAACCTTAGACCGCCATTTCTCACTAAACTAATTGCAAAGAGACTAGTGTGGGGAAATAAAGACCACATAGAAGCAATCAAGGACGCAAATAATGGAGGTTTTGATGTCATTTTAGGGACAGATGTTACGTACGTTCCTGAAGCTATATTGCCTCTGTTCGCAACTGCAAAGGAGTTGATTTCTACTTCGAACAAAGGCAATAGAGATAATGAACAACCTGCATTGATCCTGTGCCACATCTTCCGCCGAGTTGATGAGCCGTCTATACTTTCAGTTGCATCACAACATGGTTTTAAACTAGTCGACAAGTGGCCTGTAGGAAATGCAATGGACCCATCAAAAGGCATCATTAGCTCTTGGTTCCCAGACAATGGATTTGAAGAATACATCCCAAGTTCAGCACTGAATATCATGTACTTCCAGGTAGAGTGAAGCCATTTCGGACCTTATCATTTTGTAATTCACCATAAATTTTTGCCATTGAGTTGCACTTGAACCAAAGGGGCCAAAACTGATATATAGAAATTGTGTTGTGGCTTCAACTTCTTCTGGATTAAATGCTTGAGGGATAGCATTCCATTAAATTGTGTGGAATTTCGGGTTTGATTTAAGACTCAAAAATGGGATGTCTCGTCAAAAACTTCTTGTTACTGTTGTACTCAGCAATCAAAGTTTCGAGAAGAGAATAATAATTCATATGATAGAGAATACTTTGAATTATGAAAGACTCTTGGTAAACCAGTAATAATAATAATAATAAACAATAAAAGAATTATTACACTGTAAATGCATAAAGAAAAATATAAAATTCAAATTGGAAACAAAAAGTTTAATTTAAAAATAAATACAAAATTGTAGTGGGTATACTAAATAACGATTTATGTTAACTTCACCACTTTTGACTTTGTGTATGTGATGGCAATTTGAAAGTCTATGTTGGAATTGCTATTACATGAACTAATTTGCCATTAGTAAAACCTAAAAAACTGCAACTGATAGAGATGGAAACTAGAAAGAAATATTCTAGGAGGTGTAGAGGGGTAGTTTTGATCATAACATCAATCAAGAATATTTCAAAAAGGTAATTACATTATTTAAATTCATAATTATTCTCAGCATATCTCTTCAAGATTTATATTTTATGTTTCTGAATTTCTTTTTACAGAACTAAAGATATTAAATCGATGTTAAATGAATAAAGTGTATAGAACAGGAGTATTGCTAAATTATGAGATATGGAGATCAAATTATCATAAAAAAAAATTAGTAAAATCGAAAATGGTAAATTCTTAAATACGGTTTATAAATTAAATTAAAGGATAAAATATTCACTTTTTATATTCAAAGAAGACTGAAAATGAACAGTTAAGGATGTATGCTACCATTTTTGCTTCGATATTCAACTTAAGAGTGCTTCGTTATATATTTATTAAAGTAAGATGATGAATTTTTTTTTAAAAAAAATAATAAAATTAATGTTAATTTTAAATACATGTACAAATGATAATGTTAAATAATTTAAACAAGCGAAGTGATATTTATTCATTAAATAATAAAAATTTTTAAAATTATTTAATATATATTTTAATTGTCTAAACAAAAATTATTTGGGATTCATTTTTAAGACTGGATTTTAGGATATGCAACATTAATATTATTATTTCTAACAAAAGACAACTCTTGGAGACACTGTAAAAATTTAAACTGTAGTAATTATACACGACACTGTTATGTTATGAGCATGGTGGAATGAAGACATGACAAGTGATCAAGAGAAGGAATCCATTGATGGGGGACTGACTTGCCCCACACACAAACCTTCCAAAGACCAAGAGTAGGCTCTGAGGATTAAATCAAACATCCCTTTCTTCGTTCAGACAATTAATGATCAGATTTACATTGCTTTGTCTGCACGGACTGCATACTCCTCCCTGTGCAACCTTGGTTACTGCAAAACCCTAACAGGACAGGAAGAGAGAGGGAACCCTAAACAGCCCAATTGATTCTCCATGGTATCGTCTCCTCCTGCTATCTTCATGCATTCAAAAACATGTTGCAAGCAGGGGGAAGAACATTTATTTCACTACATTTTTATTTTATTTATTGTACTAACAATTCTTGTTATAACACAACTAGAAAGAATTTAGACACAAGTGAATAAAAAAAATTTATTTAATAAAATAATAAGAATATATAAATAAAAAAATTAATAAAAATTTTGATTATTTAATTAATACAAGGAAAAAAATTTATAAAATTATTTATTTCTCTTACTTTATTAATTTAAAATTAAAAGATCTTACTATATTAATATTATCTTATTTAATACTTTCTTTAATATATTTGAATATATATATATATATATATTTAAAAATATATTATATATTCTTAAATTTTATTTCAATAATGAATTTTGAATAACCCGACAGAAATTATATAAATAATTAAAATATCTCATAAATTATTTTAAAATTTATAAAAATATGTTTAAATCGATTTCACATATCCTATTATTTGTAATAATAATTTTTGAAGAATTTTCTTTTTGGATAGCAAGTATTAATCTGAATTAAGGTGAAGAATGGCTAGATATTAATGTCTCCAAAATTAGCTTGATTTATTTTGCATCATACAATATATATATATATATATATATATATATATATATATATAAAGTGTGTGAAACTTTGATGCTTCTTCGGCATCATTTATATTAATATTGTAATTAGACTGAGCCAAGACATACATCTAAGTTGCCAAAGAACAATTCATGTTCTGACATTCCTTCACCACTTATCCCCGACTAAATATAGAGAGAAGGTTCTGTTTTTCTCTTTTTGAAGAGAATAATCCAAGCCAGAATGTTCCCTTTTAATTTACAAATTATGGCTCAAAAGTGTTGTGGTTTTGCTGGAAACTTGCCAGAACCTTCTACTTTCTCACAACTTCTTTATTATGGAACCTATGATCAAGGCATGGGTATGCAAAACCATATTCACCCAAGCATGTTGATGATCAGCTGCTTCGGAGAAATTTAATGAAGAGAAACAATATGCTCGTCTACAAGTAGTTGAGCCTGTAACAATTCATGGATTTACTTCAATTTTAACTAGTTGGAAACAGATGGGGATGAATGTTTGGTTAAAAAAAAACTCAAAAAGCAGAAGAACAGAAGCGTCTGGTGGTGAAGAATCACAACTGGGATCACCTCAAAACAGACACTGGGAAAATTAAGAGAGATATTAAGAAAATTAAGGGTTTTCAAGAGGGAAGACATCATCTTCTTCAAAGTTTGAGGCTGCATACATATATTCTTCATCAAATCTTCTTCCCGAAATTAAGCCTTTGCACAACAAGTAGTTAACTCGGCATGTATCTATTTAACAAATATATGTATATATATAATCACAACTTACAGTGCCTTCCCTCAATTGAAACATGCACTGGTAGTCAACCAGTCATCATAAAATATTGACCGCGATCGGCAGTGACCAGGACACGAATTTAAAAGTGAATGAGAATACTGTATGCTATTACAAGTTCAGTACATTCAATTTAGAATCAGATCCACCGCTTCAAAGACTGACATAAGATAAGGCATATATTTGATATGATAGATGCTACACCTATGCTAATTCCAAACAAACTCAACCATATCATATGATAACATGCAATCTTGACCAGTACTTTGACTCAATCAGATCCAGTGCACCATAACTAGATTACCCCAACAAAATAAAATCCCATCATAACAGACAAGGGCAAGTACTAATTTCCCTGATTTTGAAAAAAAAACCGTAGGGAAAAATAATTTTGAAGAAAATTAAGATCGGATCTGGGCATTCAGAAAATTTTGTGATGATGTATTCTTAAGACACTACTGCCTGGTGATGACAGGCAACTTGTGTTGATGGATTATAAGCCTATACCTAGCTAGTTTCAGAATTTTAATCTAGAGTACAAACAAGATCACTATTCTGCCATCAGTACAAGTGAGTGACTTCAGACAGAGTCTTTTGTTACGTATTGCAGCTTTATATATGACAAGTATAAGACCAAGATTCAGCTGTCTCCAGTGAGTGACTACTCGACAGATTTATATGGTTACTTGCGACCTTTTCCTCACCAAACCAGAAGAGAGGGTAATCTGCACCGTGCAGGAATCTAGTTTGTGATTTTTGCTAGGAAAAACGTTTCTAAGGCCTAAACTGTTCATCAGATCGAACTAACAGTACAGTATAAAATAACTAAATTTAAAGGAAACAACTTGGAGTTACTGACTTATTTTAAAGGTAGTCAGCTCCCTCGAATGAAGTTTTGCACTGTAAATTCATGCAGAAAAAGCAGATACACGAAAAACACACTGCGAAATCACGCGTAATATGAAGAGGCACATAGACCCGAATGTCGATTTACAGTAAAATCATGCATAACATGAGGACAAAACAACATACAAACAGATACAGCTAGAAAACTCATAACTCATGCATGATATGAAGATACAAACCGATAGAAAGAGAGACAAGGTGGGTGGGGTGACAGACAGAGAGTGAGCACGCAGAGCTTCAAGCATGATCAGCCATGCAAGAAAATACCATGTGTGCTCACTCTCTTCTGTCACCTCCTCTTACCCTTAAAACCCTAATCGACAGAAAGAGCTGAATGACTGCCCTAAATTAGACAACAGAAAAAGAAAGAAAGACTGCTTCCATCGATGTTATTATTTGTCTGTTCCGGAAGATTGTTTTGCTTAGCTTAGTTTTGTTGTGGTGGTGTGAATAAGCTGAAGGCCTGTTGGGGCTATATATAGAATTAGAGAGAGGACAGAAGCATCACGTATGGAATAAATGTGGGTTTATCTTTTATTGGTCACCCCCAATATTTTGCCATTACTAGCTACTGTTAAAAAAAAACAGAAGAGAAAACAAATCCTTAAAGACATTGTCTTTTGATCACTTAATAATTTCCATTCTCACTCTCAGGCCCCAGCTAGCAGATTCAGACTATTTATTCAAATAACTGTTACCAATGCGTCTTGTAATTCTAAACGTGAGTCGTCTGGTCTTCTCAGTCTAATCTAATCTATCCTCCAATCCTCACGCTTTCTCATCTCCTTTGTCGCCTCATCTCATCTCTCAGTCCTTCCCCACTCTGATGTAATTTCTTCATCCATATTTAATGGCTTCTCTTTCTCTTGCTTTGAATATTTTTGGACTATTTTGATAATATAAGAAATCTTGACCATCATTTCTCTTTCTTTCTAGTATGTATCTTTTTCCCTATTCTTGTAAGAAAATAGAAATTACAGTTTGGTAGCAAGTATTGGTGCATTTAGGGCTTCCAGTGAAAACTCTATCATATAGAAATTACACCATAGCTCTGTGGAGGTTGCTACTTCAGAGAAAAACCGTGACCATCATTTCATGTGAATTATGAATTGCAGTAGAAAAATGTCAGTCATAGCTCTCATTAAATGCAATGAATCAACAACCAATCATAGCTCTCGTTATTTCTTACGATCTCGGATATAGATTAATAATTATACATAGTCTTATTAGCAGATGATTAATAATGTTGCGGTGGCTACGTTATCAGAACATCAAATTACAGTGATAGCTTAAAAATGATAAATTCCTTTTTCAAATGAAGTAAAGCTAAATGCACTCGTATCAGAGCCTATTTGCATTATTTTTGCAATTGAATGAATGATATTCAATGAGTACATGACCATTTGTAATTAACAAATGAAGAGAGCTTGATGATGTTACTGGTACTTGCTATGAACTATGTTGACAAAATGGAATGTATCATTTGTAAGAAACCTGCAAAAGATACCACCATATGTTTTGTACCAATCATCAACTGGGACTGCTCAAAGCCCTGATTAAAAAATGATTCATAATGGGAAGGAATTGGATGGTCCCTTGCCTTTGTGAAAAAGCGAAAGTTGTAGGAAGAGAAAAAGAAAGAACTTGTTAATATTGAATTGATCACGATACAACCATGAACCAATGAGAGCTCAACACAGACCCATTTACCAATGAGAGATCAACACAGAGTCATGAACGCATGCCCACCAAAAGATCAAATCCGGCGCTAAAGCAGGTTAAAGTATATATGCTTTATATTTATTGATTAATTAAGAACATGCTAATGCAACATAAGAATCATTGACAAATGTTCCGACCAATAACTTCAATGCGTGGTTTGCGGGACGTCATGCCTTTTCTACATTCCTTATTGAGTAGTATAATTACAATTAGATTTGATACTTGCGTAAAGCTGCAAGCCATTAAACCCGGCCCCAATTATTAATTAAAATCACTTTTACAAATTACAATCATGCATGCAAATGCAACATTAATACCTAAACATTTCGATCTTAATTATGATTAATGGCCTAAACTTAAACTCTACTTCCTTATGATCAATTGGTCAAAAGAAATGATGCTCAAGTGATGGCTACAAAGAAGAAAAGAAAGAAAGAATCCAAACCTATCCAATTCCGGAAGTGGGCAATATTTTATTATATTTAGGCTTTCCCCTTTGGGGAGTGCAAAATGAGGGCTATGTTTACATTCATGAATGACAGTCAAGTAATTATGTTTATGTTGTATTTGTATAGTGTTTAAAAAAATTAATTTTAATTTAATTCATTTAATAATTATATAAAACATAAAAAAGAATTTAATTAATTTTAATATAATTATCTAATATTTAAGTAAATTATAATTATGTTATTTATTTAATATATTTTATAGTATTTATAATAATATTTTTAAAAATAAATAAATAAAATTTAAAATTTTTAAAATGCAATAATCATAAAATAAATTTTGTTAAATTATAATTTAATTAATATAATATAATTATTCAAATAATTAATTATGTCAAAGAAAAAATAAATTCAAATCTAACATAATTATTAATTATATTATATCACCTTATTTCCTCTCAAATTTGTCCGGGACAGCATGTTTGAATTGAAACCAGTCCATTTTCTTTTTCTCTTTTGTCATGGGTTGGAAAGAAAGGAAAAGAAAAGCAGTTAGCAACAAGTTGCAGCACCAATTATGATGATAAGTATCTTCTTCCCTGTACACAAACTATTGTTGGTAACTATACGAGGGGTAGGGGGAGAGATAAAAAGAGGTCTGCTGACACGTTCTGATCCTATCCTCTTAACACAACTTTCGGCAAAAACCTGCAGAGACGTGTAAGAATTTTAGGGTTCAAAGTGGCACTCTAGGGTTTGATATATTCACTTGCTTGGCTGCTTCCCAGCCATACAATGTTTGCCCCGCTGATCACAGCTGGTTTCCCTCAAATGCCACCATCAAAAAAGATTCAATGGTCTGAAATTCGTTGTGGTCCATTCTATTCTCCTCCATACTTTGTGATCGGGTGGACCCAAATGTTAGTATTCAATAATCAGCAATATTACGAAACAAGCATGCTTTTTCCATAGATATACGATGGAAAATTCAAGAACGGAAAGTAGAATCGATGAAATTTAAAATAATATTCGAAGATGGGGAAGGAATGGCCATGACAATGAAATATTGATGAAGCATATCAGTTGTATATGTGAGTTCTGAGTGCAAGGCATGTGAGATCATGTGCTTGTATCACATGTTATTTATAACTTTGGCAGTGAAACAGTGATCCATCACCATACGCATGCTAGCTTGCAATTGGTTTCACAGGGAGGTGTTGTTGCTGCTGCAGCTCTGCACAAAATTTGCCTAAATTTTTGTTACCAAATACATTATTCTATCATGTTTCTGGGTTTTCCATGAAGACTCTACATGGGGTATGGACGAAACTATTATCATTAACTATTACAAGTTCATGCATTCCATGAAAATGCTAATTCTCTCTTCTCCATTTCTTCTTTGTTCATGCATGTAAACCACAAGTTAATTTGTTTTATATCTTGTTTACCATTCTGCAAAATTGAACTCGATCGGGCTGGAACTTTGATGTCGAAATTTGAACATGATGATCTGGCTTTTAATTCATATCTATTGTAAAAATAAAATTTATTAACCTTAATGTGTAGGTGATAAATATTAGTTAGTTAATAATTAAAAATGATGTATGTATTTATCATAACAAAAATCATTATATGATAGTGTTATATTAAGATCATTAAATTTTAATTTTTTTAAAAAAAATTAAAACTAACATTCAAATCATTACTATATTTTAGTTAGAAATAATATTAATTTTTTAAATATTATTTATTTACTTTTATTTTAAATTTAATTAAATGATAAATTTTAAATTTTTTTTAAAAAAAAACTATTGTATGTACATAATTTACTTAAGGGTGAACATATAAAAAGAAAGGTCTCACACAACCCATAAACTTGACCCATGTAAGTGTGAACTTGGGCCAGTTTTCATATCTAAATAAATTTATTGGAAATTTAAGAAAAAAAAATTTAATTGATGTTATAAATTTAAATTAATTGACAATAAAAATATTCATAACTATTTGACAAATAAACAGATCAGATGAGCAAACTATTTACATACATTATTTAGTATTTATTGATAAAATATAAATTTATAATATTTTATACATTAAAACATAATAAATAAATTCACGATTTATATTCTCTACTCTTATGAATTTAATATGATATTTTTATCATTTTTAAATTCATTTATAAAATTTAATATACAACATTATTATATTATTATCTTATTTTTAAGCAAATAAATAATACAAATAGATCTTATAATAAGATAATATTATTACATCAATTTACATGTATTTTTATATAAAATTGCTATTATAAAGATATTATATTTAAATTAATTTGTCAAACCATTCCACTGTGGTATTGGTTTCATATACTGAAAAATGTCGAGATGAGTAATGTTTATGTTGATATATGTATTGAATCTATTAATCCAAAACATTGAAGATTTCTCAGTCTATGAGAACAATAAAAACTTAATGAAATGAAAGTTCGAATGAATATTCACACATGTATAAAGATTTTTAAATGATTTAAGAAAAATTGAAATTACATTTTTATATACCTGTTTATGTATTTATTTGTTTAAAAATCCTTACCCCTCGTTTCATCTAGAATTCGAATACAATTTTTAGTTATACTCGAGCTCATTTATAAATACAAGTTTCTGTCTCTTCATCAATGTTTTTGTTGTATTGATGTGATTTTTCATTCAAGTGTCAACATGCAAATTTCTTTGATCTTGTGGAATGTTTTCTTGATTTAAAAGTTTGATACTTGTTAGCATAGATATTAAAAGAATATTATTTTTTTAGAGTTAATCATAAACAAAATAGATTATATTTGTAGATGCTATATCAAACATTAATATTGACTCGTTAAATTTATTTTTTTCAAAAATATTGTATTTAAATGTTTTTAACATTAAAATCAAAATTTTGAATTGTATTTAAAATTTTTAATTTATTTTAAATCAAATCTCAAATGGTATACTCAGAATTGATCACTTTTGTTCCAATAAGTAGAATTAAATACAAAATCGAATTGATTTTGATTTACCAATTTAACAAGATATAGAAAAAAAAAAAAGTGAGGTGGATATGAATTTGGGTATGGAAAGAATATCATTCTCTGCCCCTCATAACCCAGTTTGAGTTGCAGTTCAACTTTCTCCAAACTTTCTCAAATCACCCTATATCTCTCATCTAATAGACGCACGAGTAATTAGCAAAATACAAAAGGAATATAGCCTCCTCCCGGCCTAAGAATTTGGTTTGTTACTATGAGGTTGCATTAACACAAAACAAGTAATCCTTAAGAATGGGTCAAGGTGAAATGACAACTAAATTTAGGTTGAGTATGGGCTGTCGGTCATGGTGACAGGGTCAAATCAGATGAGGCCAGCACAAGCATCATTTCAAAGTCAAGGCTTAAGGACAGGCTAAAAAAAATTTGTCAAAATTAAGATGAAACTGGAGAAATAATTCAACGGAGGACAACCAGAAACCGCAAAGACTGGAATGATAGACGCATTCAAATTAATAAAGCTAGCTTGTCGCTGTACCACTACAAAAGTTGTTGAACCTTGGAGCATACTCACACACACACAGAGGCCCGCGCAAAACAGATGTCTCCACGATCCCAGAAAACGAATAGCGACGGTTGCAATAATAAAATAATATTCAACTTCAGTTCAACTCACGCAACAGCCCCTTGTGCAAAATGAATCTGTCACTCAAACTGATCATAGATTAGATCAGCCACGTTTGCAGGCAGCTCCTCAACCACCACATTGTAAAATCTCTGAATGTCGGCAAGCATCCTATCATCATCCCGTGTCACAAAGTTGATTGCAACACCTTTCCTTCCGAATCGTCCACTTCGTCCAATCCTGTGAAGATAGTTCTCCGGTTGAGTGCGCAAGTCGTAGTTAATAACCAGAGAAACATGTTGAACACCAATCCCACGGGCTAAGAGATCAGTGGTGATGGCACACGGGAAGATCCTGAACGGATTTCTCGCATAATTATATCTCTCGAGTTTTGGTCCATGTCTCCATGGGTGGCAGATACTGTGTGGTCGCGGCTTTGCATCTGGTCAGTAAGCCAATCAACTTTGCGTCTGGTGTTCACAAAGATCACACCCTGAGTAATTGCCAGGGTTTCATACAGGTCACATAGTGTGTCCAGTTTCCACTCCTCCTTATCAACATTCACATAAAATTGCTTAATACCCTCCAGTGTGAGCTCATCGCGCTTCACCAGGATTTTTACTGGTTTATTCAAAATTTCCGAGTAATTTCAAGCGCTTCTGGTGGCATTGTGGCCGAGAACACGCCAACCTGAATCTTTGCTGGTAGATGCTGGAAAATATCATAGATCTGCAACAATAATCTCAATACATATAACTAAATATGACTACACATATTACAGAGATAATTGATGCATGGAATGTGAAACCTATGCTATACAGTCGGGGTATTAATATATTACTGTGCTATTTACTCTTTCTACCTATGAATATTTAGATTTAAGTATCTTCTAATATCTTCAGTTATTAACAGAATAGAAGCAGACAACAGTGGGTGAATGCTAAAATGAATACTAGCAAGGTGCAAGAGATTAACCTGATCCTTAAAACCTCTGGAAAGCATCTCATCAGCCTCGTCCAGAACAAACATTGTAATGAAATCTGGGCAAAGAGACCGCCTGCCCACCATGTGATACACCCGACCAGGAGTCCCTACAACAACATGTGCACCAGCCGAAAGGATTCGTTGATCTTCACGAATACTAGTTCCACCAACACAAGCATGAACCTTGATTCCCAGGTAATCACCAAGAGCATGCATGACTTTCTCAATCTGTTGAGCAAGCTCTCTAGTAGGGGCAAGAACCAAAGATTGGCATTGCAGTATGTCATAATCCAGCTGCTGCAGAAAGTTGCTGTTTTACCAGTACCAGATTGTGCTTGCTGAATTACATCCAGACCTTTGCAGAATGGCACAATGCCCCTTTGTTGAATAGCAGATGGCTTCTCAAACCCTCCAAATGTATATTGAATAACTTGTCATTGTCAATTTAGAGCAAAGAAAATGCTGTTACATAGTAACATATCGCTGACATTACCGTATGCATAGATTCCTTATAGGAAGTGAAAAAATCTTGCCCATCTTCTGAAAGCCTGTAATTGTGATCCAAACAATCTTCAAAAAGCCACCGGAAATCAATTACATATAGGATGAAAAGAAATAAAAATGAAAAATCAGAAAACTAATGGTAGACTGAAATCTTACAAGTTGTTCATACTGCCGTCAAAATTACGGGCATCAAACCGCGATCCTTCAGGTGCAACTCCCGCTATGACTGCAGCCACCAAAATAGAAAGACAAGGAAGGCGCAGGTAAGCAAACAGAACCAATACGATTTGCATAAGTATGGGCCTCACACATCCTGTTTACTCACTCACCATAATAGACATATGAAAGTAAATCTAATTTTGTGGAGTTTTCAATAAATCCCTTTCCCCACCCAATGCTCGTTGATGAAACAGAAAATTTAAAAGATGAAAATCAGAAGAAGAAAGATCCCAGAATTTTTTTTCTGCCATAGTGAACACCAGTACACTACACTAACCAAACACTTGAAAAACACAATAATTCGGAAGAAATAAGACCTCAGCAAATTTTCCAGTCCAGTTGCAAGAAAACTTTTATTATTTTTTTTTAATTTTCAACAAGAAATATTTTATATTCTAGCCTAAAATATATTGTTAATCCACCATAAATCAAAGCAAACAGAATTCACAAGATAACCGATCTAACTTTACAAGATAACATAATTTCACCAGAAACGAAGATCACCTGTCAGTCTGGTTTGGTTGATGTTGGAAATTCGAGAATGTTTGAGAATACAGTGGGAGAATAAATTTTAACAGAGAGACGATCTTGTGCCATCGGCAGTCGTAGTTGTCGTTGTTGCAGCTAATAATGCGTAAAACTGAGGAGCCATAACAGGTAACATGCGCATATACTTGTCCAAAATTGAATTATTTTATATATTTATTTTTGTTTAAAATTATTTCCGTTTCGTTAAAGGTCAAGGGCATAGAATTCAATTAATTGCTTCCGACAGTAGGATTCAAAAGTATGTCCGAAGTAATGTCGGTACACTTGAAAATGTCTGATTAATTTAATTTTTTAAAATTTTATTTTAAAAATTTTAAGTGAATAATATTTTAATTTTTTTATTATTATTATATTTTTAATTATTCACAAATTAACTAATATTTCAATTGCATAAATGACAACTCAAAATTAGTATTAATTATCTAAATTGAAACAATAAAAATTAAAATATAATTTATTTTCAATCATAGAAAATTTAAATAATTTAAAAAATAAAAATATATATTTTGAAATTAAATTATACTTTTAATTTTTATATTATTTAAATTTAAATAATTAATACCAATTCTTAGTTATTTGTTAACACAATTAAAATACTAATTAAATGGTAAATACTAAAATTTATGTTAAAAAAATAATGTCAATGTCAGTGTCAATATCAAAGAAGCGACGTCGTGGAGGGGCCAGGGCAGCATCAAGGGTAAAAAGGGAAAATTGAAAAAGGCGAGGCATCAAAATCCCTCACGGCTCAGTCTCGCTGTGACTCTTTGCTTGCTCAACATCTCTATCCAACACTCCACTGTCTTTCTTAGAACTCCTCCCAACAGACAAACTTTAGAGATCTGAGGAGTTCGGGAAAACCCTAAATCCTAAAATTAAACAACCGTTCATCTTTCATCGCCACCGTGTCTCTTTCATAATTATCAGGTTGGCTTAGATTCCTTTTTTTGTTTATTTAATTATCTTTTCCGATGATCTTTTTTGTGCTTAGTATTATTATTATCAGATCGGTTTTTAATTGTTATATCTTTCAATGTTAAATTAAGTATCCTTACATAAGATTTCGTACGATTTCAGTAGTCTTTGGTTGTTGTTTTTTGCATTGTTTTTAGAATTACTTTTATTCTATTTATCCTTGATTTAAATTTATTCGTTGACTATGGGTTTTATTTACTGTTCGAATATTTGATATTATTCAAGATCTTGGCAGACGTGCATCGTCTGTGGCGGTTTGGTTTGTAAATTAGGTCATGTATACTTGCACGACGGACAATATAAAGTTTGGGTATTTGTTGCAGTGATCTTTAATGTGTTTATGATTGAGGGTTTGTGTTTTTTGCGCTCTAATGATCGCGATGCCATTCGTTGTGTTGGTTTCCTTTTGAAGGACCAGAGGTTTTGTAGCAGGATTTTAAAATATAAGGGCAAGCAATCACTTTCCTATTTTTTTCCTTGCTCATTGAGAATAAATGAAGCTAATGTGATTTGTATGTTATCTACAATATATGTATACGTGTGTCTCTGTATATGTGAATATGTATTTTGCAGCTTGATTAAGCCTTGTGAAGCTTGCTCTTTATTGATAAATTTACCGTGAGAGATTTGTCTGTTTTTGTTTCGAAATTTTTCAGAGATTTCCTTTAGAATTCCATGGTCATCATTGTTGAATCTTCATCCTGCTTTTGGTTTATTCTTAGTACTCTAAATATAAGAGAAATGAGCTCTTCTTAGTAGCTTTGCTGGATTAAATTGCTTTAGTGTTGCAGTTTCTTTACATGGAATTTTGGTTCATTTATTTGTTTTTGTGTGTCAATATTTTTTGTAATTAAAGTTATTATAATTACATGAAACATGTTACAGTTAGTAAAGTAATGTTTATTTTTCTCAGTCATGGCTGGTTTGGTACCAGAAGGATCACAATTTGATGCTCGTCAATATGATTCTAAAATGAATGAATTGTAAGTTTCTATTTCCTTGTATCTTTCTAGATCTCTCTGTAGATGTTTTAGTGAAACTGGCAAAATTTTTGTATTTTTTTGCCTTAATATCATTTAACTCTCAAGTAATTGATAAATTGATGGGAGCAGACTTGAAGCTGATGGACAAGATTTCTTCACATCATATGATGAGGTTTATGACACTTTTGATGCTATGGGATTGCAAGAGAATCTTCTTAGAGGCATTTATGCATATGGTCAGTTAGATACTGTTATAGTCTACTTTTCTACTAGAATTTTCTGAGATCACGTGTGCAGGTAGACACGGCGTGAAATTTGATTCTAGCTTCTACTTATTTAATAGCTGATAGCTTGGTCCAAATGTGTTTTAAGGTTTTGAGAAGCCTTCTGCAATTCAGCAAAGGGGAATTGTACCATTCTGCAAGGGGCTTGATGTAATTCAACAAGCACAGTCTGGAACTGGGAAAACTGCAACTTTTTGCTCTGGAATTTTGCAGCAACTTGATTACGGGTTAGTTGAATGCCAGGCATTGGTCCTTGCTCCAACCAGGGAACTTGCGCAACAAATTGAGAAGGTTATGCGAGCATTAGGTGACTATCTTGGTGTCAAGGTTCATGCTTGTGTTGGTGGAACCAGTGTCCGTGAAGATCAACGCATTCTTTCAAGTGGGGTTCATGTTGTAGTTGGTACGCCTGGTCGTGTCTTTGACATGTTGCGGAGACAATCTCTTCGCCCTGATTACATCAAGATGTTTGTGTTGGATGAGGCAGACGAAATGCTCTCACGAGGTTTCAAGGATCAGGTCTTCTACTTTTAATTTTTTTTTAATATATGTTGTGTGTTTGGGCTGTCAATCTGGGTGTGGCAGCTACTGTGTTCTTAGATGAACCTATGCGTATGGGCTTGGTATCAGTCGGTCTTCATTCTTGGTTCTAACTAATAGGATTGCTCTATGATATTTTCTGGTTGCGGTTGTTTTCTTTTCTGATTCTAATATTCCATTTTTTTTTCAGATCTATGATATTTTCCAGTTGCTGCCACCAAAGATTCAGATTGGTGTTTTCTCTGCTACAATGCCACCAGAGGCCCTGGAGATCACAAGGAAGTTCATGAATAAGCCTGTTAGGATTCTGGTGAAACGTGATGAACTTACCCTTGAGGGTATCAAGCAATTTCATGTCAATGTCGAAAAGGAGGAATGGAAGCTTGAAACACTATGTGATCTGTATGAGACGTTGGCAATCACCCAAAGTGTCATCTTTGTGAACACCCGACGTAAGGTGGATTGGCTCACAGACAAGATGCGCAGCCGTGATCATACAGTCTCTGCCACCCATGGAGACATGGACCAGAACACAAGGGACATCATCATGCGTGAATTCCGGTCTGGTTCCTCTCGTGTGCTTATCACTACTGATCTCTTGGCCCGTGGTATTGATGTCCAGCAAGTCTCCCTTGTGATCAACTATGATCTTCCAACACAGCCAGAGAACTATCTTCATAGAATTGGTCGTAGTGGACGGTTTGGAAGAAAGGGTGTTGCCATCAATTTTGTGACCAGGGATGACGAAAGGATGCTGTTTGATATCCAGAAGTTCTACAATGTAATAATTGAGGAGCTGCCGGCAAATGTTGCTGATCTTCTTTGATGCAGTTTCAGCTTTGTAAATGTTTTTGAAGACTGAAGTCTGGTTATTAATATGTTATTTTTCCTTTAGGTCTGGGCTTTCGCTTTGAAGCCCTACAGTTATGACATGTGGGTGGGGCTGCCATCCCATTGGGCTTAGAGATTGGTAGTTTTTAAGTTCTATTGCATCTGTTTTAGCTTTGCATAAAATGATGTTGTTTCTACACTTACATGTTTTTAAGTATTTGTGTGTGAGGGGGCATTATGTAGAGTTGGAACATGGCTAGTTTACTTTATGATAGGAGACCGGACATTGTCCTGATTATTGCCTATTTTAAGTTATTTCAATTTGGTTTATTCTTCTTAGTTTAGGTTATATAAACAAGGCTCCTAATTTCCCTGCGCTTGGGTCGAATGTGTGCGTGTGGTTGCTTATTTGTCTTATGGAGCATGATGTGTTATGGAGGTTTCATCAGCCTGCTGCTTGGGAGTCATTTTGTGAATATGTGATGGAGAGTGTTCCGGTAATTGTATAGAGTAATTTTTATGTTTGGATCGAAGGCGCGTCTCGATATATTAATTTATCCAATATGGACGGTGAGTAAAGGTGTTTTCTTCTGAAAAAGAAAATTAAGTTGATGGCCTTCCATTGGGGGGGTTGGAATTGTGATGAATACTGAGCTGTCCTGTAACGGCTGCTAATACCCTTTCAAGAAATATTCTAATAGTTTTTTTTTAAAAAAAAAGCAGGCGGTGTCACATGAGTCCAAGCTCTAATATATATCTAAATAGTGAAGGGGAAGCCAGGTAGCATTAGGTTTGACTTCTTTTGTATCAAAAGGAGGAGGTTGTTTCACCGTATTGAACGCAGCTGGCGAACCAGTGATGCACAATTCTCAAGTCTAATTTATATTTAGAATTGAGTTTTAAAAATTTTATGTTTCAGATTAAAAATTTAATATTTGAATATTTTTTTTTAATTTTTAAATTTTTATTTAAAATTGAAATGACGAGAAAGAGCCGAGTTTCTTTGAGAGAGGAACAAATTTTGCTGAAGAGAATTAGTATAATAATGATTTTTTTTTGGGATAAATTTTATTTTTTTGATAGAATTTATTTCTCTTTTGATGATTTAATTTTTAAAAAATATAAAATAAGAAAACGGAAATATTTGTTCGGACTTTAATTTTTTGTTTTAAAAATAACAAATTTGTAGCTCAATTATAAATATAAATAAATTTAAAAATTAAGTTATAATAGTCAAATTATTTTTTTTTATAAACTATCATGCAAATATATATATATATTGAAGTATTAAATAAATAAAAAGTTAAATATAGTAAAATAAATAAAAATAAATGGTGTGTACTATATAAATATATACATATACATCCCTAAATTTTGGTCAAAATGATATTTTAATTCTAATAATTTTAAAAAATATTCACATAGTTCTTGGTAATTAAAAAAAAATTAGTTCAAATGATTTATTTTTAAATTATAATAATTTTAATTGTTGTTAAATATATTAGATTATTTAAATAAATTAAATCTCTAAAATTATTTTTATTTAATTATTTTTACAGATATTGTATTGATATTAGTGTTTTTAAAATCATTAGAATTAATGTGTATATTTCATATTTTTTTTCTTAAGTATAAATAATTTTTATTTTTTTTTCCAATTTTAGGTTAGAATTTAAAAGAAATGAAAGTTAGGATCATTGGTCATAACTCTGATGCCGGATGACATTTATGTAAGTAGGACCAAGTCAGTCAGTGAAGTCTTCTGCCTTGCCAGTCAACGAAAAATGTCATCAATAAGATTACATTTGCCGCAGACAATATGATTTCCCCGTAAAACACGCTATCTGGACTGGAATCACTTCTCAGTTGCCACGCCCACCAAGCTAAAATTAAACCCCCTCAGTCTTCCGTTCTTTATGTCCTACTACCCCACCATCTCTCCATTATTCTCCTTGTTCTTTTTCTGATCAATATTTCTAAACAACCATTACAATAATCTCTGTTTCCATTTATTTCCAGTTCATCCATGGAAGATTATTACAACAGATCAAAATCTTATGGCGCCGGCACGATGAATCGTCATCACACGGAGACCAGCTATTATGGTCACCCGCCGCCTCCGCCTCCGCCGTCTTCTGGGCCGCCTGTTTCTTATGATCTTAGGTGTTACAGTGTTTCTTATGCGCAGGCACAGATGTCTAACTATGACTTTGGAAACAATATGAACAACAACAACTTTAACTATAATGGAAAGGAGTTTAAGTTGAAGAAAGGGAAAAGTGCTTCTGGGTCATCTTCTTCCAAGAGTTGGAGCATCGGTGATCCTGAGTTTCAGAGGAAGAAGAGGGTTGCCAGCTATAAAATGTATAGTGTTGAAGGCAAAGTCAAAGGGACTTTTAGGAAGAGCTTCAGGTGGCTTAAAGATAGGTACACCCAGGTTCTCTATGGATGGTGGTGATTTCTCCATTTTGTTTTTATGCCGGGTTTCTATTCTTCTTCTTCATTCGTAATCTTACTTTCTTTTTTTTTCTGCTTGTATTTATGGTATGTTCACAAAAACAAAATTTGTGTCTCCTAAAAAGGAAAGGAAAAGGAAAAAAAAACAAAGAAGGCAGCTTTTAAAAGATTGATGGGCTGTGATATAATCATGATTTGGATTTGCACATGTGTACTAGTTTGAGTATAAATTCTATTTCCTGGATATAAATCAGGATTTGAAATCATCAGTGTCTTTCTCTACAGTTCCTGTGATCAAATTTATTTCTTTTCAGGTTCTCTGATATTGATCAGGGGCTTTTTGGGGTTTTAATTTCATTTAATTGGCAGAGACATGGGGGCTTGTTTTAGTATGGTTATTTATGATAAACTATGTCGCACTCTCTCTCTTGGATTGTTATAGAGGAGTTTTTTCTTCTTTTCTGAATTTTAAGTGGTTTAAGCATTGGATTGTTTCTTCAAGTGTTGTTCCAGGAATCAAGATCATCCATGTATGTATTAAGCTTGAGGTGTTTTCAATTAGTGTTAATGCTTGATGTTTAAGCTCCGATTGATTTTTCTAGTTCTTAAGAGTTCCTTATTTTAACAGATCAATTTAGCAGTATGCAGCTCGGACTGTTGTATTAGATTGTATGTTCCATTCCATTCCGATCTGTTTTGTTTCCTTTCATTCATTATCAGTTCAAGGAATAGGTGTAGATTATTACAACGGTGTGCGTCCTTTCACGACAAAGCAATGCTTCACCATGATTCCTTTATTACTTTCTTTTTTTCTTTTCAAATGAATAACTTGTTGAACACCACTGGAGATGCTCAAACATAGCCCTGTTTCTTAAATTTTCAAGCACTTAATCACTATTTGCTATGATATCCTTGCGGTTTAAGGTGACATTCCAAGTGTACATAAAAACCTTTAATGCGGCTGTTCATCATCGGCCGTTTCGAAGAACTTTGTCACCCACATAGATAGTATTTCTGCAAGATTTTTTTGGCAGCCATTGTGGATCTCTAGTTATGTCTAAGAGTACACTTTGCATCATTTTATCTATTTCTCATATCAAACAATGTACATCTAATACTTCTGGTGTTTGTAAAGCTCAATCCTGTAGACATGCTCATACTCTTCTAGTTCTAAAATTTGAGATGCAGCTTTATCCTAGGTTGTTAAGGTTCTCTCAATTGCAACCAGTACTCATTTCTGCAATGTGTAATGCAATGCATCCATTTCGATGGTTGACTATGACAATATTGACATACTGAAGTCAGCTCTTCTGCACTTCTTTATGTATAAGCCTTTTTTGTTTTACCAGACCAGTCTTGGTTTCTGATCGGGCATTTCTTAAATATGTTAGTTTTGATTTCCATTCCAGCATGATAATCAAATATCAGTTAATGATGTTGGAACCATATAATATAAGGGTGTGGGTGAAGATGATAGAGGATATGCAACTAAGGGAATGGCTTTCCTGTTGGCTAATGTTGCAAACTCAAGTAGTACGGTCGCTGGTGTTGCTTGCTGTGTTTTATAGGTATCTGTTGTGTATGAATCTAATTATGCCTTATTTGCTCAGTTAGGATTATGGTATGTCATGCTCTGTATCCTTGCTTCATTATTTACCACAATATTCCTTGTAGCTAAGTCTTGCTCTATGTCGGGAGCATTAAGAGTTTAGCTTAGCCTCTTAAACGGTACTATAAAAATTTGCATTTGATCAATATGGAAACATTGGCAGAGGATTTAAGATTCTGAGTCATAGGCATCTGAAACCATGATATAACAACCGAGTTGAGAGTCTTCTACAGGAGCGAGAGAGTTGACCCTATGATCTTGCAGTTTGCTTCTTTTTCTTCTTGTACTCCTTTGGTTGAAGGGTCGTTACATCGACAGTTTTGCAGCAGAGCTTATTCTCACTCTCTCTGTAATACACTGCTACTGAGAACCGAAATGAGAAGTGAAATGGCCCCCCATTTAAAAATGGTGTGTTTTGCTGTACTCTTTGGCGAAGACACTTTTATTGTAGTATTGTTAAGCGTTTATCATCAATCTAAAAGACTTAACTTATAAATTTAAGATTCAACCATATTCTGTTTGATGTGGGATGCTGCCATAGAAAGTGTGCATTTGCTACCACTCAACGCAGGTTAAGACCATCTGCATAGCTTGAGGTCTGGGCTAATTTTGAGAGAAAATTGGAGTCGGTATTAATAATCCAAACAACAAACGAAACTTGGATTGTAGATCAATTATGTAAAGATTGTTCAAGCGGTGTCCACAAAATGCGTTTTCTTGTCACCAAGACTTCTGTTCATCCCTGTGCTAAACACGTGGAATCATGTGATTGTATTAGGAAATCGCTAATGAATTAATTATAATTATAAGTTTACAACTCGTACCGTACATAAATTTATTGGAAAAGTCAATTTGGTACCGAATTACATATCATATTTTAATAAAATTATTATAAATAAAATTTAAAAATTTTGCAGCAAACCTTTAAGCCAATAATAAATAAATAAATAGAGCGGGTAACGTAAGAGGGCAGAAAAATGAACCGACCCTTAACCCAACAGAAACTGCGATCTCATAGAGGTGAGGGAGCATTTGATTTCAACTCGACGGAAGCTGAGGTCGAGATATGTGGGGATCGATTTGTTTAACGCTGGTGGCAACCGCCGGTAATAATATCGGCAAAGTTCTCCAGAAGAAGGGCACCGTAATTCTCCCTCCTCTTTCTTTCAAGTTCAAGGTATTTCTCCTTTCGTCTTCTTTTTTTTCGGTTATTACGTTCTCTCCTGTTATGTTGTCCAATTAGTATGGGCTGTGGTTTTGTAAATGAGTTTGATCTGGGATTTTGAAAATTTTGTTTTTTATGCTCTTAAATTGGTTTTGTTCAAATCTGTTCACATGGAAGATGCAAAAATGTCGGTTTTCAATCGGGTGTTTAGTCCCGCTGTTATTGAAATCAAATCTTTTTAGTCATGTTATGGCATTAGCATGGAATTAGAATTTTGCAATTGGAGGAGCTAATGTCCAGTTTTTCTGAAGAACAAGACTTCGAGTACAAAATTTGTGACGAAGTTCCTTGCCATTGAACCCAGATTATTGGATGTGGATTTGGGTTGCCAAATCCATTTCCAGGGCCCCCCGTTCCTTGGTTACCTTATACTATTCGAGTTTTCTTATCTTTTCTTTGAGACCCGAGAATTCAAATCTTTCCCAATTTCAACTGATTGTGTATGATTTTGCAGGTGATCAGGGCATATGCTGTTAATAAAGCGTGGGTTATTGGTTTTTTGATGGACATATTTGGAGCCATGTTGATGTTGAGGGCATTATCGCAAGCTCCTGTAAGTCAATCTGCATCAACCATCAATATTTCCATTTTATAATTCTAATACGATTTTATTCTTTTACTGGATTCCATCATAAGTTTAATGAACTGCTACTTTCACTACAATCAACGTCAAAGTTGGAATACTTGTAAAAGTTCTATTTTCATTGCTCATTTGTTACCCTAAGTTATAATATTTGGTATTCCTAGGGCCTTTGAGGTGGATATCAGGATGCTTAATAAGCCAATCTGATTATGATATTTTGATCTTGTTTTGGTTCTGTGCCTCTTCTACAAGTTGGTAATCCCACAAGTATACTCTCAGGTATCTGTTATCCAACCAGTTTCCGGGTGTGGCCTCGGAATTCTTTCTATTTTTTCTCATTTTTATCTGAAGGAGGTCATGAATGCTGTTGACTGGATGGGAATTACTTTGGCAGGCATTGGCACCATAGGTAATGTAAGTTCTTCATGTTTTTTCTTGAACAACATATGCAGTTAATCATGCAGGTCTATGCAGCTTTTACAGAATTTTGTCTTATTTTTATCATGTAAAGAATGATCTAATTTTTTGTGTTTCAACATTTCCTCTCTTAAACTTGGATGGTATCCATATTTCTTTTGGAGTAGCCATTTTCCAATATTTTTGTGTTCATTTCTTTTTCTTTTTTCTTTCATGATTCCAAAATTTGGTGTTAATATCTGATAGCAAATTTTCCAATATTCCAAACTTTCATGAGTATTCAGATGGTCAAGAAAGTTCAACATTGTAAAAATGTCTGAATGAGTTTTTGCTTTAGTACTTTACTGTTTAGGCCAGTATTAAATTACGGATTCCATTTGTTTTCTGTATTTGCAGGAGTTGGTGCTGGTGGTGAAGAGCAAGAAGCTTCATCTATAGCTGTGTTCCAATTACCATGGTTGGCTTTTGTCATTTCCATCTTGTTTGTAGGTACCCTTTCCCACGTTAATATTATATTTCTGTCAAAAGAAATATTGCATAGGCATTTGTTAGTGTGTTAAGACCCATTAACGTCATTTGATACTGGTCTGGTCAACATGAAGCCATCAGGGAGAAATTCTGTTATTTATGTAAATTCTTTAAATCAATAGAATGTTAAAAAAGAAAAAAAAACTCTGAGGTGTTTTGTGACAACACTGTTGCACTGTAGTTGGGAGAGGTGATGCTGTTATTGTGGAGGCCGCGCCTTAAGTATATGACCCTGTAATATATCAAATTATACTCATAATTTGAAGTTTAATTCTCAATCCTTTCGAACGAAACTGTGATCCCAACTACTGAAACTTGTTTCCACTAGAACAATTTTCTGTCATCGAAGTTTGTCTAGAGAATTGACAACAGTGTTACACTGTAGTTGGGAAAGGTAATGTTGAGTTTGTGGAGGCTTTGCCTTAAGTATATGACCCTGCAATATATCAAATTATACCCATAATTTGAAGTATAATTCTCAATCCCTTGGAACAACACTGTAATCCCAACTACTGAAACTTGGCTTCGCTAAGACAATTTTCTGTCAGCAAAGTTTGTCTAGAGAATAATGTAGAAATTTACAATTTGAACTTTGTAGCTCTTGATCACCTTTTGTTTAGTTGAACCCAGATGTCATGCATTTAGCTAATATCAATTAGGAATGTCAATAGCATGCACATTCTTTTTTCAGCTTAGTTAAAGGCTTGATGTACAAGAGCAGTTTCCCTTCTTAAGCCCTTACTAAAGAGATTTGGCTGCAGCAATCCCACTTATTATACTTGTAGCTTTCATTTCTTTGGTTTTGTTTTTATTGTTGCAGTTTGATCTTCCAACCATCATTTATTTTTAAATTCTATAAGGCTCTTCATAATCACTGTTTGTAATGACATTGATTCTTTATACATAATTTGTTGTTAGTCACTTCTGAGGCTTATGATGATTGGCTTGAAATGGCATAATGTACTCAATGAAAGGTGCAATGATGTCTTAATGACATTCATTGCCAATATGGGGTCACCTGAACTTGGAAAGGGGCATAACCAGTTTTTTATTCTTTATTTCTTTTCTTTTTTAAATAGAATTAAAGTTCTGTCTGGTGATATATTCCATGTCTTTGCAAAATTACAGTGGCTGTGTCAAAGAAAATGCTATTGATACTGCAAATGGTTCAATTTGTTGGAATAGGTACTCCTTAATGGGTGGCTTCGAATCTGCAAACACCAACGGAGAGAACAGGAGATGGTAAATTTATCTACATTCCTGGCAGTTTCTTCTGATTATGCCCCTTGACACTGAAATTACTGTTTGTGTAAGTGGCAATGTCTCTTTTATTCCTTTCTTCTGCCTTTGCTGATAGTATTTTCCTTGCAGATGGGATATGAAGTTGTTGAAGAAATAATATATGGCTTGGAATCTGGCATTTTGTTTGGGTATTATTTCTTTCTGGACCAGATTTATGCATAGATCTCTTTTGCTTGATGATTGATGGTCTGCCTTTTTGTTCGGTGTAAACATCATCACTAGCTGAAAATTTTTGTTACTTTACTGCTGCTGCCTGCCCTGTCTATTTGGCAAATACAGTTGCATGATTTCAAATGTTGCAGTGGTATTTATGCAAAAAAGAAAAGAAAGAAAATGAGCTGAAAATAATCTGTTCCGTATTACTTAGTTGGTAGGTCAGGCTATGTTTGGTATTATTGTGCTTCTACTGAACTTCGAAAGCAAAGTAGTTAAAATGTTTAGTGAACATTAGTGGGGACAACACATTTTTCTATTTACCTTTGAGTTCTCTCATGATTCCACCTCACAACAGACAGCTGTGGCTTCAAACCCGCAGCATCTCAATCCCTAAAACACTTTTAAAAGCTTTACTTAGATTATACATTTTACATGTGGCAATCAGAATACTCCATAATCTATTTGTGATATTATGTACAAGAAACTTTTAAGGCAAAAATCTGTTCCTGGCATGTATAAACTCTTTTGTGAAATGGTATTCAGCATCGGTATAAAGTGTTAGGTTTCATTGTAAAATTAATTGACCTATTGTAAGCTATGCTGTAAAATAATAACTGCAATTTAACACATGTATTTAATGTCAGGATGGCATCTGTAATTTCAAAGATGGGATTTGTCTTCTTGGAGCAGGGCTTCCCCAGGATGCTAGTTCCTGTATGCATCTCGATCAGTATTTGTTGTAGTGGTACAGGATTTTACTACCAGGTATCTCAAACATCTAACTAGATTCATATCTCAATGTCTTAATGCAGAGTAAGCTGTTCCTGTCTTTTCTAGTTGAGTAGAAAATGTTGTCCATATAGCATGTCAAACAGTTATACTGAATTGCCTGATCTTTGTCCTGTGCTAAGTTCAACATTTAACCTGGACTGTTCATCTTGTTTTCTTGTTCATGAGTGTGTGAGAATTTGAGACATTGCTAAATTGCAATAACTTGATTGCATTATTTTCTTTAAACAGACACGAGGTCTAAAGCATGGGAGAGCTATCGTTGTTTCTACTTGTGCTGCTGTAGCTTCTATAATTACCGGTGTACTTGCTGGTATGCTTGCTTTGGGTGAACAGCTGCCTTCAGCACCAACTGCTCGTCTTTTACTTCTGCTTGGATGGTAACTCATGTCACAATCTGCTTTTATAGAAAAATATTCCAAATTTAAGCTTCATCCCAAAAGCATGTGTTTTTATTCCATAGAACTTGATTCACAGTGCACGAACCACAGTAAAGGACTCATAGTAGAATTGTCTCTAGAATGATTTGGGTTGTTGTGTCCTCTGATCTAGACTGTCTGCCAGTTGATCAGGTTTTCAGTTTTTGGTTGAAAATAAGGGTAAAATATAATAGCCCAAAATCTTGTGATTAATATTGAAGGCCACCAATTTTGTTATTTACTTAACAAATATTCCATTGCAGGTTGCTTATCATGATCGGTGTGATTTTGCTTGTGAGTTCATCAAGGCTTATGCGACACCTACGGTGGCCATTATGGCTGAGTGGGGTTGATAGAAATTTCAGTCCCAAGCGATATGTGTCCCAACGTGTCAAGGATTCAGGTCCAAGTGCTGTTATTCCAGCAGCAACTTTGCATCATTTGATAACATCTGCAGCCAAGGAGAAAGCTTAACTATGAAATTGCTAGAAGATTGCCGCTCATGCTTGGGTATGAAATTGGCTGTTAACTCAGCTTTCACAAACTTAAAAGTGGCAGATTGCTATTGGCAAGGCCGGGACGGGGCATCAAAGATTTTTGATCATTCGTTCAATGACACATCTTGTAGCATATGTTTTGAAGCCCCAAATTTGAAGTAGTTGCTTCTTAAACAATCATTTGCAATGATTTTATACCGCATTATAACTGTAACAAGTTTGGATTTGTTTGGTAAAATTTGAAGGCCGAATGATTCTTCTGTAACAAGTTCATCAATGTTCCGAAACACCTTCCCCCAGTTTCATAATTTATTTCTAGGCATTGTCATCTGATTATATCTCTTCCTAAATTTTCTTCTTCCCATTAAACATTTGGTTTCCAGGAAAGTATACATGAAGCATATGGAAACAAGGACAACAAAGACATGATGGTCAAGGACTGCGTTTGAATAAAACAAAAGCTGATTCTGAAAAGAGTGGCAACCAAAATTTCGTTTAGCAACAGGAAGAGTAGAATAATTCTACAGTTGCTTGTTGGCATGTCTAGTAACAGTTCATGGCTTTTCAGTTGCTGCATCGACCTATTATAAATCATACCAGAGAAAATGGAAAAAAAAAGAGAGAGAGTTATTTCTGTACCTCTATAGTTCATGTTCTTTGATAGAACAATACCTAAAGGTCCACCATCAGTTTCTGCACATTCCATGGAGAAAAACTAAAACCAACCCAACATTGAGCATCATAAAATTCGCCACATGGCTTATCGCAATGGGCCATACTGATGTTACTTAAGGCATAATAGCCGAGTAATGGAAAGCTAGCTTTTTTGTTTTCATATTTTTGCGAAAATAATAGCAAAACTTGTTCTAGGTATTGGTTGGCTTTAGTCTCCAATACATCAACAGACATAAACACCACACTGTCTACAGGATTTAGGACCCCTCAGCAGATAATCTCTTCAGAAATCCATGTGACATGCAGTTGGCAAATTCATGTAAGGCCAAAGCTAGATAAGAAAGCTACAGGTACTTAAAACTGAGCTTTCCTAAAGTGACACATGACTTGGTTTCCTAAGTTTTTGGACAACCTTGTTTCCTTTAGTAGCAACTTGCTTGCCAGTGTGGCGAAGGTTCAGAAACTTTTCATTTTTCCAAGACCATCCTTGCTATGCTTACTATACCATGTGGGAAAAAAACCAAGGATGCATAAGGAAGCTGGTTAAAGAAAGAGAATAATAACTGAATAATTTCTCTTCCCAATCTGCAACTTTTGCTTTGTTAATCTCCTAATGGATGTCATATGTTTCTCGTACAAAATTTCCAGCCTGCGGAAGAAATCTATTATGAAGTAAGTTTCTCCATCAGAGTCAGAAAGTAGCAGTATTTAAAGACTTGTAGGCTTTTGATGCCAATTCTTACCGAAGCTGGTTCTAATGTAATCCAGTTGTATTATATTCATGAGCATAGTGTACCGAAAAGGAGGGAAAGAAAAATCACAAGAACACTGTTCCCACTTATATTTGCACCACAAAATGACCAACGCCTAAGAGCCAAAGGTGTCTTTTCATGAGGGAAAAAGAGGAGGAAGGAAGAAGGGAGGGGAGAATAGGTGGGGACAAAGTGGTAGCAATAATTTCTCTTTTGAACTTCAAATTCAGCTCCCCTTTAACTCATCCTAGCAACAAGCAGTAGGTTGGCACGAAAATCGTTGGCGATTGCTTGAATTTATATTTCAGTGGAACATTATCTAGCGACTAACTATGAATATTATTTAGCAAGTTTGATTTCTAGATAGGCTATAAAACAAATCCGGTTTTTGTCAACTTAAAATTTAGATGATTGTCCCAAATCAAGACTAAATTCTCTCAAGATAGTATCTATTAGTTTCAAACTGAGATCAACATATAGCATCGATTCTCTCGTTTGTAACCTCCAATTAACCATAGATTATGGACTTCAGTAAAGCCTACAGAGGTGCATAGAAAAGGAAATCTACTTCTGCCAACAGCTTGGACAAGATATTTCAGCACGTTGAGATCTTTGCAGCCTTCATTTGTGGATGCTCCCACCACCCCATTTCAGGTGGACTAGATTCTTCAAGGAATATCATTTTGCCGATTCATAGAGTACAAAAGTTCGATTCATTCGCGTTATAATTTATGAAGGGATGATGCGGATTCAGCAATGGGATCATATTGAGGTGCCTGGAATTGCAAAGCTTATCTGCTAAAATCTAAGTTGTCACCCTAGTATATTTCAAACACTGCACTGCAGGACCATCCCATTGTGTGCATTTGAAGATTCTGCTCTAAAATTGGCCCTCTGTTTGCACTTCAGAGTGTCTTTGCCCTTTGATAAGGGGTAACAACTTAATACGACTGAGGAGTAGTGGCTAAATTGACCACAATGGAATTAAGTTGTAAAATAATCGCAGTTATTTCGTCAGATTCCAAACCACAAACGACAAAAGTACACCGCAATGAACAAATGTAGCCGCATTTAAATAGATACTTGTACACAATTCAAATGATGAATCACATCAAAAACCAATTTAGGATAAAACCTACCACCAACATTTCACCGCACATTTTGTTGCTTTGGATAATCTCCAAGTTGCTCCATCTGCCAGCTCTCATGAGCATCAGGCTCATAGGAAGGGGTATACTGCTGCAAATTTATATTAGAAGTTTAGATTTCTTTTGTACACTAAAACTACTTTATGAACAATCAATATCATTTCCTTGAAAGAAATAATAATCAACAAAAAATTTCCCAAGAGCCAGAAAATAAGAAGTGTAGTTAGATCATGGAAGAAGCTGCCTTTTTTCCTTTCCTTTTCTCTATTTTATTTTATTTTTTTTAAAATGGTCTCGGTAAGTAAGAAAACATGCTACAAGTGCAAAACAGAAACAAGACTAAGACATAATGGTACAAATATGTGTGTGTGTGTGTGTGAGAGAGAGAGAGAGAGAGAGTCCAAAGCGGGTTTTAAAATTTTGTGTTCCATTTAGTAGCCTAATAAACAAGCTGAGTAGCATCCCTGTAATGCAGTTTGTCTGTTTTCATTTGATTTCTTTTTATAAAATATCATCTATTTCAGTTGGACTTTCTCTTGCAACCTGATGCAGTGCTTTCCAGCTTTACTTGGTTAACAGGAAATCAAAGCACATAAAAAGTTACAACTGTTACGGCATGTGGACAAGCATTTATTTATTTTCCTTCAAACAGAGGCTTAGTAACCACTCTAAACCGAAAAAAATATATACAATTTATTAAGTACAGTACTTAAGTTTGTACCTCCATCTTTTCCATAAGCTCTTTGGCTGTTGGAGCAGAGATAATTATCTGTCTTGCACCTGGCTTAATGAAACCTTCTTTGACACCATTGTCAAATAATGCAAGCAAAGAATTATAGTATCCATCAACATTTAGCAGCCCAACCTGCAGGGTTTAGTACATACTACTTAGTTTTTTCGCTTATTTCAGTTCCTGAAACTAGAAGGTTCAAAGTTACCGGTTTCTCATGAATTCCAAGTTGGGACCAGGTTATCATCTCCAGCAGCTCCTCCATGGTCCCATATCCTCCTAAATCAACAAAATCCAATTTTTTCCTCAGCAAAATGCAGCAAGTGGAAACATTTCAATATTAAAACAATATGACTTTTAAGTAGTGTTATGAAACAAGATATTATAACCATTCTTTTTATACTTCCAAATTATTTAGGATAATTTTCATGCCAACTACCAGGAAGAGCAACAAAAGCATCAGCTTCTTGAGCCATTGCAGCTTTACGCTCATGCATGTCTGAAACAGTTCTTACTTCACCAACAGTTTCTCCAGATATCTGTGAACATTTCCAATAACAATTTACTATTAATTGGTTCCAATAATTAAAGTAGCCGAAGATATGATTGCTATCTGTTTAAGAGACAACTAGAACTTGTGTCATGGAGAACCAATGAAATTTTGTTGAAAGTAAGAATTTGAATGCTGAAATAAACACGTGCAATATGAAGCATTTTTCATTCAATTAAAAGTAGTACCCACCAGAGAATAGATCAAAGGATATTCCGATTTTATGAAGACTTGAATTCTCAGATAATAACAATTCAACAAGCATAGACCCCATTTCTAAAGATTTTGGAAAGGGACTGAATAAATTCAGAAATATTAGGACATGTTCCACAAGAAATTCTAATATGAACTAGAGCATACATACCTCAAGTGGCATGAGAACTTTTGGAATAATCCTGCATTTGATGAGCAAGGAATTAGTCTAATGATTTAATGTGACTGGGGCAATACTTAAAATTTTTTTGGTCAGTAACTGGTGCAATTCTTAGAATATTAGGATTTAACAGTATGCTCTCCAAGGGAATTTTCTGAGTTACCCAAGAACATGGCAACCTCCAGCAAACACCGTCTTGGATATCAAACCCATCAACCCAACACTTCCTCCTCCATACACCAAGTCTATCTTTCTCTTCACCTGCAATTCAAGCTCAATCAATAAAACAAAAGCACAAAAAGATTGCAGAACAGACACCCGTTTATGCCTTGAAGAAGAAGAAATCCAAAAACAGTGCCTTTCACCGGGTAACACATACCCAGTTCAATACATCAAACACGTAATTCAGAACTCATTGATATAAACTCACAATCACATAAAAGCCAGTAATCTAAAACAAAACGCTAACCATAATCACCAAACAGAACAATCCCAATACAAGACATCAAATATAATGTCATAACTTTACATACAAAGTCATCAAAAGGTCAAAGATTTTAGAACAAGAAACAATAAACCAATATAGTTTGCATACATCGAACTTAGAAAACCATCGGAAAAGAAAACTTGATAAAAGAAAAACACATATCTCGTCAAAAGAAACATGTAAAGAAGACAAACCAGTTCCTTGCCAAATTCAAGAGCAGCTTCACTGAAGACTTCTCTATGGCCAGAGTTGCTTCCGCAGAACACACACACCCTTTTGAACTTGCTCCTTGCATAGGCGCCTCCCTCCATTCACAACCTCTATATGGCCTTCTTTTCATAAAAAAAAATCAATCTTTAATCATTTGAAAACAAAAAGAAAAAGAACAAGTTATGCAGATTGAAGTTTCTCTGTAAATACTTTGGCAAATGAGTATGCAAGAATTAAAAAAAAAGGTAAATAAAACAAAAGCAATCAGGGCGAACGAAGAGTTGATAAATTAAAGCAATAAAAAAAAATGGAGAAATCAAAGGGGGTGATAGAGTTACAGTTACATATTAAGTAGAAGCAAACATGAAAAGCCCACATGCTCCATTCTCTTTCCTAATCCAACGTCCGCTTGTCGGCCTTAAGATTTTATATTAAAAATAAGACTATAAAATTGGAAAGATTTAGGAAAAACTAAGAGCATAATCTGTCCTGCTCGCTCAGAATCTGTACAAAAAATTTAGGAGTGGGAAAGGAAGACGAATAATAATATTATTAGTAGTGGGGGACTCAGCAAGTAGCCAATATTGCTTACGGCTTTCACTGTTGGACCTTTAACTTTTATATATAATCTCCATTTTCTTCTTACATGGTGTCATGTCAAATTTGTCAGCATGGAGAGCCATTGTTAATACATACAAATTAAACAATAATATAATAAATTCTTAGACTATAAATTCAACTTCAGAGTTATATCAAGTCAACTTTGGATATACAGTAAATTTTCTTTCTTTCCTCTTGTAATGTTAAGACAAAACTAAATTTATTGTCCTAAAAAAGTTATAATTTAATATTATAAATATAATTATACTATTTTAATTTAATTAACTCTAATACAAATGATATAAATGTAAACACATGCACTATAATAATAGTAAATCAATGAAATATAATTGCACAAGATAAAAATTATGCTAACAAGTTTTAAATATGTTTCAAAAATTAGAAATATTGTTACTTCAATAAGATTGGTGTCAATGTCAATAAACAACAACCGTAAAAAAAAAGTAAATTAATATAATAAATAATTTTTAAAAAATATTTTATTTTATTAGTTTCTTTTTTTAATATAACATAACCAATGTAATATATATATATTACTATATAAAAATAAATTACTTCAGATAGAACCTAAAAAACTTAAATTCATTAAAATGTAAAGTTTATTTTTATTTATAATCAGCTCAAATTGTAATAAATTTTTTTATGACTGTATTAAAAATAATTTTAGACCAATTGGTTCATGTAAATCTAATACTCGTAAATAAAAGTCAACAAATAATATTTAATATTATCAATTCGATATTTTTATATACTCTTAAATTGTACGAATAAATAATTCAAAATAAACATATTAAATTACGTAAAAAAATTTTAAATTTGTGCACGTGCGTGTGTGCATATGTATTAAAATAATATGTTTTAATATAATAAAATATTTCTTTTTTGTTTTTTGTTTTAGTTTTATTATATGTTAAAATTAAATTTGAACCAAAATTTTTAAAAAAATAAATTAATGATATAAATTTATTATATGATAGAACCAAATAAGGTTTACTTACTTTTGAAAATTTTATATGGTTTGTCAATTCATTGATGGTCATGTTTGGTAGGTTATTTAAATTTTTATTTATTTTGTTTAAATTTTTCTTATTTTGAATTTGAACAATGTAGCACAATAAACTTGTCATATTATAAGTTGGATAATCAAATTATTTGTTATTTAATTTTTAATCAATAAACTTTTCTTTAATTTTTTTCTTCTATAAAATTATTTATCGAGTCATTTGAATTAGAAAAATACCTTTTATTAAATGAGATTTAACATTTAAAAAAGTTAAAATGTGTTTTCTTACTCTGATATCCCAAATTCATCAGCTGGTATAATTAGTATAAAATATAATTAAACTATAATAAAAAGTTTTATGATATTTACCAACCATGGTTTAGTAGGTTTAATAGCGGTCTTGGGATTTTGAGATTGGCAATACAAGTGATTGGCTAAGTTTTTAAATTCAAATCTAAAATTAGTTATATATTATTATTTAATTTTTAATTTAATATAAAATTCATTTCGTACAAGATATCAAATCAAATTTTGACCCACGTCGAAATTAAGATTCTAATGATTGTAGGTTTGTTCTTATTTATAAAAGATAAGTACGTTATTTGTTATCTAATTTTTGAATTAATAATTTTTTTTTGTTTCTCGCAAAATTTTTATCTTAATATTATTGTATTGTATATTGTGTCAATTGATGTTCATTCTTATTTTTATTAAATATATAATTTACTTCTTAAGATTAAACAAGGTTCAACATGGTATAAAGTATTTTTATCTTATTTTCCGTTCATTAAATTTACAAAGAAAGACAGACAAATTTGGTGAGTCCAATTCTTAAAAGAGCTTTTATAACATTTGCAACAATGTCTCCTGCGTTAAAATGAGGTTGTTGTTGTTCAGTGGGTGGGCTCAGTGTTTTTTAGGTCAAGTTTTATTCATTTTTATATACTCAAGGATTCAATTATGAACAGGTGTGACTTTCAACAATTACTTAAGCAAGAAATTAATAAAATAAAATAAAATTCAAGATTTCCAAGAAGGAAAAAGAATTATTGAAACCCATTTCCTTAAATTTTTCTGAAAATTAGCCTATCAATTTGGTTGGCCATGCAAAAACTTGCCTACTCCGCTTCCTCACCTCTGGTTTTTGTGAACTGAAGGATTCAATTATAAACAAACCTAACTTGGTGTCTCTAATTTTAGAAAGAATTTCAAACCCCAGGAAAAAATAATAATAATAAAGAGTTGTAAAATATTGTGATTATTAATGTATGCTTAAAACAATGGGAAGAAGAATTCCCATAAGGTGTGATCATGGAGATGATATTGGTTTCCTGCATTCTGTAATTATATCCTTATAACTTCAAATGGCATGGATTTCTGCTACCCTTGCTACGATCACTGCTCTGTGCATCAGAAGGAAATCATCCCCACCAAATCCTTCGTCTTCTGCTGCGTCGGTTAAAGCAGCAAAAAGGAAATCGGACGAGTTTGCAGAATCAGAAGATACGGCAAAACGAGGAACAACAATGACACCGCCGTCGCCGCAGGCAGAGGATGAAGAATCTCGGGACAAAACGGAAAACGATGCCCCGCAGGAGCTGCCATTGCCGCCGGCAATGAAGACGTTGAGAGGAACGTATTCTTGTAATAATATGACGAGAATTATGTCCCTGCGAAGAATTGACAGCATGAAAGTGGGAAGAAGCATATCAGTGAGGAACCACGATAATAAAAAGAAAGGGAAATTGAAAACAGACGATTCGGTTTGGAAGAAGACGATAATATTAGGAGAAAAATGTAGACCAGACGAAGAAGACGACGGAATCATATACGATAACAAAGGGAATAAGATCCAAGCATACCATAAAAAGACAGAGAGTACTTTCTCACTGTCGAGGACAAATTCTCACATTGATACGGATGCCATTCCTGGACGACAATAACTCAATGGATCATCATACATTGATGGTGATTTCTGCCATTAATTGGAGGATATCAGGTGGGGTTAGCCTAGCTAGTTGCTTAATTTATGTGTTTTTTTTATTGTGGATTGGTGGATATTTTTTGTGATGATCACAGAATGGAAATTCAATTTTGGATAATTATCAGTTGGATTTTCTTTACTCATGATTTCAAGCATGTACATGACTCAAAACAACTTTTCTGAGTGGGAAATCCAGTCATTCTCATGGCACTGTTTTGATTTCTAACTGTTCATTGATTTCTGCTCCATCAGTCATCCTGCATTTTTCGAAAATCCATCCCCCGTATATCACCTACATTTCTTAATATTTATAATAATTTTATTTTATAATAATTTTTTTAAAAAAACAAACTACCTTTCTTCCTCCTCCGGTAATAAATTGACCGACTAAGTGATATAAATAAAATGTTTATTTATTTACATTAAGTATTAGATTATATTCTAAATTTATAATAACATAAAATTTTAGTTATTTTAAAATAAATATTGCATGAAGTAGTAGTAAGTAATTATAAATACTTTTGTAGAAAATTTATATATATATATATATATATATATACATATGTATGTGTATTTATAATAAAATTGTAATTTATTTATTTAAAAATTACACTTATCAAATTTTAAAAATTAAGTAAGAATGAATAAATTAAAATTTTATTTATAAATAACTAAAAAAACTTAGTTAATGAAATGAAAATCAAAGGAGAAGTAAATTTATTTTCTTTTATAAAATTTATCGTAAATTTTAATAGAAATATCGAATAAATTTTATCGTATAAATGTTCAATTGTGATTTTATATTATTTTTGAATATATATATTTTTTAATTTTCTCTTTATTGACAGAGATTATTATAATATTTTAATACTAAATTTATGAAAGTAATTATTACATATTTTTAATTTAAACGTGTTTAATAATAACCAATGTATTATACACAGAGATAATTTATTTTAGCAATCCCACCATTGTTGTATTGATTCCTGCGAAAAGAATTTATAGGAGAGTTTTTAGATGTAATACTTTGTATATTTATTAGTATTATTAAAGGTTTTGGAAAGCTCAGAACTACTGTTACTGTTAAGATATGTTGTACTTGAGAGATTTAAGAGTAAATTACCTAATATTTCTAATGATTTTAATGGTAAGCTGAGGTGGAACCTAACTTTACAGAAGTTATAAAATCAATATCTGACAAGAAGAGGAGAAGAATCATGCAGTTATGAATGTTTGAGGTGGGACCGGATTTCTGTGGCCTTCAGCTTCAACAATAGCATGACACGTGTCTACACCACTCAAACATTCAGTCACTACTTAAGCTCCTTGACAATATTTGATCGTATCATCTTTTTTCTGAGGCAAGAAAGAGAGAAAGAGGGAGAGTAAAGTTGGCTAAAATGGCTTCTTTGGCGACGGTAAACGATTCATTGAAGAGCGAGGAACGGGCAAAGGGTTCACCCATGACCAGAGGAGGTGTTTACGCTGCCGTTTCTTACATGGCTTGTGCTGGTAAGTGCTTATTGCTTTTCTTTTAACTTTTATTGCGGGGATAAAATCTTCCTATTGTTGTCTAACCTGAACGTTTGCTTTGTTAAAACTGAAACTTTGGTGTGTTATTTCGTGGGATTTTCTTTACAAGTGTTACTGTGCTATTTACTTTTGGTTTGGTGACAAAATGCAGGCAAAGAAGTAAACTTTATCATAAGTAGATTTTTGTTAAAAAAGAGGATTGTGGTATGCTTAAATATATTAATTTAGAAAACTAAATGTTGGGAAAAAGAGAAAATTAAGCATGAGTGATTGTTTTTGTCGCACTTTTAATTGTATTGTTAAAGTTATGGTTTGTGTTATTTGACTTTGAAAGAATGATTGAGTTTAAGACTACTTCCATGGATTGAGAGTAATTCTATTTTTGTATTCTGAATCTGCATCCGAATCCTACATTCAATCACATGGGATTGGCAAAAAAAATAAATTATGAATTCTAAAAGTAGACAGTAACATGTGGACTACTTCTCCTACGTTGCAATTAGGAAAGGATATAATATACAGTGGATATGTTGATGTGACCTGAGGACACTAGTAATTAGGGTGTTAATTTGGAATGGATTTAAGATAGAGAATGAATTGTTGGCAATTTCATTATTCATTTGGTGGTGAATGTTGCTCATTGATGACTACAGTTTTAGTCGATAAAATAATGTATGGGATTCTAGTAAGTTCGAGCTCAAAGTGGTGGATTTTAGAACAATTGTGGACAAGATGAAATTTTAATAGTTAACATCAATACTAATATCAACTAGGACATAGTGGAAACTAAAATTCTAAGGGGATACCCAAACCAAATGACTATTTTGGCTTATATTGGACCAGTTATCCATGTGAAGGGCGAGAATTCACGTATATTTTCTCATAGAATTGTGTTCGGATGGATGAAACAGAGAAGAGCTTTTTGGATTGAAATAGGACTGGATGCGTAATTATTTTAAAAAAGAAAAAGAAAAAACCTAATCTTAGGCTATAGTGACAGCACTATACTCAGAAATAACATGTTTAATAAGCATCTCTAATTTCGCCTGTAACAGCATATTATAAACTTCTTACTTGGTCAAAGTGCCTGCCTTAGTCAAATCTGGGAGAACCTATTTGTCTTGACATCTCTTGATGTATTCCTTATAAATCCTGTCCTTATAAAACGTATTCGTCTAGATCCAATGCATAGGTAATTGTGGCAGTTATGGTTTCTTTTGTCTAAACAATGTTACTAGAAAACCACCCTTAACAGAAGACATAATATTCTTGATCATTTTAATCTTCTACATCGATAATCATCTTTCTTTTGGTTTTATTTTTGAGTATTGAACAAAAATGCTGCAATGTGTCATCTGATCAAAACTTTATCTTTTAATTTATTCATTTGATTCTTCATTATGTAATAAATGTACATTTTTAAAGAGGCAGAATAGCTATTGTTGATGCACCTCAGACGCTTACTTGTACATGTTGTCATCCTTTCTGTTTTTAGCATGATCTCTTTGACTTGTGATCTTTCAATGTTAAAGTGGCAGATAACTGATTTTAACAAGTTATTATTCTAGCTTTTGCTACCATGCATGTGTGTCTAGATTAAACGGTTTTCTGTGGATCCAATTACGTCTCCTTGTAACTTTTATGATCATTCTTTCCACTAACTTGTTTCATCATGCTTTTTACTCCATTTTGCAGTTCTCTTGGTAATGTTCAACAAAGCAGCCCTTTCCTCTTACAGTTTCCCATGTGCAAATGTCATCACACTTTTTCAGGTAGCTCAGTTGCCAAGTTGGTCTCATGTGCTAGATTATATATCCTTGAGTTGTAAACTATCAGCTGCTTGTGCTTGTAAGTGATGGTTTAAAGCAATTATTTTAGCATTTTAAGGAGCATGACAATTTGCATATGCACGCATTGCAGATAACTGTCATTTAAAATTGTCCTTTACTTTTGGCAGGTGTATGTAATATTACCTTCTATAGAATTTCCCTAATATGTTGATACTTGACCAATATCATCTTTGAATCCAAATTGACAACAACATTTTCTACTCCATGCATATGTTGCATTGCTACATGCTTGTTATTCAAAATTTTCAATTTTATCCAGCATCACAACATTTTTTATGTCAATTTAAGAACTTTTTTTTCCAAACTGGTTTCTATGTTTTCTCATTTCCTGATTTGGGCATTTTGTATCTTTTGTTGTTCTAGATGCTTTGTTCATGTTCAATACTCTATGCAATGAAATGCTGGAAAATCATCTCTTTCACTGCCGGCGAATCACATAGTATCAGTTATAATCCAGCAACCTTTGTCCCAGTTAAGACATTAGTTTACACTCTTCCTCTGGCACTTTCATATTTGCTTTTCATGGTATGTATATGATGGTTATAACATTCACAAACTTTTTTGCGGGGCCTTTAGTATTGGTTTAAAATTTTCCTTTAATAAATCCATTTTGCTGAAAGCTGGTTACGATGGAAGCTGTGCGCGGTATAAATGTTCCAATGTACACCACACTCAGGCGAACTACCGTGGCCTTTACAATGGTTGTAGAGCACCTATTGACAGGGCAGAAGCACTCACATTCTGTTGTCGGCAGGTGCACGACCCTCTGAACTTTCCTCTGTTTATTGAATTTTGATGTTACCAGAAGCAAGAAAATGGTTATTTACTGTTTTGATACCATCAATGTGTATTGGAGATGCTTTTCAGCTGCTTGTTAATTCCCAAGAGTCAAAAGTATCCCAAAATGTGGTTTTAACCAAGAATAATCTTCCAATATTCCAAACATTGTTGAAAATTTGATACTAACTACAAAAGGTATTGTTTGGTGTCTATCGTCATTTTAAAGTCTGTTCTTTTATATCTATAAAACACCACTGCTGAGTCTTTTGGGTAAGAGCCAAATGACATAAGAAGTCAAACTACTACAAGCATAAAGGTACTATTGTTTGTAACAATTGCAATTAGATGCTTGATAATAGTGAAAGAATATTTCAAACTTTGAATATGAAGTCATATATTAGATAACACAGTTATTACAACTGAAAATCTTTGTTAAATATTTGAAAGAGGATGGTCACTATTTAGGAATATGTTAATTATTATCAGTAGAGCTTCTGTTGAGAAGGAAAAAGCAGATTCTTGTACCCAATGTAACACGAAGGTAGCCACATCCAAAGTACCGTTATGAAATTCATGACCTGTTATGTTAGATGTCCTGACAATAAATTTCTGCTCTCATTCTTACACTTCGTTTTCTCATTCTTTTCACTCGATTGTACTGGTTGTAGGTTTTGATTTCCTGATTTAGCAGCTATAGCATTCTTAGAAGAAGAATACGATTATGGATAAGTGTTATTGGTGGGATGTAAAAATTCTTTGATTGATTCATCATTTTTAGGTTCACATGCACCCTAATTTTTTTGTCCCATCTTTTTATTTATTGGCTTCATTTGGCAATGTTTAAAGGCATTTTTAATTCACTATTGGTATCAAATTTGCTAGTGTGTCTGATTTTGTAACAATCTCAGAGCTAGAAAGTTGGCTTTTACAATCAAAATTCTGAAGATATTTATATTTGGGAATAAATGGTATCATTTTATATGTTAGCTTAAAAGTGGGACTAAAAGTTTCTCCACTACACACCTAATAATGTCATTCCTTGTACTTGCATTAACGGTAGCATTACTTTTCTATATAATAATATGGCTAGTTGCCTTCTTAATGGTATAATTCTAAGGATTTCATTAGTGTGGGGATTATTATGCTCGGTGCACTTCTTGCTGGAGCACGGGACTTATCCTTTGATGCCTATGGCTATGGTGCTGTCTTCATAGCTAACATCTGTACAGCAGTATATCTTGCTTCCATTGCTCTTATTGGTAGTACGCCACTCTTATGCTGTTTCGCGCTTCATTTCTTGTGTTAAATTTGGATAGTTTTTTCCAAAGATCATGACTCATATTTTCACTCTTTCCAGGTAAATCCAGTGGCCTCAATAGCTTTGGCCTTATGTGGTGCAATGGTAAGCTGCAAAGACCAACAGCATTTTATTTGCTTCAGAAATGATGTATTTTCTTTACCTGGTGTTTGTAGGAATAATATGCATCCCCATATTGCTGTTCTGGACATCAATCAGAGGTGACATAGAAGTGACATTGAATTTCCCCTTTTTATTTTACCCAGGCTTTCAGGTGCTTCCTTTTCCATTGGAAAATTTGTAATTCTAGTTTTTAAAGTTCATGACTTACAAATATGGTTGTGATAGAAGGCTTAATATTGTTACCAGCTGGACTCCATCCTCTCCTTTCTGTTTTATGTTTTGCATTTTGGATATATGAGATGTGAAGTGATCATATGTGCTAGGAAAGTCTGCCAATCTGCCATCTAGTGCCCCTCTTTGATTCTTCAGCTGCAAAATTATTTGTTATAATTATCATTGTTAAAACCTAAACAGGAAATTTAGGATATTGTTAACTAATTCTTGTTTCTCTATTAAGAGTCATTAAACATTGTTCATTACAACCAGATGTTGCTAGCAAAAACAACCACACTTGAACTGCTACAAATACAAGCCTCGTCTTCAAGTAGAACATGTTATTCTACAAATTGTAATGTTCATTTTCTTGTTAAAACATGCCAGATTTGATCTTCGAACACCATTCTGTATTTGCTCTGTTACCTCATTCTTTATTTTTTTAAGTCACGGCTGTTTTTGTTTCAATATTCTGCATTCTTTCATGGACATGATTCAACGCAACATGCCATTGTCACTAATTTTTGTGTGTTATGGACAAAGGCCATCGAATCAGTGGTTGATGAGATGGTCTAATTATACATTTCTGCACTAAAATTTATTTTTGCAGGTTGTAACACTCCTCTCCTGTATCATGGCATTCTTAATAAATTATTATGTATTTTTTGAAACACCAACCCTCAATTCAGCGCTGACACAGACAATTTGTGGTAATTTGAAGGTATTTACATAGTTTCTGTCTGCAACCTTTGCTGATACAAACATGCAGACATGTAGGCTTGCTTCAAGCCTAATGTGGTTTGTAAAATTTATCATTTTTAATCTATAAATTTGATTGATTATTAGTGATTATAGGCTGTTTCTGTAAGTTTGAAATGATCATTTTCATTCAAGAGTAGAAGTCAATTGTTTTCCATCCACAACCATACTTGATAAGCTTCTTTGACATCTTGGAATTTTTATATTACTCTGCCTGTACTGTTTTTGTGTGCTGCAATTGACTGTTTTGGATTAAAATTTGGCATTACAACTCTAGGTAGTGCTAACAAGTCATATTTTTCTTGGATGGAACTACATGCAGTGGAATGGATCCTTAATGCCAATGAGAAAGTGTTGGAAACTATATTCAATTTTGTTTCTTTTGATGAATTCGAAGGATGCCCCTCCTAACCAAGTTCTGTTTTCTGTATAACCGTATTTATCATTAATCTCTGTAAAAAATTTAGATACATGTGTGCCTGTTTTCTGGCCCAAAGTGCTCATCCCATACATGTTTTGTTACCACTTTACAGGACCTTTTTACAATCGGGCTTGGCTGGTTGCTGTTTGGGGGACTTCCATTTGATTTGGTGAGTACAAACCTAATCTGCTGGTACAGTATGCCCTTAACATGATAATCTTAGCAAAAAACTGATATATATATTTTTTTGAATTGCTGCCCTGTTTTGTTTCCAGCTCAATGTTGTTGGCCAATCTCTTGGTTTTCTTGGGTCATGCTTGTATGCTTACTGTAAACTCCGGGGAAAGTAATTTTCATGCATCTGCTTGAGAGCCGCATACCGGAGTTAAATAGCTGAAACAACTGATTGTTGCCGAATGTATCAGCCTCGAAATTTTGATTAACAATAACCGGCTCTAGAGCATGTACAAAAACCTCTCCAAGCATATAGAAGATTTATTTTATTAAGCCGTCTGCTTTATATATCAGAGAGTTGTGGAGGGAGGGATCTGTTGTTTTCATTACTGGAAAATACTACATCATGAGATCTGCTACTTTCAGCTTGTATTTTAAAATTTTTAACTTCTTGGTTTACAAGAAAACCCATGACATTAATGGAAATGGCAAAAAAAATTTACTGTGCTATGTTCACAATCTGCTATAATGGAAGTCTCTTACTGCACCATGTGCTACATCATTACATTTCTGTGGTGGATTCAACTTGATGCTTGTTACAAGCAGGGGCGGCTCGGACTTTTAGGGGGGCGTTACAGGAGTTTTCATAGCGTGGATCCAAATTTCTTACATTTACACAATCAAAAAGCTAATTAATTTATTAAAATTCAATTACAAAAATTAAATGTATGAAAAATTAGTCTTCTCAAATTTTTTATTGCCAAATTACTATTTAAATTTTTATAATTAAATTTTTCTATCAAAATATATTTAATAAACAATACGACTAATTCATTTAATCTTTTCTTAAAACATTATTAATCGAGAGTAAGATTGAATTAACTCTATCTTTGAAATGTTTCTTTTTGCAAATGTTATGGTAACTTGTATAATTAACAAAATCTTATACCCAATTCATGTATTTAGAAAACAATTACGATGAAACCTTCCTTCACCAAATTATCAACATCTTCATTTACGAGATCTTCAACATCTTTATTTTAAATTATGTTCATTATTATGGCCGTCATTCATAATTTTATTTGAACTTTTTACCCATCTTTTGTTATAAAAGAAAACTCTAGTGTATCTTCTCTTTTAAGACTGAGAAACATAATCTAATCTTTGCTTCTTCTTCTTTTTTTGCACAGCATCGTTTAACTTTTATTTTATTTTGCGATGTCAAAACAATACTTTTAAGTTGAAGACATGACAGTAAAAATTCAGCAACGATAATATGATTATGACCTAATAAGAAAGATGTAAAGAGTAACTTTAGTTATTATAAAAATATAATCAAGATATTTACAAATTTTTATAGTATTTGCATCTAACGTTTAAAAATAAGATTAAAATAGTAAAATTTAATTATATAAATTTTTTGAAAAATTATATTTTGATATGCGTGTTAAATGATTTAATTAGTAAAATAAGATTATAATTTAAGATAGTTAACTAAATATAAACATGCATTACATTTATAAAGTTTAAACACTTATTGTTCTTTCTACTTCTCTCGTCTAACCTCTTTCTTTTCTCGCCACTTATAATGTGAATTTTCTATATTTTTTATATCTTAAAAAATAAAATAAGTCATCATTTATATATAATTTTGTTTTTATTTATTTTTTTAATCTTACATGTATTATATAATATTAGATTTTTTTTATTTGTTTGATGAGAAAATGATTTTACTCAAAAATTGGTAATTCTTGTTAGACTGAGTAACCTCAAGATGTTTTTAAAACCAACCCAACATAAACATGTCAGAAAATAGGTTGAGTGGGTTTAGGCTTACAGAAAAAGGATTGGGTCACTTCAGTTGCTTGTCCAAGAAACCTTGGTCACAAGCCTAAGAGCATAAGAAATATTAGCTAACGAACTAAGCCATTGGCAACGTTAATTGAAGTGGAGATTTTCTCAACAAGCACTTAAGTCGTACCATCATCTTAATTAAGGATAAGAATCTGTACTATATACTACCTCACTAAGACTTCTAAGATAAATCTAGATTATGTACTAAAGCTTTTGACCCATCTGGACTTGTAATATATATTGTGAAACTTGAATGGTTTAGCAACCAAATGTTGCCCTCAGGGCGATAAAAATTGAACTTGTAATTTGTTAAGGACTAGGACCATTGGCTGCCTTTAGAATCATTTTGTGTAATGGTAGTGATGTCTCTGTTTATTTAGTGTATGTATAATTGAAGGGACAAGGAGATGAGGCACCGAAGCTATAAGAAATGGCCTAAAAAAGTGACAAACGCGGCAAGGTAGGCGTGCCCTTCGATCCTTCATCCAAGGGTTTTCCTTTTTCAGAGCAGGGTTGAACCCAACAAGTTTTGGCATGATCTTAATGTTTTATGAGATGTAATAATTCATAATGCTAACATGCGATGATTGGATTATTAATCTTTTACGATTATTGCATTCTACACAACAGAAAAGAAAAGGTGTTGAGTGGTAATATCAGTCCTTTTTTAGTGGAAACTACAGTAGACCAACTTTCTTGTGCTCCAAATATGAGCCTGCCTCACTTTTTATCTAAGTATAATGTATCTTTGAAATTGACTGACATTAAAGACAATATTATGATGTATCTTACTCGTGTTTTTGTAAAGCGACTTTGAATTCTGACTTGAGTCTGTTCAAGTGCCCCAAAAGATGAACTTGCGTTTCATTTCTGGTTCGTATAAACTTTTTGCAAATGCTACCCTTCTTCTTTGCACTTACTGCTGACAAAATACGTACTTCGGGAGGTTCTAGGAGTGAGCTGCCTGCGTATGAGGACAGATTTTCACAGTGAGACCGAGAGAGTTGTGTAGCAACTCGAGTTCGTGGAGAGGAAATTGCGTTTCTTGTCTCCACAAGCTGACAAGAAACTTTGGCCAACTGCTGTGCATGATTGAAACATACCCATCAAACGAATATTTTCAAAAGCTTAAGGTTTACCTCTATAATTTTCTTTGCTCTTTTCTCCGCCCCTTATTTCATGTTAAGCCAGAGGAAAAAATTAAAGATTACGAATGTTGTTGGTTAAGTCAAAGGAAGTTCTTTCAATGTTAATGCTCAAATTGTACATCGGCCACAGAGATATTGTACTAGCAATAAGGCAGCAATTACATACTCGAGACTGCTAGCTAGCTTTATACGAATATAAAACAAAAGAATGCAACAGGAAGAGAAGAAACTTAAAATTTAAAAAGTGGATCATCTGAATATTCTCTTAATTAAAGATATTAGCTACATTAAGAAAGTATGTTTTCTTTCCTGATAAAATAAAGGTGAGCATGGCCCATTAAATTAGGTTAAAGAAATATCTATACGAGTGCGTGGAACATAGTTGTCTCTTATGTCACCTCTTTAATCAAGGAGTTTCACGTCGAGCATACATCATATTGAAAATCTATACCTCTTTATCAAAGGGAAAGCAACACTTCATCATCAAAATATATTTTCTTAGCCTGCCATTGTTGATTAATTTTCTACCAATTTCTTGATCATCACAAGATCCTTTGCACTTGTAGGCTCAAAAAAATTTATTGTTATAGTAATTGTGACATGCGCAAGCATATCATAGTGATAAAAGGCCAAAGTTGAGGTAGCTAAGGTAGCTTTTGACCCACTTTCATGTTCAGTACTCTTAAGAAGAAGAAACAAATAGGGTCCTAGGATCTGGTGATGAAATGAGAATGAGAAAGGAAATGGTTTAAGGCGTGGAGGAATCTGTTCGGATCGTGGCACGCGAACTTATCGCCCCAAATCATGAGTGAAAAGAGTGAGAGATATGGGGAGAGCTTTAAACCTTTTATTAAAAAGCCTCTTTTACTCTTCCCAAAATCTTAAAGAGAAGAAGTGAATGGCGCCCTTAAAAGAAGAAGTGAATGACAAACTTCAAAAAGACTATGTAACTATGAGATTGTTTGTTGGTGAAAATAAAAAATAAAAAAGAAAGCAAACCCAAGGAGTGTGTTCCCCAGTGCAGGCCCAAGGCAAGGCTTCTTTAGCGCCGGTGTCTCCGGCTTGTGGTGTTGGCCAATTTGCCTATTTGCTAATTGCTATGTGTTAATGCCTTGATGTGTGTTTCTGTGTGAAAGGAAAAGATGACAAACTTTATTATATACGCAACCTTTCCTTGCGTCCAAAACTTCTTTCTAAACAGTCCCTTCGCTGACATTCTGCACTTCTGTTCCCGAGTTTCTTCTTAATTCTCTCTCTCTCTCTCTTAATCAATCTTATTGACTATCTTCGGTTTCTACCATAGGCTGTTAATAGTAATGTATATTTAGCTATAAGCTAAGCAACATATTTTTGGGCAGGAGCCATTTTCAGATTAAGAGAACATTACAGAGAGCGGGTCTATTAAACTTTTATGATATCTTGTTATATTCCCCCAACCCTAGCTAGAGGAGTAGGCTTATACATGTATCAAATCTATAAGTAATGTGATTAAGTGGGCATGTGCAACTTTGATTTGTGCGTGTAAACTCATGTTATAAAACTAATTTCATAAAAATATTTAGCAGAATGCTTGTCCACAAGGTGTGATTTCATTTTAATAATGGATCCATCTGTATCGGTTTGTACTTAATGATCATACATATAAGCCAACTATGTTATTCGCTGTTGAGTATAGCTAGGTTCGTAATCGAATGCAAGCATGTTATATATAATAAAAATTAAAAAAGTGTAAAGGCATTAAAATATATAATTTAAGTCTACAAAAAGGGATAATCAAGAGGTACAATGAAAAGGAGTTGTTTGGGTTATTTGTTGGAGAATATTTCAGGTGCATGCGCAAGAGGAGTTTTTGTTTGATTTATTTTTGAGTAGAAACTAAGCATGGCAAACCCCAAAAGTAAGTTGCTCCCCTTAACATCATTCCACTCACCTTCTACACCTTCTCATCCCGAGGCAAACCCTACCTCCCCTTCCCCTTCTGCCTCTCTCTCTTTTTCTCTGCTTGCTTCTCTATTTGTGTGTCTATATATATGCATATAGATTTCCTTATAAGTTATATCGCCATGATCTTAGATATATATATTTCTTTTCTCGTGTGAGAAAATATCTAGCGTTCATTAGTTTCATTGAAATATCCGATCAGTGTGGAGTTTTGTATATATCATCTAGTTTCGTTTCGGTTTATTAGTAGTTAGCAATGGTGTTGACCACTACCAAGAGTTTGAATATGCATTTGGGTTTCCATTTTTTTTTACAACTTTTTTCCATATATTTTCTAACACAGCAACTTGTTCCATCCAGCTATAGAATTATGACTGAGGATCCCACTTTGATAGATTTCGGATAATATATTGTCCGTTTGGTGATGCTTTTGATATCATGTTTTATGATATACTGTTGCACCAATTTGAAGTAGTACTATTGTTTTTGACACGATTCATTATTCGTAGATCCCATCTCAATTATCATGTCGAACCACATCTGAGATAGCATCTTTATTCCCGTAAGGGACACCATAACTTATCATTTTTTTTATGCTCTTGAGCAGATGGGGCCATATTGTATCTAGTATTCTTTATAAATTCAAGTAATTTTCTCATTTTAGCTGGTATTTGGAATCAATCCAACTAGTATATAAACTAAAATCCTATTCACATTCGATCTTTCTATATGCTTGGAACATCATGCAGGTTGTTTAAATTTTCCTGTTGCATTCGTGGTGGGAGAACTTTTAACATCTTTTCACTTCTGTTATCGGAGAACTTGCTGGCTGTTTGGGAAGCAAAGAAATTAAGCGATATTGGTGAGGTTCAATCCGAAGACGGATTTACACATGGAAGTTGTAAAATACGATCTCAGATTGAGCCGCGCCAATATCACTTTATCTATTGAATATCCTTTTGCTTTCCCACTCACTCACCTCAGATTCTCTTCCTTTTAGCATTTACATACGTAATGTTTTCATGATTTCATCGATCATCTTTACTTCTATCTGTATTCATTACTTTATTGTATATATGTTGGTTCAATGTTGAGCATTTGACATGCAAAAACAACTCTTTTGATTTCTCTGGACAAATATTTCTTTACCCTTTTCCTTCCCCTTTGCAGAAACAGTAGCTGAGTTTCATGGCTCCGAGCAGTTTTCTCAAAGATAAGAATGTAAGTCCGTACAAATACATGCAGCATACATATAGATGAACCTAGCGAATATTTGAGAGTGTAGAGAGAAGTCAGCAGTAAGTATATTCCTTCAATGGAAACATTAATTTGTATCACTATTCCATATATAGTTATTTAATTTGTGTATTCATCCGTACTCTGCCCGGAAACAGATTCACAATGCTTCAGCACAATATTTGTTGGTATAATGAAGCCTTCATGGGAATCAAAATTAAATCCACTGCCGCAAAGTTGGTGAAATTAATTTTGGAATTCTGTTAGTTAAATGATATGATGTTTAAAGCCTTTTAAGCTTTAACCGTGATTTGGGGGTCAAGGATTGAAGGGTTGATTTTTATAAAGAATCAAGAAAACATGCAAGTCTATGGCAAGCATTGACTTTTTTTTGCACACAAATGCGTAATAGACATATTTTCTTTAGTTAATTAAATTTAAAAAAAAAGAGGTTACATACGAAGTGATTCTTCTAGTTTACAGTTGCAATTGTGCCAGCTATCTTCTTTTGATTGTTGAATGCTTCTGTTCTTTCAGTCCTATTGTTCTCAGGAGAAGCATAAGAGTTGTCTTGAGCTTGGAAAACAAGAATTGAGTTCCATAATAGGCCTTGTTACACCATGCTAAGCAAGACCAGATCCAATGACAAGGGCAGTTTTATTTTTGGAGCTTTCATTCTGCACATGCTGGAATTTCCAATAAGTCATTAAAAGGCCAAATTTTCTTTTAGAGTTACTTAATGTGTATGGTTAAGAGAACCATATAAAACTCTAATGTGAACTAACTGAATGCAAACCTTCTTTAATCAAATACTAATTACAGTTGGATAGGGTTTCTTTCAATTTTATTCACTCTTCTCTTTTCTTCCTCAGTTTTCTTGTTTCATTTCTTGCCTCCCTCCTCAAATCTCAGAACTTGAAAAGCAGGTTTAAATCTTTGATATTCTTCTATTATATAGGTGCAATTCATTGCTTTTGTTCACATTCATATTCATTCTTCTTCGTCTACCTTCACATAAATGCAGGAGGGAGACTAATTAAGAGTGACTTTTATTCCAGACTTACTATCATCATCATCATCTCCACGGATGAAAAAAATAAATGATATGTTAAAAGAGTATGTTTATGTATATACAAAGTAATGAAAGTAGATGTGTTTCATTACACATTACACACTATCCACCCACACACCCATTGATCTAGCGAACGCGTATGCACACTATTAAAGAAAATTTAAGAAATGAACCTATAATTTATACTAAATATTTTGTACTAAATGTGTTCATGAAATTCTAAATGTTAATGCCATAGCATCCCATTCATTATCAAATCGAATCCAAAGTAAAAAAAAACTGAAACTAGTTATTTGCAAAGTATTACATGATAGTATCATTTATTATAATATAAACAATGTTGTTTACTAAAATGATAATTATAAGTATCAAAAATATTTTATAAATGCAAGATTTAGAGCTTAATGATGCTTTTAATGGTGGATAAGTGTCGAAAATTTATCGAAATTATATAATGGACGAAGAGTCTCTCCGTACTTGTACTGTAATATACATGAAAATACCATGGTGGTGCATCATTTATTATACGAAATAGTGGCGTGGAGAGTTGCAATCTTGTATTAGTGAATAGACTGAGTTAACTGTTATAGTTAGGGTTCTGATTAGGGATTGTGATGTTTTTGGAATGATTTAAAAGTAAAGTTAAAAGGGTATTTGGCAGCACTAATTCTTAGTAAAATCTGTAACATTTAATACTGCTGTCTCACATCAATGGTAACTTCAGAGCCACCAACCCAGGGCACCCTCGTCTTCTTCAAATTGCTAGATCGCCTAATTATGCATGGTAATCGAAGGTACAGTTGTGAATTAATACACCGCAGGTTAAACTGATCGATGATGACAAAGCATAGATTCTTTGGAGGAGTGCTTCATTGACTAGAAGAATGGAAAAAGAAATTTTACTTTCTGGAAATGGTTTGCAGAATAAGTTAAAGGTAGATAAGATTCTAGTGTCAATGTTACAGAAATACAGCTAATGACTAAAATGCATATGAACTAGAACTTCTTTTTCATTTTGCTTTTTATTGTAGTGAATAATGAATTAGAAGTGTCCTTTCTAGAGCGATTTGCAGAATAAGTTAAAGCTAGATATGATTCTGGTTTGAATGTGATTCAACTTGAGCCTATGACAAAATGCACACGTAACTAGTAAAGTGAAAGCGATTTGTAGAATAAGTTAAAGTTAGAATGAGATTCTAGCTTGAAGGTGATGCATATATGACCGATGGCATGATTCTGTAGCGTCTCAGGAATGGAGTTGAAGGAATAGATTAACCAAACAGTTTTGCGTGGCAGTTATATATACCATGTTCCCACTAGATCATTAGACATGAATGTATATGCTTTGTCAAAAGTGTCCGTGCTGGTTTTGCTGTGTGTGTAACTTCGACGCTAGTAGCTGAAACACTAATGCTTGTTTACTAAGAATATCTTTCTTTAACTTCTGAATATGTTGGATAAAGAATGTCTATAATTTCAGAATCCCATGAGATTTCCAGTTGAAATATGTTACCGAGGGTGGTCAATTTTGAAGTATTAAATCTGGGTGATGGATCTGTTGAATCTAAAGAAAGCACAGTACCCATACTACTACATGAAAAGCATATCTCCATTCGTGGAAACCCAAAAGCATTTGTCAATCAGGTAGCTGCAAATAACAATCTTGATAGGAGAAGTTTAATCTAATTACAAGATATTTCGCAAATCGCAAGGCATGTTCCACATGGATTGTTAGCTCTGTAATCTAAGGTTTTAAAGAAAAGGAAACCGATGCTCCTTTCCTCTTCCATACCTTTCTGGCTCTAGATAATTGAAAACACCCAAAAATTATACTACTATGCTTACATATTCTCTTCACACAACCCCTATAACAGAGGTGGTGTCCCAACCTCGGTTCCAGTGATAGTTGAACCAATAAAGAAGAAGAGATATAGCTTGTTATCTACAACGCTGCTTGCCAGTGTTCAATGGAGAATCTCTGATGTTTTTGGATTGAGCACTTGCAAGGTGATGAGTTCCATCTTGTTTTTTCCTGCGTTTACCTTGCTGTGATAAACGAGAGTGATAAGACAAGATAGCAAGGTCATTGAGATCTTGCAATGGAGTGAGAACCTTTACAATTTCATCCATTGTGGGGCGGGATTTTGAGTCCCTACTGAGGCAATTGTTAGCTAACTGCGAAACTTTTTGAACCCCTTTGAGGGAATAATTCAGCTCCAACCGAGGATCCACAAGTTGATAAAGCTTTCGCTTGTCAGCCAAATATGGTCGAGCCCAGGCAACAAGATTCTGTTCCCCGCTAGGGCGTTTCTTGTCCATTGATCTTCTGCCTGTCAAAATCTCAAGAAGCACTACACCAAAGCTGTATACATCACTCTTAGATGTCAAGTGTCCTGGAAAAGAAAAGGCATGTTTTTCATATTCTTAGGTCAACAAATTTCCAGTGACACAGAAAACTCAAGTGAACAACTAGCTTCCAGAAAAAGACCTAAAGAGCCTCTGAATTCAGTTCATACGTTAGTTTTGGGCCAGCAGCAACCAGAAGATAGTTTGTAAGTCTTGGATAGTCGGTCAAATAATGTCACATTGATTAGATCACATGTACAAACTGTTTATTTGGGAATTATCAAATCTCTGTCATTCATTTTCTAAACTAACAAGTTCAGATAAGATCAGCTTGCATGGTGAGCTCTCTATTATACTGGCACATGATTTTAAACATGCACAATAGTCAACACATGCACAAACTATAGGGTGGCGACAAGAGGTCTGGTTCGATTAAGGAATTTTTCATACTTTCTCAGTGTGTCTGTGTTTTTGATGTACTAGCAAAAGTGTGCAAGAACAATACTCTTGTACAGGTGATAGCAAATATTAACCAAATGCCTACTTGCATAAATGTCTGCACACTCATCATTCCTTCTGCATTGGTTTATGGAGACTCAAATTACTATTTAAATGCTGACTCCAAATCCTTACAAAAGTCTAGTGCCAAGCCAGACTTTAGGGTTCAGTTTGTTATTTCTTACCTGTCATAACATACTCTGGAGCTGCATAGCCATATGTTCCAACAACCCTGGTAGAAACATGTGTTTTGTCTCCTTGAGGGCCAGCTTTTGCCAGACCAAAATCTGAAAGCTTGGCATTATATTCCTGTAGAAGTAATTCCATATTAAGAACTCAGTTAAATCAAGGAGAAAAAAAAATTAGCAATATTCATCACTGACATACCGAATCAAGCAAAATGTTGGATGTCTTAAAATCTCTGTAAATGACTGGTTCTGGACCACCATGTAAGAAGGCCAATCCTTTTGCAGCACCAAGTGCAATCTTAATCCTGTTGGACCACGGAAGAGGTATAGTCCCTACAAAATTTTAGAAATATCAGAATTAGTTTCATTCAGCAATGTGAGTGTATCATTGAGACAATTAAAACAAGTTAGTGCTGGTGTTAGCTAGAAAAGAAGTTATAATAAAGGCATTGTCCTAGTTACTTCCTCTTAATGTTTATAAGAGACTTAAAAGAATAATGTGCAAGAAAAAAATATTAAAATGTGAAAACTTTTATATCTATGAGCACAAATTAGGGATAGAAATATGTAAAGCGGGGTTGATATATACATGTATATACAAGAGAAGCTCAAATTTTCATATATTGAGAAAAAAAAATGTATTGTAACATCACTTAGTTCTCTCAAAGAAGATTGTTTAAAAGTGCTGTAACACTAAAATCACTTTGTTAGAAAACTATGAACATAGAAATTTAAGGCGAAACTTGTCAACTCACTTCTGAAAAGATGATTTTCAAGACTGCCACGAGTCATAAATTCATAAACAAGCAGCCGCTGATCATTTTCAATGCAGTAGCCAATAAGCCTAACAAGATTAGGATGGTGAAGCTGTCCAAGAAAGTCGACCTCAGCCTGCATTATGAACAATTTTATATGTTACAGTCCCAGTGTTTAGCACATAACAAATCTTCTCTTAACAGCATTAATCTACTAACCCAAAATCAGATATTCTACTAACCACCCATTCTCTATGGCCCTGAAGACCATCTGGCTTCAAGCTCTTGACAGCAACTGTAATTCCCGACCCAGGTTTTGCGGGAGCTGTCCCATTTTCTTCAATCCAGCCTTTGAAGACATATCCAAATCCACCCTCCCCAAGAATGCTATCAGGTCTAAAATTTCCGGTTGCAGATTTTAGCTCCTGAACAGTAAACTGGAGCAGCTGGCATGGTGATTTGTTATCTGATGGTGGTGGATCAGGATTATCAGAGGACAACTGAGCTTCATTTGGAGGATATAGCTCCCGATTACTAGCATTCAGGTATCGTATCTCGGTCGCTGCATGAACAGGGGAATGAGATATTCTTTTCTCTTTCACCGCAACTTTTGCATACATCTACTTAGTGTTTGCCAAATTAAGCTTTGTGAAAAGCAAGAAGTCAGATAAAAGGTGGCAAGGAAGCCCCTTCCCCTTTTATTCAGATTACTTCCCAAAATAAAAAGAGCCACTTTCTGAAGTGAGGAACAAAATTTCATGCTGATGACAGGAGAAAACTTAGTAAAATTTCACTATCTCAATCTTTTTCTAAGAAAACTAGCATTTCGCTGTAAACAGAACTCTTCCAGGGTTCATTCAAACGCCAAATTTGAGAACTTCAGGGCAAAGAAACTGGTGATGGTGGAGAAACAAGGAAGAACCCAGTTTGAGATCTGTTGTTTAAATCATAAGTCTACAACAATTTCAAAACACACCAAAAGAATTGTACTTTCAAAGGAGAGAAAGCTTTATCACACCGCTAATCAAAAATATGTCAGAAGGGAGACACGCGCAGAGAGAAATAGCAAAGAAAACAAACTATTCATTGAATATAAAATACCACTGAAACCCAGATTAACATACACAAGAAGCATTTGTCGGGTTAATTTGAGTGATAATAATTATTAAAAAAGAAAACAAAAGAAACAGAAAATACCTGCATCATGAACAAGACTGGTGCGAGGAATACTGTTAGCAGGGTTATTAGAAGCAGAGGATTTGCAGGCACCTCTAACGCCACGAGTTAGAACAGCCCAGCAACCGCACTCCTTCTCCATGTTTGTAGATTGTAACAGTATATTTCATTTCATGGCGCAAATCAGTCAGTAAAATTAGAAGAAGAGAATTGAGAGACAATTGGAAACAAGAAGAAGAAGAGATTGATCATAGTTTAATAGGAGAGAACAAAACAGAGAAAGAAAAAAGACAAGTAAAAACTGTAAATGTTAAAATTGAGTCTTGTTGTTGATGTTGGTGTTGCTTTTGGAGATTGCAGGCATCATCATCACCATCGTCGCAGTGTGTACAAAAAGAACTTTTTTCCCACCACCTTTTTTGTGGGGAAGCCATGGGAATTAGCCTGCCTTTCTTTCCCTCTTCTTTTTTGTAATTACCAAAAAATATATATAATTCTATATTTAAATATATATATATATATATATATATAATAAATAGTTGAAAATTTAAAATAATTAAAATTTAGTCAAGTTAATTTTTACTTCATGTTTTATTTGATTGTATGCAAATCAAATTTAAACACAAAAATTCATTTTTATCAAATCTCCTTACGTCATTTAATCTTTATTTTTACTATTTAATTATATATATAAATAAATATTATTTAAAAGATATAAATTAGTATTAAAAATTATTTATAATATCAATTTGTATATATTTATATTATATATAATTTCTAATACTAATTTGTATATAATCATACTATATAATTTTATACATGTTTATGAAATTGAATAATTTATAATTTCACATAAATAAGTAATTTATGATATTATTTTATTAAAATTAGTACTTAATTTATGTATATTTATTAAATTAAATTAAATATTAAAATATTAAAAAAATAGTATTTAAAGTACTTACTACTAGCTTTTTAATTTCAAATAAGGTATATAAAATATTATTAATATCTAAATTATACTTGTAAGATTATTTTAATTAGTTAACTAATGATTAAACATAACAATATTATTATTAAAAAATACTTTTTGTTAATTTTATAAAAAAAAATTATATTTATGTGTGATTTTGTTGAATTTTAATAAAAAGCATATTGTTGTAGTTTATGTTTCTCAAATAATTATATATATATTTTTCATTTTCTTCCTCTGCCTTAAATAAATTAATTATATAGACTATGAAATTTAGCTTACGTGATTATATTTTATATAAAAAATAAAATAAAAATAAATAATAAAATTTTGCTACTTTAATACATCTTTACATGTTCAAAAGCATATAACTAAAACTATTTTATAATGTTGTTCTTGATTTTTAAGCATTAGTGTCAAGTTTTTATGTAGCATCTTAATTTTTTGGAGTTGAACAAAATTTTATTAACATAATATAATGTTAAAAGTGCTAGATTTAAACTTCTATAAAAATTCCTACATGTTTTTATCTCAATACATATTAAGTATGGTAATTTGAGTTTTTATATTGTATTTATATTATATTAACTAAAGGCCAACTCGACTTGCATAATGATAAATCCAAGAATTAAAATTATAATTCGGCATAATTATTAAATGATTAAACAATTTATAATTATACAAGTTGTTTAACATATATTTTTGAATACTGTAATATAATTCTATAATACTGATGGTACTATGTACTCGAATGCTAATCAATTTTATTTCAAAAATAATTAAACATCTTTTAAAATATGATAAATATAACTGAATTTTTTTAAATAGGTAAGAAAAACTAAAATAAATTTATTAAATTATGAATATGTTAGTGCAATATTACTACTCAAATATTTAATTATATCATAAACTAATTCACGTGTTAAGAACTCAAAATTAAAACCCAACATAATTATTAATCATTTAATAATCATGTTATTTTTGTTGGTTTAATGAATTATGTCAAAAATACCATTGTAGTTGATAGTAATTGTATTCATATTTTAAATTTTATTTTTGCAGTCTAGATTTTTTTTATAGAAAAGAAGTAATACAATATTAATTTAAAAATAACTTTTTCAAAAATTAAAAAAATTGCGCATGTTCGTTCGTTTCTTTTTTTTTCAAATGTATAATATATCTATTGATTTTATTATTTTATTTCATGTTATATTTTTATACATAATTTTTGTTTTTTTTTAAATATGTTTATTGAAATGAATTTTTATTTTAAAAAATTCTATTTTCTTAAAAAAATTATAAACTAAAAAGAGAATATAAAATAATATTATTTTTAATATATAATAATAATAATAATAAATTTTTTTGATAAAATTTTTTTAAAAATATATTAGTGCTTGTTGGGAAGTCATTTCAACAACCCCAAAAAAACAAAATGGTAATCTAAGATTGGATGCCCTCATGTGAATGAAGAAAGGCAAATGCCAAGGACCCCCATTCTTTTCTTAATTTTTAAATCTCTTACATTGCATTGCATTACACTATTCTTGGGTCTTTGCAACTTGCAAATTGACAAAGTCCTTGTTGGAAAGAAGAGGCACCAATTGCCCCCACTGGGTAATCTGGTTCCTGTTATCATACCCCACCACTCAAACTCATGATATCATATGATTTGATCAAACAACAAGATATCCTCATTTTTGAAGGTATAATATAAAGTTACTAAAACCCAAATAATTGGTGTAAGAGAAAGCTCCCAACTCATATATTTCCCTACACTTAATTAGGCATCTTTTCAACAATCACTCCTAATCAATAATGGTATATTCATTGTCAAGTAAGAATTTTTATCTAAATTTAATATTTTTGTAAGTATTAAAATAATTTTTTTTCTTAATTATTTAATAAAATTAAAAATTATCTAATATAAATATAGATTTTTCGGATAATATTATTATTATATAAATAAAATTTTATATAACTCTAATTATATAATTTTAAAAAAAAACACTTTTGAACATCATCTAGCACTGCCTATATGATGATCCATATGACAATAATAGAGCATACTAATTACTGCTTTTTTTCATGTTTTGATTGAAGAACACCACAGAATGAACCACTAGTGCAACATGGTTCCATGATAGGTGTCATCATCATGACGGTTGGAATTTAATTATTTGAAGAGATTTTATTGGTGATTGCATAGTTTAGGGGGGGGCGATGTTTCTTGACTAATTTTAATTACTACAGTAATTTCAATGGCATCAGCACATTTTGAACTGGGTGAACAGACCAGACTGTAGAGTTTATTAGCTCTGTTAAAAGCTCAATCCCAATGGACAGTAATACATGACCATGTTTAAAGCAAAGAAAATGAAGAGGAAAGAGGAGACAGATAAAGGGAAAATTAGAGATGCAAGGATGAGACTGGGACCCAGAACAGAGCAAGAACAGAGCTGTTAAGCATAATAATGGATACAGAGTGAGCTACCCACATGTTTACATTGACAAAACGGGCTTCCTTTTCATGATATATTGATTATATGCTTTGCAGAAAAGCACTTGATACCATCAAATTACACCACCCCCTATAACTGCTAATCCATCTCTATATTTATTTGTTAGCAAACAAAAGTTGTTTACAGAAAACACTGCATACCAACAATATGAACATAATTATTCGTGTCAAATAGCAAACTTCCTTGTTACTTATCAACGGATTTTATTTTTTTTTAAAACAAAAAAAAATAGTCAGAAAAAAATAGTTAATTTTTTTTAATTTATTTTTGAGATATTAAACAAATTTTTTAAGATATAATTTTAATTTTTGATCAAATTTTAAAGATTTCGTTCAATATTTTTAGAAAAAATATTAAACAGAACGATTTTATTACATTAATATAAATAATGTGATAAAATTATTTATTAATTGTGATAAAAAAATTAAAATAAATATTATTTTTAATTATGTGATGAGAAAAAATTTATAAAATTTATTTTTAGTTTTTTTTATTTATAAATAATAAATAAATTTTTTATTTATTAATTAAATATTATTTGTTCTCAATGTCTACTTGTTGGGTGATCAGCACATACACGAGCACGTTATTGATGTTCATCGGATAACGGATGCATGTTGAGGGCCGAACAAACCGTAATTAACCAGAAGGCTCGCCCCAACCCCCAATCGAATCCACACGCTTTTAGACCCAGAAAAGCTACAGGAGGCATCCTATGAAATCCCCAGTGGCTCCCATTTTCCTATACGTGGATCATTCATTCTAAGAGGATTTCACCACAAGGTCGCCGCCGCGGAAACAAAAGAAAAAACAAAAAATGTGAAGAAAGATAAAAATAAAAAATTTAACCGATCAAGGTGAGTATTCGACCTTTACCAATTAACCCTAATTTACTAATTTCTTCACATCTGTAAATGTAAAAAGAGCGGTGAAAACCTAGTTGCCGATTAAATATCTTACATTTTGGTGGTTATGATGTTGTGGGTTGACTGTTCGATTGGTTGGTTGAGGAGAAAATAAATTGGATCACTGCATGAATAAGAAGGGGAAACTGGAGGGGAGAGAGTAGAGAGGAGAAGAAACTACAGAGCGGACGGAAGCTAAATCATGTCTGCAATTCTGTGCGGAAAGAGATCTTTCTTTGAAGATATAGCTGCAACATCCCCACCCGTTACCAAGAGAATCCGTTGTTCTTCTTCTTCACCCGTAAGGTTCTCTCCTCCGAGGTCTGCTTCTATCTCCAATCACTCTCCTTTCCCCGCTGAATCTCATCTAATCGACCAGCTCGCTGCTATTTTCCCTGACATGGACAAGCAGGTTCATTTCTATCTTTATCTCTTCTTGAAATTATTCTTTAATGTTTTAGCAATTTATATCAGACAATTAGGTTGTGATCTTTTTAGGATGGATAAAATGATATGATTTTGTTGACAAAATTTACGGAAATTGCATATAATTTTCCGTATGATCGTTGCTTTTAATTTTCATCCAGTAGCTTGCTTTATTATATTTTTAGCATTTGGGTACATGTATTGATAATCAAAATAGGTTATTTTCCTATGATGTGATATTTTGGGTATGATGACAGTAGTAATGTACAATTATGTGTAATTTTGTGTAGGATAAGTGCTTTTAATTTTTGTTAATGTGTTGTTTGTTAAGTGATTAATCTTTCAAATGTTAATAATTGACTATGCATGTGATGGTGCTTGCTAGAAATTTTGTAGGATCTGCATAAAGTGTTTGGTTTTTTGATAATGAGATTTATTAGTGACTGTTTTGAAATTTTATATTTTAGCTTCTTGAGAATGCACTTGAAGAATGCGGCGATGATTTGGATTCAGCTATCAGAAGTTTAAATGAGCTTCGCTTGGGATCTGCTAATAAAAGCATGCCTCCTGTAGCCCGCAAATCTGATTTAGACCCAGAAACCAACGCTCAACTTCAAGCACAAGGTATGTGTGGCAAATGTTCTGAATCAACAAGATGCTCTCAATTGTGCTATATCTATCCTAAAGCTTCCTTTAGATTAACAAGATATTATGCTTAGTTAATTTGAAGAGATATCTTTTCCATATTTTTACCTTCTGAATTTTGCAATCATTGTTAAGCATGAGGTGAAGAGTACTTAGGCCCTGCTTACGTGAGAATGATGCAAAGCAGGGACAAAATGGAAAATAATCTTTGTAAAAAGCATAGCCTTATCTGTCATAAGCATTGTTTGAGTTGTTCCATTTATTGTGGTTCTCCCATTTTGGAAATGCTTATATCAGATATGGATCTTAAGGGTCTCATAATCGTGACCTTCAAACTGCTCATGATTGTTCACATTTCAGTTTAATGATCTCAATGAATCAGTCATCAAGCCTTTACTCATAAATCATTATCCATCTTTTGAACTTAATCTTGTATATATGGTAAGAACCCTTATAGCATGGATCACACATTTTACTTTGTTAATTACAATATACTTAAAATGGAACTCATGGCATTTTCTGACTTAAATTTGCTACCTGCCTGGAATAAATTGCTCCAGTTTGAATTTTTTGGTCCTCTTCGCTTATAGCTTGTTCTGTGTTCTTTATATCATGAAATTTGAACATAATCAGATATATTTCAGTCTAATTTTAAAGACCGTGGTCCTCGGTTTGTTTTAACCCCAGACTGTTGAAGCTTTAGACCAATTTAAATCTGGGCAACTACACTCCGCATGGCTAATTTCAAGCTGTTACTATTTTATTATTTATTCCACTGTTTTGTGTGATTTTATAAGATGCTTTACCACATCCATAGGCTTCTGTACTGATTAATGATACTTAATCTTTTTGCAAAATGTGCTGAAGTACTTTTGGCAATGTTATTCATAGATGAATTACTTTCTCCCATTTAATCTATAAATGACTATTCAATTTTATTCTTGTTCTTGCATTTTTGTGATAATAATTTGTGGACGTTAGCAATTCTCAAATTAAAGAATACTATCTTCTTGCAGGCATTGCGGTGACTAACGGAGAGGTTCCATCTACTGAGAATTCGTTGGCTACAAAAGTGCTCCAATTAGATGGTCCAGAGTGGGTGGAGCTGTTTGTTAGAGAAATGATGAGTGCTTCTAATATGGATGATGCTAGAGCCCGTGCTTCAAGAGCCCTAGAAATTTTGGAGAAGTCCATCTGTGCACAAGCTAGTGCTGAGGCAGCGCAAAGCTTTCATCAGGTTAGAAACATTGTAGGTGATTTTATATTTGCTTTTTGAGTGGTTTATCAGTGAAATTGGGGTTGGAGGAGGAATTTGGCTATGTAAAATCTAACACCTGCAGTTTGATTTCTTTAATTTTTTGTATTGCTTGTTCCTCAATAGGAAAATAAGATGCTAAAGGAACAAGTAGAAGCACTTCTTCAGGAAAATATTATTCTCAAGCGAGCTGTGTCTATCCAGCATGAGCGTCAGAAAGAGTATGAAGATCGGAACCATGAATTGCATCACCTGAAGCAGTTAGTATCCCAGTACCAGGAGCAGTTAAGAACACTGGAGGTGAGGCCCATGAAACACAGAGGCACACAGCCACAGTTATATTATACTGTTTGGATACTTGCATTTCTTTCTTGTCTTGCTGTTCAATTACATGTCTTCTACCACTATTTCAGACTTCATAGAGTCTAATCATTATTGTTTGATCTTGTGATGCCCGAGCAGGTTAACAACTATGCATTGACAATGCACCTGAAACAGGCAGATCAAAGCAATTCAATCCCCGGGAGATTCCACCCTGATGTTTTCTGACAAAAAAGAATGATTCATTATGCTCTTGTGGGTAGAATATACATAGCGCAGAATTGAGCACTGCTGGAACTTTGTAGTGTTGATGACGTGAAAGGTCTTGAAGTTTTAATTCTGCAGTTACCCGGTGCACACCAAATCCAGGGGCTCGTTCTCTTTTATTACCCAATGGTAGGTTAGATCAAAATCACACATTTTATGAAACTCAAAGCTAAGGGAGTCATGTTTCTGCAATTTCTGTATTTCGATTTGAAATGGATATAACAATCATAGACGTTTCTAGACTTCCAATCAATTGGCATTATTCTCTGTACCAGTATATGTTATATAAAAGGATTTGCAGGGCTTTGGCGAGGATGAAATTTGTTCTGATTGAAAATTTCCTCTGAAATCTAAATTTTCTCAGCTGGGTAGAAATCACTGTGCACGTATAAATACGACAAATGTACAAACAGCTTTGCCAGAACAATAAAATCCAGAGCAATGTGTTTTCAACAGCTGGTCCTTCCAAAATGCGAGTTGTTAAACGATGGAACATATCCAGCTAATATACAATTTCCTGGTTTGAAATTTGCAACCATGGAAAATCTGTCCGTCTGCCTGCCTGTATTGTTTGATTCTTTTCATCCCTCGGGTGTGTTACGCATGGTTTACGTTGCTGCTTTTTTAATCTGGCGGTATCCATGCTTTCTGACAGCAACCAACAAAGGAAAAATCCTGTCATTTGCTTGTCGGGTTGGCAATCCAATTATCTCGCAACACATGCAAGGTTCTCCTTGGCCCCTTTGTCTCTGCCTTTTTACTAGGTTTTAATTTTATTTTATTTTTGTGGATGCTATAATTTTGTCATTTGAAACGATAAACAGAAACAGTCACAGCTTAACTTGAATTTGCACTTTAATTGACTGTTTAATGATTGAAGGATGAAACGGTATCTATTTATTTTGACTCTTTTGCAGGATCAATCAAACTTTTGTAAGATACAGAAAGTCTTGCTTGTTCTTCGGGAACCTAAAATGGTAAAATAAGGATTGCTGTACATTAATCATATATTAAGACTCTCGACTCTTACTCCAATATTAGAGGAATACAAGATTAAGCTATTATTTAAACAACTATCGATCGGACAAACTCCAAATGCTTGCAAACTTCAATATTGTTGGTGCCATCTCGTGAGCCAATGCATAGAAATCCCCCTCTGGTTAGTGCATTATGGGATATGGAACACTTCTGAAACAGTTTTAATTGTTGTATGTACAATCTACATGTTGTGCGCTGACGATCAGAGAAACCGATTAGAAGGCTGAAGAAGCCCTCCTGCGGCTTTCATCATCTTCCTAAACTCATCAAAGTTAACCCTACCGTCTCCATCCATATCAACTTTCCTGATCATCTCTTGCAAATTCTCAACCTTTTTACCTTCGTTTAACCCTAGAGACGACAGCACTGAACCCAATTCCTCCACTGAAATAAACCCATCTTTATCTTTGTCAAAAACATCAAAAGCCTCCTTCAAATCTCCCTCTTCCTCAACCATACCATCTTGTGAACGATTTTGATTCTGATTTTGACCCACCATATCCCCATACAGCGTGCAAAACTCGTCGAAATCGATCAGTCCATCTCCATTAGCATCAACTTTCACTACCATTTCTTCGGCTTCTATCTCTGTAACCGAGAGTCTTAAGTTCTTCATCGACTCTCTGAGCTCTTTCTCTGTTATGAATCCATCGCCGTCCTTGTCAAACGTGGAAAATACCCCTTTCAGCTCAGCTTTCTTGTAAGCCCTCCTTTCATTGTTTGATGAGTCATTACTCTCAGAAGTGTCATCAGCTGAAGGGCAGGTTTTGGTGAAGAAGGACCGAATCCATGGGAAGAATTTATTGGTGGGAAAGTAGAAGAAAATATTAACGAAGCCAGTAAGGAGCAGAACTGCCAACAACAATATGGATATCAGCATCATCTTCTTTGCTGTTCCTCAGTACAACAAAGGAGATTGATTTCAGCAGAAGAAGAACAGCAAGAAATAAGAAAGAGAAAATGTCTGAATTTATTCCAAGTTTTCTTCCATTGAAGAAGACACGCGGTTTCAGATGTTCTTTCGATCCCCACAAACCGCGTGAACTGTGATAACTGATAAAGAAAGCAAGTATTTCAGAACCTGAACGGGTGACATAAAGCTATGTTGCGTAGGTATGCAATAATATCTTCACACATGGTTTGTAATTAATGAAAACACTACTCTTTGGTTTGGTTGTAAGAGACTGCTTTAGGGTTGCGCTGGTTTATTATGCTTGATGAACATTCATTTTTGTTCAAAATTACTTTATATTTTTAATTATTATGATACCAATTAATTTTATTAGCTATGATTTTAAAGTTAAAAATAATTTATTTTCTCGAACACAAACAAGTGTCTTCATTGTTTATATTCAATTAAATCATTTAAAATTTGAATAATAAAAGAATATTTGGCTTTTGTTTCGTTACATTTAAATATGTCATTAAAAAAATTATAATTTAAGATATTTATATTTACTACTAATAATAAAGCTTATACGTGAAATAAATTAATAAAATTTATTAAAAATATTTTTAAATAAAATTTTATTTATATAAATTGTTAACTTAATATATCTTTAACAACCCTTAAATTAGATCCAATATTATATAAAAATTACAAATTAAAATTAACTAAATTTTAATTGTCAAAATTAATGACTAACTAAAATTTTGGGTAATTGATGAATAGCAAGTATGATTATTATGATTCATATGGTGTCATTCACAGTACACCAACTGAAAAGCACTATTTATTATCCCCCATATTTGATAAATGCTTTATTCGCGAAAGTGCTTTTTTTTATGGCTTGGTATTGTCACTGTAGACAACTCAGGTAGAAGCAAAAGCAAAAGCGTGACGACCTTCCCTTTCATATCTCATTAGAAACTTGCTTTAGTGGACTATAGAATTTTCTTTCTCATTGTTTTCTTTTGACTTACACCTTTTCTTCAAATCTTATATATGTATACAAAAGATTGAGTAGGCAGATTATATTTTTAAGACAAGACCTAATACACCACACAACGCATACACATGCACACATACATGCATGCAAGCATGCTACATTAGTCATATATTTTGAAGCTATATCCTCTATGCTTAGGTTAAAACTCTCGTAAAACTTTTAACAATATAATTTATTAAAAATTTATACGATGATTTTGTATCAATTATCATGACATAAGTTTGTTCTAATAATTCATGTTAAAACTTATCCTAAACTCACTCTCGAGCAATATGAGATTTCATACACTAAGTATTTTTTATTTTTGTTTGGATCAATAATGATTAGTTTTATGAGGTACCATAATCCTAATTGGATGAAATTAAATTTTAATTTGTCACGGCCCAATTAAATTTCGTATTTCAAAATTGAAAGCCCTGTGGACTGGCACCGATGTGTTGCACTTCTACTTTCTGAGCGAGGCTATTCAGCCCACTGACATTCATTCTGAACCTCCTGGCCCGAGCCTTCCGTACTATTCACGTAAAAAGAAATGGCCCAGCATAATCCATAAAATCTGACCCACTCTGACTCGATCACATTAAAAAATATTTTAAATTTAAAATTTTTTTTTATTAAAATTATTTAATATATAAATAAAATTAAATAAGTAAAAATTATTTTTATATAAAATATATTATAAAATATATATATATTTAATAAATAAATAAGTTCGCGGACCAATCAAATCTAATCTGCGATGGTTGTAGGCTTAACCTAAGTCTATGACGATCCCTTATCTCCTAATCTAATTCGATGCATCAGGAATTAGGTGGGGTCTTCGTTGTTCATGAGTCAGGTTGGAACCGTTCAAGCTGGCTGGACCCCCTCTGGTCCTCTTCAAGCAACAACTCAGTCACTCATATTCAACTACTAAAAGTCATCTTTTCAATAATCTATCCAAGATATTGAGATTACCCATTAATCTCCATTTGTCTTTATTCGTCTTCTGGTTAATAAAATAAACAACTTCTTTAACTACTTCGGTTCTGTGTTGAGTTGATATGATAGATGTTACTGGTCCACCATTATTTTTGGTGTCCACTCACACACTAAATAGAATCTCCCATTGTAGCCTGATTTATTTGTCTTCAAGCTAAGCCTATTTTTACAACTCAGACCCCACCTGCAAACAAAAACATGTGTATATATATAAAATTAATAATTGAAACAAGCGAGTATTTTCGATTTCTTGAGCAATTGGAACATAGGAAGCTACATCCGTCCGTCCACGTGATGGATCGTTTAATTATTGGGGATTGGGCCCAGTTTTGGTTGTTGGGGGCCCATATAAACTGTTCTTGTTGTACTCACTAAAGTCCAAACGGCCCACTTTAAATTGCTATCTTGTTCTGATGTTGTAAACTACGGGGTTTTTGGTCGATTTTTTTTAAAATAATAATAATAATAATAAAGAATATATATATATATATATACATGTAACACTGTTAACAGGCTGTTAATTGACCCCATGAAAGCGACCATTATTTCATCTTTCTCCATCACGCTCCGTCCCGTTCTACGTTCGCCTTTATTCCCTCTTGGGATATTATCACATGCTTCCACCACTATTCTCCTAGGGTGGTCCCACCCCCCAAGTGGCCAAACCTGATTTTCCTTGTCACAATATACAGCAGATATGGTAATTCCATTCATACCATGTCTTGTATTTGCATTTTCACATTTTTGGTATCGTTCTTCTTTCAATAATGAAAATAATTTGGATTTTATTTTTTGACATTATTAAAAATATTCTTTTAAAATATTACATGAATTTAAATCAAATTTTTAAACAATTAATTATGTGCATTTAAAATTTATTTTTATTTTTTTATATTTTAACAAATGATAAATTTTGGTTACACGCTCGTCTCGATAAAAAAATTTTTAATTAATAAAAATAATATTTTATTAAAAAAATTTAAAAAAAAAGAATTAATTTTAATTTAATTCAACTAATATCGACAATCTTTAGTTCATTCCCAATTTTATTATAATAATTATTTACTTTCATTTGACCTTAATTATTTTAATAATTAAAACCCAATTTCATAATTAGACCATCGCAAGGCCACCGATGATTAGGACAGAATGGCAATTGTCAATATTGGTAGGGTGTAAAATGAAATTAACCTAAAAAGGGAAATGAGAAAATGGGAAGGGGGTACGGTGCTGGTGCCGTACGACAGAGATGATTAGATCAGATGACAGGCGGGCGCAGGGTTGCCTCGTGCACTCTCGATTTGTCACGAATCAAAATGAAAATATCAGTGGTGATTTGGACGGTAGCTGATTATGGGTCCCTCAATTATCATGATAATGCAGTGGTAACAGAAACATTTAATCATTCCCTATGCACTTCATTTGTCATTTCATCGCCTTCCTTCCACTTTTATTTTAACACGCAAACAGAGACAGTTACAGAGCTTCTTGGTTGTCATGGCATTTACCGTAACCAAATGGTACTTGGTAAATTTCCAAGTACTGCAACACCTGCCTGTTGCATATGCACTACTTGTATTATCAAAGTTAATTTCATCATTTATTTTTATTTATTTATTTTATACTTCAACTTGCTACAGACACACGGCTATTTAATAGTGATATTGACGGAATTAAATAAAATATTTTTTTATTATTTTGTTATAAAATATTAATTAATAAATAAAATTTATTAAATTTTTTATTTTTTTATTAACTAAATAATTTTATGATAATAATTATATTTATTTAATAAAATTATCACATAAAACCTTTTTTTGGACTAATTTTTCCGAATAAAATCTTTTAAATTTAGCCTCTCTCTCGTGTTGTTGGGGCCCACAGCACGATTTTTTGGACGTATCAAGAAATGAGAGTTTTTTTGGAGCGGCGGATGAGCGGGTCTAGATCCAGGCTATTAAACATAGGCCCAAGGATATGTCGCGTCAGGATTGGGCTAGTACAGTGTCCTTCTATTGAAGCTGGGCCATGTACGTATGGACATACACACATGCAAAACCACCAAAATATTCCCGCGTCGTGCATGATTTGAAAGACGTGACCGCAATTGTTTTCTTCTTTTTCGGTGACGACGTGACTCTCAACGTTTGTCAATAACCGGCATCCATCCCATCCTGGCTCTCCCCCTTCAGTTCTTCACCTGCCCGTAAAACGAATTCACCTGTTCATCTCGTGAACAGTATACTTGACTCCTGTGAGCAGATCGGATGTCTTATTGTAATATAATTTTCATGAATTCATGAACACTATTGCTCCCACCTTTTTAGAACTTAAAAAGCATCTTGGGCTTAGGTAGGCATCAATTGATAATACCAATTTTGGGAACCGTCTAGTGTCAAAATCACGAAACGGATAAGTTATCAATTACTAAATAGATTACACAGTGTACTTTTATCTATAAAGTCATAATCAGTATCAATCTGTCATCCTATGATTTATCTCTTAAAAGTATACAACGGAAGAGTGGGTGCAAAATGATTTTAAAACATCACTCCTGCATTCTTTATATGGAGAATATCAGAATTGTCCAATTACCCCAATCTTGCCCATATGAAGATGTTTCAAGTATGTATAAAAGAATATAAGAGGTACAAGTTTGATATTAAAACATATCTCAGGGGTACCGAATGCAAATATCCATTCGCGGGTTGACGGACGCTGTAACTAAAAATTATCTTTCGGAATTGGAATAAAGGGTGTTTGCGCAATCGGACGGTTGAAATGGGAAACACAGAAACTGCCAACGACAAGATCGTGGGGTTCAGATCAGAAATAATGTTGATTAGCAATAAGGAAGGGAGACTTGTATATAACACATACGGCCGTCCACTTGCGCCGTACACTAACAAAACAAAACAAACTATAATATCAATCAAAACTGATCATACAAACAACCAACCGGTGGTGATGAGATGGACCTGACTGTAACCGATCTTCCAAATATTTATATAATAATAATAATATTACCACTTGTCCCAGTTATGTGGGGTCCACATCTTATTTACCATTCAGTCACCTCCTTAACATTTACCGGTTCGTCAAAGACATTTTTAACTCTTTCTTTTATTATTATTATTATTATTATTATTATTGAGAGATTTCTTCCTAAAAGTAATAGCCGCAAACACTTTGGATTTAAGCCATTTACCATGAAGGGAAAGAGAGAAGTGCTTTGTCACCTTATGGTTGGCTTTTTTAAAATTATTAAATCATAATTTTGTTATGTTATTTACGTGTCTTCGGTTAGTAAGTAATTCAACTTACTCGTTCAAATGAATTTAATTTTAATAAAAATAATTTAAATTTTATAAATATTTAAATAAATCAATCAATTCTAAGTCGGATTCGAATTCCATCTCTTTTTTTACTACTATCATAAAAAAAAAGAAAAAAAAATTTTGAATCGAACATAATGCATTTTTATCGACGTAAGTAAAAAATATTTAAAATACATACAAGAAACAAAAAAATAGATATTTTGTATTCTTAATTTTTAAGAATTTAGTGATACACACGTAAGCATAAAAAATAATAAAAAAATTATATTTTATTTATACTATTATTTTTATTAAAAATTAGTCAAAATATATAAAAAAATTAAGAGAAAATTTTAAATAAATTATAAAATAATTCATGTATGGCGTGAATAATTGATTCTTTTATGTTTTGAATTATTTTAAATTATTGCATGTAATGTGTGATTGAATTGTAGCCACTCAAATAACCAAAATAATAATATACCAAATATCTCACACTAAATAATTACATTAAGGTAGATGGGCATGGCAATATCTCCAAAGTAGTCAGTCACATCCTTGCAACGAATGGGAAACTTCTTATCTACACGAAGCAACCAAAATATAAAAGGTGCAATACAACACCCTTAATTAAAACACTCAACCTTTCTTTTCTTATCTCATTTTTCCTATTATTATTATAAAAATTTGTACATTAATATAAATTAAATCCCAAAATTTATTATATTATTTAAAAATATATGAAAAGGGGGTGGGGGATAAGTGGATCCATGCATGCCAAAGGGTATCTCCCAAAAATCAGAACCATGCATACAAAGCAACAACAAAAAGAATAAACAATTGTCTTATAAGGTAGTGATGTAGAGGTAGAACAATCTCAATTCAATATATACATACATAAAATTAAATTTAAAAAAAAATAAATCAAAAAATAGGTAGCATGGTTACAGCATCATGATTGATGATTACATAGATAATATATACACATTTGATGTTAACGATTGGGGGACCATAAACAACCCATACCTTTTGTTTCCAATAAATTAAATTTAAAATAAAAAAATAAATAAAATAAAGAGATTCATCTAACTCACATGCAACCATGTGAGGGGGATGGGATGATTTTGTAAATTTAATTTTATAATTTTATATATTATAATTAAAATTAGCTTAAATTAGTATTTAACATTTTTGATAAAATAATAAAGAATTAAACCTCGAATATTGATTATGAGATCATGATAGGTAATACTTGTATTAGGATGAGATGTTTTAACTTATATATATGAATGTGATTTGTTTTGGTTGTAAATGTACCCCACGGCGCACTCACTAGTAAAGTAAGGTTGTGTGTAGAGAGAGTGAAATGAAACCTACTCTTTTTCCTGTCTATAAAGCATTGCTTGTGCACAGAGATACATTATATATGGTAGAGTGGTCCATTAAAAAGCTTGCAGCTCTTTGTATGGGTTTACTGCGTCTGTCTTTCTCTTTCTTTTTCTCTGGTACAAGAAAATCAAGCAATAGCCATGGGAGTTGCGAGATCTGAAGAAGAAGAGGAAGAGACTTATTTGAATATTACTACTTTCTGGGTCATGCTTTTCCACAGCTTTCTTGAACTTTCATTTAGTTTGCAGCTTCATTTCTTTGAGATAAGATTTGGAACCATGGAAGCTCAAGAAAGCTGTGGGAAAAAATGGCAAATTTCCAGGATTTCCACCAAGATCTCGTCTTCTGTAGATGCATGGATCGTGGTAATTAACCCTTTAATTTCTCTTGTAATTCGTACCCATTTCCCTCACCAATTGTTGTTCATTCATCAATTCTTGCATTATCCTTGTGCTTCTTATGCATATGTACGATGTGGGTATTCTTTCTTCATTGTCTGTGATTTTTTTTTCTTTTTTTAACCTCAGTTTTTACTTTCTGTTCCTAAAGCGTTCTTCAAGAAGGTAAGAAATTATCCGCAGCATTACCTCAATTTACTGCAACACATACACACACACACACGTTTGAGCCATGCAAAGTAAATTAACCTAATTGTCTGTAAAATTGATGCAAGTTTTGCTTTACACTGTGCATACAAACATACTGTTCCCTGAATCAAAATGGTTAAAAAAAATTCCCCAGCTTTGTTCTCCCTGTTGGGCATTTGGTTTTGCCTTTGCATCATCTCCTACATTTCTGTGAAAAAGGTTAACCTTTTGTCAGTTTGTGACATCATTTTTTTAACCAGACTTTCTCAATTTTACATCATTTTTTTTTACCCATCTCTCTTTTTCTTTCTCTTTCCCACCGTGGTAGTTGAGAAATGTATTATAATTTGCAGATATACATACAGAACATGATGTATTAGATCGCAGAATTGGTTGTCTTTGTACACACAGCAGTAGAGATGGCACAGAGCCAACAGACCATCTCAACTGTCCAACCTACTCAATTATTATTCTCTATTTGATCTGAAATTCTGAAAACACTTCAACTGCAGATAGCATTCGCATTTAAGTTCCTTTTGATCTGAAGATCTGTAAACACTTCAACTGCAGCTAGCATTCGCATTCAAGTTCAGTTCAGTTTACAACTCTCGAGTAATTATTAAATTGGGGTGTGCCGCTTACTTCCAGTTTTCATTCATCATAAATAGTTGATACCTGAAACTATTTCTGCTTGGAATATTTGAATGGTTGTTGAAATTCCAAATTAATTACCTTCTTTAATTTCAGTCTTATATATATATATATATTTTGTCAGTCTAATTATCTCATTAACAGAATTATTGCAGCATTGGTTTTTGCTGTTTGAATGTTCATTTCTTTGGACTTTGTTGTTATATATCCTAAGCCTAGATTAAGGGTTTTCTTTATTTTCCTCTTTTTAATTATGTGGAGATGAATACTTCCAATTTTACTGGTATGACCTCTGGCAAGTTATGACCAGTCCTTAAGGATACAATGAGAAGCCTACATGTCAAAACCAGAGTCGCTGATATCACAAGGCCAAAAGCACTATTAACTTAAGCTAGCCACTTCACAAGCACATCTTGTTCCATCTACTATTCCTTTTTATTTAAATCTCATCCAAATATCTCTAATCAAGTAGCAATAAATCACTCTTGCGGGGCATTAAGCAAACCACAAAATACAAATACTCATCAATTAGTCTCTTAATCAATTAGTTAATTTGGTACAATAATGAATAATAATTAAAGTTGGGGGTGAATCTATAGTTACAGGCTGTTAAATTTGAGAATTAAGGGTTAACTGAAAAGCAGATAATTATGTGTTAAGGGAATCTACACCTGATACGCATTAAGTTTAATCACAGTTTGAATGTTAAGCCAATGGAATAATAATAATCCAACGATTCTGATGAAGAGCAGGTCCACCCAAAAAGCAGACTGTATAATAGGACAGACAAGGAGGCATGGCAGTTCTGTACAATATCGTAATAGAGATGATGCTAATGAGCTGCTCACTAGATCATTAATTAGTTAATTAATTTGAGCTGGCATTAGGCCTTAATCTAATCTTTGCTTCTCAATGTGCTCCATCTTATGAAGTTAATTTGTGGCACGGCATGATGCTCAAGTACAAAAACTATGTATTTTACCAATAATAATCAAATTTTTATGCTTGCAAACTTGTGCCTTTTTAGTATACTAATTATATGTATCTTTTTCTTGCTGTTGACTGCAAAAGATAAGTTCATAGTGATCCAAAAATCACCAAGTTTCCCACTTAATGTTTTCTATTATTACCCATTTACATTTTCCAATAGAATCTCCTTAAATTTATTGGAATGAATATTTAATCTAATTGCATGGACTAGAATACATGAGGGTGTGGCTCTTTTCATTGGTTTGAATTGATTGCATTCCAACATTTTCTTTTGATATTACGGAAAATAAACCAATCTCGACGAGATTTGGACTCAAATGACAAAAAGAGAGTGGAACGAAATGTTGTCCAATGTACAGCTTCTTCAATGATGAGAGTACCTAAAGCAAAGATACAATCTAATTTACTTTGCAGAAAATTGCTAATATCTGCTCAAACTCTTGTTCATTGCCACGGAAATTTTAAAACCATGCAGATGAAATGCTGCAAAGGACAACTGGCTGTTAAAGAAATTAATAAACTAGTGAAGAACAAATGGGCTCTAACTTATTCAAAGAGAAAGAGAAATGGCAGGGGAAAGCAATAATGCCGCCCCCATGTGTTGGGGAAATGTTACAGTCACGTCGCTATTGAAATAATAAAAACAATTTCTGAACCATTCGAACAACAAGACATAAATTGAAGCTGCAGAGCAAGTGCCAGCCCTACTTCTGCTTTCTTGTTATCTGGTTCGAAAGTGCACGCCAACAACAAAATGGAAACTCTTTGAACTCGAGAGCAAATGCAAGCATTTTGTTGCAGAAGCAAAAAAAGAACAATCATGATCCGTTGAGGCAAAGCTTCAAACTTGAATCCAAAGACATGAACTAGACAACTGTTTTGGATCCTATAACATAATTTTCATGAAAATGGAAAGCGATTTTAGTTCTAAAATAATGTAAAATGTTATGATATCGTTGGACTTCTTGTTTAGTAAATCGCAGGAAATTAAGGAACAGGAGAAAAACAAAGACAAGTTGGAAGCATTAAGAACTTCCATTATTCTGCTGCATCTATACTAACTTTTCCTGCAAATAAATAAACAAAAACAAAGAGGGCATGCATGATTCATGCATACATACATCTATTAGGGCAGGCTGCACGTGTATGCATTCGAATGTAAGATGAAAGAAGTAAAAGAATTTGGCAAACCAGAAGCAACGAAATAAATAAATAGATAGATCGAGCATCCTCTTCTTTTCTTCTCCTCCGAAAGCGAAAGAGATATATAGGAATCGGTACAGGTTGTGAAAATCATCAGGAACCGTTCCCGAATTGCAGCAAATAGTTTAGGTAATAAGACAAAAGTTACAGTACAAAGAAAGCCAGATCTAGTGGACTGTGCGTTAAGCTTCTTAATTCAATTAATTAATTATTGTAACTTAGTTTTGATTCACACATTTAACCTATCTCTCTTCTCGTCTTCAGACACAAAGCACAAGAAAAATTTAGCTTTCTCAGCAACTTTCTCCCCGGAAGGGAAGCTAAACTAAAGTCAGGCAGGCATAAATATCCTACATATATTTTGACATGGCTGAGCGGTAAGCAATTAAATTATGCTGTTTAATTACACATTATCCCGGTGCTTTTCCTTGTAAGTCTACATCACTAATCAGCTTGACACCATAAAGTTAAGGTCATAGTAAAGATCAAGACGTTTAAAAATTCACACTAACGAATCCAACGGAATAAAGGAGAAATATTCATTCATGATTTGATCCAATATAAAGCATACAATGTATTTTTTAGAACAAGTTACAGCAAAGAAGTTTAATAATGGTGATTAGAATAAAGTTTTAGATTCGTTGGCACATGTAATTAAAGTATGCTGGATCATATGATCAGTGCAACATTTATAAAATAACAAAAGAGGAGGCCAATTAATTGGAATTGAGCTCTCCCGTGAGTGCCTCTAATTCCAGCTAAGGTCAAAGAAAGGTGTCACTGACTATTAAACTCCACACTGTACTTTTTCTTATCGGAGAATAAGTCCCAGATCGCAAAAATTGTGTGGTTTTGCAATAGGGGTACGATCTCAGACAATTTCAGCAGAACCAAGACAAAATCAATATGTTTTCTATGAATGTTACCATTTGGAAGACTTTTTCTTGCCACTTAGTTTTCTTTCCCTTCGTTGGATAAACAACAAGAAACCCTAATTTCCTCTTCCAAGTTTCTTGTGCATCGTCCATGTTCAGGGTTTTTTTTTCTAAAGGAGGAATGGGACACCCAACATTTATCTAGTTTTTCTATGTCCATTTTCATGCTTTCACTTTGTTTCGTTTTAAATCCACGGGTCAAAAGGGATGTATAAATTTCGCTGTGGATCCAAATGATATAAAAGGAAGTGAGATATTGATAACATTGTGGTCCATGAAACATTCAATAAGGGGGGCTTTCTCAATCTAATTACTGCGTAGATAGTGAACACAAAATACTTCTAAAATGGTTCAAACTGAGAGATAGAAGGTAACCCTAATCGACATAAATTAAAGAACCTTAGAAGATATACAAACATCAAGCCAAAATTTCTTTTGCAGTAGCAGAATAACCACGGCAAGTAAGGAATAATGGACACTTATGTTTTAAAAGTTGGAGAATTCAGTAGAATCTGCAGAAGAGGATGAATCTAAACAAAGTGACTGAACTTGCTGATACCTTATCGATCGGGACAGAATAAAACAGGTCAGTGGGTCTACATCAGTTTATTTATAAATATCAAGTGAATAAATATTGCTTTTGATCTGCTTGTAGATTTATCTTTTACCTGCAATTTAACCCACACATTCGTTGTACTGTAAAGCAAATAAAAAGGAAATAGAAATCGATTAGATACTGAACAGAGACGAGAATCTACACTGAACAAACAAATGCTTTGAGTGCTTTCCTTTGAAACACAAATGGGTTGATGAAAGCAAAGAAGAAAATTAACAACAGATCCATGAAATGCTACAGCTTCTTTCTCCATGAAGAAGAGCAGCTTAACAATGAGAGTATCAGATTTGCTGACTTCTCTCACAATTTAACAGTAATTATAAGTGAATATTTTGTCATACTTCTATAGATTAATGGAGCAGTCAGGTTGAGAAATTTCTCTCTTTTGAAGCAATATTCATGCAATAAAACCGTTTGAGATTGAGCTAAAGGCATATATCTTCCATGGTTAGACAGTATGGGTACTGCAAGTCAATGGATCCAACAAATTAACAAAAGGGTTAACAAAATTCGACTTAACAAAGAGAAAAAAACATAGATCACCATGAAAGAAGCAGATATAAATTATACCAGACGAAGGATATGAAGACCGATCTTGAAATTAACCAGTTGAACCTGTCTGTATCTTCCCACAGCTTTATTGAACCGCAGCAAATAAAATGCTGCCATGCCTCCACATGCAACGCAACGATGTATAGATCGATGCAGTTCAAGAAAGCTGTGGAAGAATACAAAGAGGATCATATCCTATTAGGTTTTGTTATCAGGCAGAGAAGGTTCATTGCCATCAATCAGTCAAACCCTAAAAAGAAATTAAAAAAGAAAGAAGAAGAATAAGAATAAAGTGAAGGGGAAAGGCGTAGGTTTAGGGAAGACGAGAGGGCTGTATTTATAGGCAAACCACCAATCCCAAGAAGAGAATTGGGCCTAAGATTGCTGAACCCTAACTTTCGTCCTTCCTTTCTTTTAATTTAATTTAATTTATTATTATTTTTGGGAGCAAGCATGTCTGTTAAAATGGCCGTCTAACGATTGATCCCATTAACCCTAACAAAATACAAAGGTAATTAATTGTTTATTCCTACGTAGGTCATGGATATACGTGCGGCCGGGATGCAACCGGCCTGATCTGACGGTGGCAGTTACCCTAGTCGGGGAGCATTGTGGGTCCCGCCTAAGATTTATCCTAAGAAAATTCCTGCTTCACGCGCCTTGAAGCAGTTGGTTTCACTCCCGCTCATTAGGGTAATTTGGTGTAAATTTCAATATGTTTGAAACGGATATGATTTCTTTTAAATTTAAAATATCCATGAAAACTTCTTTCTTTTTTTCACTTTACTAATTATTTTTTATATAAATTTTAATTTAAATATATTTAAAACTGATATGTTTTTGTTTAATTTTAAATTTAAATAATTAAAAAATATATTTTATTTGATAATTACCTTAATAGTTAATAATTTTTAAAAAAAATTACATTATTTTAACATTAAACCCGCCATTTATTACATATCATAGTTTAGATCGGTGGTTAATGTAATAGTTAGCCTTTTTATCTTATGTATATTTAAAATAATGAGCTCTTTGTTCCTCCCTTTAAGGAGTAATAAACATTAGAAACTTATGCTATATTTAGTGTCATTGTCGCGTTATATAATTTTTTGAAATATTAATTAAAATGTTTGTATAATCTTTTGAAATAGCAATTGAATCGTTAAGAACATCACTTTCTCTCTTTAATTGAAAACACTTAAGTTTGTGTTTATTTTTGTCATATTGATATTGAATATATAAATATAAATGATACGTTCGTTTTTTGTTCATTATATCTAAATATGAATTTTTAAAAATTAATAATTTCACATATTATAACCTCGCAAATAATTAGAGTATTTTTAAAATTATTATTGAATGAATTTATTTGCATTTGTATGTATCGAGTTTGAGGCCAAAATTTTCAAACTAATTTTATTCTTGAAATTTTAATAAAAACCACAAAAAGGGTCCTAAGTTATATTTATGTAATTAAAATTTTTATAAAAAAAATTTACTAAAACATAAAAAAATTCAACATGTCACACCAATTAATAAAAACATGATACAATCAAAATTGGCTTGTAGATTCAAACTACTATTGACACCAAACTAGCAAACCTCTATCATCAAACAAATCATCATTTTTTGTCAATTATCATGCACATAGTAATATTTTTCAAATATATTAAACCTAAAACTTTTAATCCTAGTTTTTATCATAGAACTGCCATAGCCCATGTGAGTGTCAAAATAGAATTTAACAATTGTAACACAAGATTTCGACATGCAACTTTGATCCTATTCTTCCATTATTATACATAGTGTCATGATTCATCAACTTCTTCACCAACCGAGTATGGGGGGGGCGCATGGTCCAAACCCAGAATAGAACACATAGCTTCTTCGACATATAATTCTTTAGAGATATGTTATTGTGCCCAAAAGAATGCATATAATATAAGGCAAACTACTTTTTTGTCAAATAAGAAGTTATTGTAAGGCTCGCAGAATATAGCATAGGAGATCAATTATATAGATATCTAGTCAATAGATTTACTAAATAGATGTATTTAGCTTGATAAGTAGGTAAAGAAGTTAAGGCAGTCATTTTTAATTAGTCTAATTTGTTTGTTTCGATACGTTAGTTGAGTACTAGACTCGAAACGGGCAATTCAAAAAGCTTAACATTGACAAGCCACGAGATGAGAGGATGAGTGAGATGCACAACAACTCTTTGGCATGTGGGGTTGAAAGCGAATGAAGCCTCAATATGAAATAAAAAGAAACTAATCCCCAAACTAATGAAGATCTAAAAATGAAAAGAGAAAGATGTCGATCGGAGGGAGTGTTCACATGGAGGCATGTGAAGAAGACCCCACAAAAGGGTGTTGACAGTACAGCCCCGTTTTTCCCGGGACGGAGGTCTCTTTGTCGGAAGTGGCTGACAATTCTATTTGCCCAACAACACAACAATTCTTGCTCCTTTCTTACCTTTTCATTTTAGTGCTTCCTTTCACTTCATCTCTTTTGTTTTAATATTGTAGTTAGCTGGCTGGCCTGGCTGCCAATCACTTGTTATTATCATTGTATTACACCACCCATCTTTCTTTCATTCACATCTTGTTGGTTTAATATTTGATTTGATTTACCTAATTCACTTTTAACTCATATCACAAATACTATGATCTCAAATAAAATAAAATTGAGTAATTAATTTTTTTTTATTTTAAAAAAATTTTGAACTAAATTTGTGTTATATATTTAAATTTTATATGAATTAAAAATAAAAAATTACTATATATATATATAAATTCGTGAGTATCTTAATTTTATAAATTCATAAAAAATAATTTTATCTATTAATTAATTATCATTAAATAAACACAAATTTGACTATTAAAACAAGATAATAAACAAACTTAATTAATAAATAAATACTTGAGAAATGTTCAAAATGTCAAAGCTTTTGTATGCTCAACAAATTGATTCAAATAAGACAATAATATATTGAAAGAAAACATTGAAAATTACATTTAAAATAATAATTAAAAAATAATTACACAATGTTTAATCTTTAATTCAAAATCAATCTCGAAAAGTCCTCGGGCAAGAGCCATATTTACATGATTATGAATTTATAATAATAAATAAGAACTAAATTTTGAATTCGGGGTAATCTCGGGGACAAGAAGAAGGACGAGTGATGGATACGTGGATGAGGTTGGAGACAATTGCATGGAAATGCATGTACTTCTTTGTCATTATATCACTGACTGAAACAACTGTTACTGTCTGTACCGACGACACACATGCCCGACCCAACACGATTTAGATTTTGATTTAACCCACGACTTTGTCTTCCTTTTCCCCTTCCCAATTACTAATCCTCCTTGTTCTCGTTCTTCCATTTTTATATGTAATATTATATTATGTGCTTCTAACTTACTTATGACATTATCTTGATTAATTGTTAATTATCAATAAGATTGATGTGCCAATTAATTAATTAATTAATTAATGCATGTGTTTACCTTAGTAAAGCATTAAACAATGTGGCATATTAGTAATTAATTAATTATTGATTGTAACCTATTTTAAAAGTTTAAAAGTTTGATGTACAAGATGGAGAAGGCTTTTCAATATTTGGGTGGTCACATAGTTTGAACTTAATTAATTCATTTAATATTTTGTATGGCATAGTTAAATCTTACATAGGTTTTATTAATCCGCTTCAATTTAATAAAATTTCGTGTATCACCCGCACGATTGGTTAGAATTTTAAAATTTAAAATTCTTATTTGGTTTGGAACTATCAAAAGTCTTCTAAAATTTGTTTCGATTACTTTTTAAAAATATTTTTTGCATATATTAATGTTATTTGATTTATTTTTTATTTTAAATCATAAAATATAAAAAATTTTATAAATTTTTTATAATAATTATTTCTCTCATTTTTTAATTTATTAATAAATTTAATAATTTAAGAGTAAATAATATTTTTATTTAAGTAATTAATGAAAAATTCATTGTCTTTCTTTCCTTTCCTAATTATTATTTTATTCTTCAAGCCAAACATGGCCTACATTGGTGTCGAGAAATTAAGATATCATAAAATAACTCGACTTTTTTCAAAACATATTTAATCATTTATACCATATCTAATCCTAATTAGGTCCACATTGAATTTAATCCCCATTTGGTATGTTGAAAACTATCACAAACTTCCCTCAAGTCTGGTTGAAATGTATCCATTTACAATTCATTAAAAGTTGTCCTGAAATTTCAAATTGCCAATAATCTCCTGCCATTGTAGACACCTTTTGACTTGGTTATTAACTATTTTATACTTTATCACTAACACTATAATTAGGCAACGCTAATCAATGAATAATGCAACGAGTGTCACATCTCAATTTCATTAATGTAGGGCGCATTAAAAGATTGAAAAGCGACAATATGTGAATAATTGTGTCCAATAATTCAGTGAGATGATATTTGATGGAAACTGCAAAATTTGCATATCAATGGCCCATGGATTCATCTAATTGGGCCAAAAAGCCCATATTAAAAAAATGTTAAATATCGCCACTACCTTTCAATTTGCATATAAAAATTGAGTGAATTTGTCTTTGTTTGTAGTGCTTAATCACGGTACATGCACGTATTATTTTTAAAATAGATCAAAATTGTCATGTTTCAAATTTTTATTTTAATTTTTTTATAAGGATAGATTCTAACTATAAAACACAAAAAATATTAAACGTATTTTTACGTATATATCGTAATCGAACCCTTTATTTATTGTATAAAATTATATCAAACCGTATCATGTATTTTAAATTAATTATTGTCAACTAAAAGGACAATAATTAATAAAAGTAAAAGCTGGCTCAACAACCTAATCTTATGGTGGGAATTGATGGATGATTGTGTAGGCCACTTTAATTTTTCCATACCCATTAATTTCACGAATAATTTTATCAACGAGCAAATTACATTTTTCAAATGAAAAGAAAGATTTGAAATTATAACATGGTTTGGATATCTCTATACGTTAAAGCTCATATGATATATATATATAATTTTATATTATTATCATATATTTTATATTTTAATTTTTATAAAAATTTATGCATATAAATTAATGAGTTAATATTATATTATTATTGACTTTGATATGTTTACATGCGTAAAAATAAAAAAAAATTGTATAAAATATATGATAATAATATAATTTTCTCGAATTACTTTGTATACACATGCATGCATGCGAGCACGTCCGTGTTGTAATTTTTTTTTATATTTAGTATTATTAACATTTAAATAAAAATAGAATGTTAATTATTTAGCGGGGTGTGGTATATATATATATATTTTAGATAATGTTATCAAAATTTGCAATCAAAATTATTATAAAATTATTTTTTAAAATTTACTTAAAAGTTTTTGTACCAAGTATTGAATTTAAAATATAAGTACGTGTTTATGTATTAGCTATTAATTGTATATAAATGTTTATCAAATTTAATTGATAATAAAGCTTAAATTTAAATTAGTATGTAATTAAATGTTAATTAAAATATTTTATAAATAGCATTAAATATTTTAATAAATTAATTTTAAAAATATTGAATATTTTCATAAGTATTTTGGTGTCTTTTGTTAAAAGATATTAAAGATATTTTAAGTTCAATTGTCAATTTTAGGGGACTATCCCAATTGGAGGGCACTCCCACTTGTTAATTCCATTGCGGGCAGAACTTAGTAAATTACGAAAATGTCCCCATCAACACCTAACATTGACAAATGAACTTGGGTTAGGCCTAGCAAGCCACTTTGAAAAGAGTTTGGCATTTAAAGAGAAAAATCCAGCACCCGAAGGAACCCTGGTTGCAGGATCATCAGAGAAGTCATGGCCTCACACTGAACACCGTGGCTTAGGGCCTCACAAAACGCAGCATCAGCATCTCATTTGTGTTCCAGTCCTTCCTGCCAAGCGAAATCAAAATTATAAATATTATTAAAATAAGAAGAATACACCAACTTTCGGACTTTCTTGAAAGCAGAAATAGAAGACAGATTGTGGGTCCACATCCGTTAATATTCGGTGGGCTTCTGCGGTCCGTTTTCATTAAACCATAAGTATACGCATACATACATACATACATGATACATGCATGCATGCATTCAATTCTGCATAAAATTATTAATTAATTATTATTGGACCTTCAGAAAAAAGAAAGTCAGATAGTCCATGCCCAAAAATAATTCCCCCCCGCGTTTGCTTCCTGGCTTTTATCTATTCTTCCCCCAAACCAAAACCGAACCGTATCCCTTTGATTAACGAAATCTACTACTCCCTCTGTTAGGTCCAATTAGCTTCTCGGGTTTGTCCATCCGTCCCAATTCGCAAGCCCAAATCTGCCTCCACCCCTCTCTCTCTCTCTCTCTCTCTCTCTCTCTCTCTTCTGCAAAACCCTAGATCTCTCTCTCTTTTGCCGGTTCGGGGACCTGGAAAGTGGTCTCTCAGCTGCTTATGCGTGTAAAGATCGAAACTTCTGGGTTTGCGACTGGTAATAACCTTATTCCTAACCCTAATTTTGTGTGATTTTTTACTCCTCTTATTTTTTTTCGAACTGGTTTGGTCTATTTCGTCGCTTTTGTCCGTGTTGATGTTCGATTTTGTTTTTGTGGTCGTGGATTTCAGAATTTGTTGCTACAATGAGGAATTATTGGGTTTAGTTTGTACGCAGGTTGAACAAGTGTAAATGGATTATCGTTCCGTTAATTACTGTTTTTTTAAAAAAATCTTTTTCTTGTCAATTAATTAATACGGTGTTCTATGTTTAAGTTTAATGGATTTCCCTGGATCTGTTTGGTTCTATTTTGTTCTTGTTCGTGAATGGCGATCAATACTTTCTCGATCTGGGCTTGTTTCGTTAATTTTTTCGGTCAAGCCCAACCACGATCAAACCGTAGATCTGTTTTTTTCCCCTTTTTCACGCTGTTAATTTTGAAATACCTATTTTAGCCCTGGCCCATGCGTTTGTCACGATTGCGCCTGTCACATCATCTCCAGGAATCTATGAAGTCAGAACACGTTAGTGGCCCAAGCCTAGCCCAGCCCAGTTATGGACCCGCTGATTTTGCATTTTGCATTTTTTCTTCTTAAAAAGGATGACGTCCGTTGAGAACCTTGCTTCTCTCGTGTGGTCTGCATTCAGATGGTTTGGTTACTTGTACAATCTGTTGTTAGGCACATGAAAGTTAGGAAATATTAAAACCGTCACAACAGGGTAAAATAAAACCTGGAACTTTTGAAGGTCTTTTTGTGATTTAATTTGCATGCGTGATTCTTCACTGAATCACGTATCAGCAAGAACAGATGCATACATTGTGTTGCTGTGTCAATTTTAGAAGCTCGAAAAATACTTAATACTGTCTTGAATATTTCAATTATGTAGAAATTCATGATTTGGTGCGTTTCAATTGATCAAACGCTTTGGTAAATTCTTTAGTAGTGAGCCTTGAATATTGCCTCTTGCTAATGGAGGAATTATATAGGCCCAACAAAAAAAAACTGTTTGCTTTTCAGCCTCCTTTAGATCCTAGTAAATGTAACTTAGATAGAAGTCGACAAAATTTGTTCTTTCCTGAACATTCTTCACTGTTTAACCAGCCAATGTGCCTTTAAACAAGAGATGCAGACAAGGTAGTCCTAATCTAATTATATAGTTCGGGCACATACACATATACTCTTAATGGTAGTATGCCTTTATGCAAGATGTGCAGCTTTTACATATAGATCAGTTCAGAAATTGCTTGATGCTTCTTAGGAAGGGGGATACTATGAAAAACAATGAAATAGATGATTGTACATCCCACTTGATACACCTTAGTTGAAATCGATGCTTCGGGCAGTAGATTGGTTGAACATGCTGCACTATTCTGTTCATTGCAGATCGTTGTCATAATCCTAGTGATTCAGGCAGTGTCCAACATCACTGTAAACATCTGGCAATATTTTCAGCTGAAAGTTGAAATAAGCTGAGACATAGTTTCTCACACCCAGAATGTTGTTTTGTGCTATGTCTTTTACACTGTGTTGGATTTGTCTGTTCGAAACATTGTTCATATGCTGTTCTGTGTGGATGTTGTTAAAGTTATGTATTTTAGTTGCCATCATTTACTATGCTTATGTCATGTGTGATTGTAGTTAAGCAGCAGTGCTCCATGAAATATTCATTTCTAATATTGGAAATGTTGTTGGGAATTATCTGTTTTACCTGGGTTCCTAGTGAAATTTCTTTCCATTGTTTGTTTCATGATGAGTTCGTCCAAATGGGTGATAACTTACTTCATTTGTTGGGTATTATTCTCCTGTATTCTTTGTTATTCAAGTTATGTTGGTTATCATTTTATTTATCTGCTTGGTGTTTTGTTGTGCCCCCTGCTCAGCTATTCACTTTTGACACACAATGGCTACCACTGCTGAAACACAGCCTGATAACAATGTTATTATGACTCCTGAAGTTCAGCCTATTGATGTGCCAGAGGCTCACGAAGCAAAGCCTAGTGATGCTATAATGACTCACGAAGCAAAGCCTAATGAGGCAACGGTGACTCACGAAACAAAGCCTAGCGATTCAACAGTGACTGACGAAGCTCAACCTAGTGATGTGATGATGAATCCAGAAGCTCAACCTAACGATGCAATGACAAATCTGGAAACACAGCCTCAGGATACTTGGATGAATCCCAACACGGGGCCCCATAATGAGATGATGAACCCCGAAACACAGCCTCAGGATGACATGATGAACTCTGAAACACAGCCTCATGGTGAGATGATGAACCCTGAAACACAGCCACAGAATGAGATGATAAACTCCGAAACTCTGCCTCAGGATGTGATGATGAATCCCGAAACACATCCACACGATGAAATGATGAATATTGAAACACATTCTCACCATGAGATGATGAACCCCGAAACACAGCCTCACCATGAGATGATGAACCCCGAAACACAGCCTCACCATGAAATGAACCCTGAAACACAGCCGCACAATGAGATGATGAACCCTGAAACCCAGCCTCAAAATGAGATGACGATCCTCGAAACACAGCCTCACCATGAGGCAATGAATCCCGAGACACAATCTCACCACGAGATGATGATCCCTGAAACACAGCCTAATGAGGCAATGATAACTCCAGAAACCCACACTAATGATGTGACAATGACTCATGAATCACAGTTAAACAATGAGCAGATGGTGTCAGAGCAGCCTAGCAACACGCATGCAATTCCAGAGACACAGCCTAACAACACACTAACACTTCCAGAGCCTCAGCATCACGATAATCTTGCAATTGTTAGTACACAACCTAACAATGAGGTAACCAGTCCAGAAACTCAACCTAACAAGCGGAGGAAGAAGAAGTCCATAGTCTGGGAGCACTTCACCATTGAAACTGTTAGTCCTGGATGTAGAAGAGCTTGCTGTAAGCAATGCAAGCAAAGTTTTGCATATAGCACTGGTTCAAAAGTAGCAGGTACCAGTCACCTTAAACGCCACATTGCCAAGGGAACCTGCCCAGCACTCTTGCGTAACAAGGATAACACTCAGTTAACCCCATATACGCCAAGGATGGGCGGAAGTGAACCACCAAAAAGGCGCTACAGATCCCCTACTGTGCCTTATGTTTCATTTGATCAGGACCGCTGCCGTCATGAAATTGCGAGGATGATCATCATGCATGACTACCCTCTTCATATGGTTGAACATCCTGGATTTATCACTTTTGTGCAGAATCTTCAGCCACGGTTTGACAAGGTGAGCTTCAACACTGTGCAAGGGGATTGCGTTGCCACTTACCTGAGAGAAAAGCAAAGTCTCATGAAGTTCATTGAGGGCATACCTGGGCGATTTTGCCTTTCTCTGGACTTGTGGACTTCAAGTCAGACCTTAGGTTATGTGTTTATAACTGGACACTTTGTTGACTGTGACTGGAAGTTGCAGAGACGGATTCTCAATGTTGTGATGGAACCCTATCCTGAATCAGACGCTGCTTTCAGCCACGCTGTTGCTGCATGTATTTCCGATTGGAGTTTGGAGGGCAGGGTGTTTTCTCTTACTTTTAGTCATCCGTTGAGTGAAACTGGGCTTGAATATCTTAGGCCTTTACTATGCATCAAGAATACCCTTATTCTTAATGGTCAGTTATTGGTTGGGAATTGTATTGCTCGTACTTTGAGCAGCATGGCAAAAGATGTGTTAGCGGTAGGGCTAGAAATTATCAAAAAAATTCGCAACAGTGTTAAGTACGTTAAGACATCAGAATCTCATGAAGAAAAGTTTCTTGAACTGAAGCAACAACTTCAGGTCCCTAGTGAAAAGGTTCTATCACTCGATGACCAAACTAAATGGAGCACAACATATCAGATGCTGGTGGCTGCTGCTGAATTGAAGGAAGTGTTTTCTTGCTTGGATACTTCTGATCCTGATTACAAGGAAGCACCAACCATGGAAGACTGGAAGCTAGTTGAAACTCTGTGTGTGGTCTTGAAACCTCTCTTTGATGCAGCAAATATCCTGACTACTACGACCAACCCAACTGCCATTACATTCTTTCATGAAGCTTGGAAGATTCTGTCAGACCTGACTCGTGCGGTCACGAATGAGGATTCCTTTATCAACAGTTTAACCAAAGTAATGGTAGATAAAATTGATAAATACTGGAAGGATTGCTGCCTGGTTTTGGCAATTGCTGTTGTCGTGGATCCCCGGTTCAAGATGAAGCTTGTTGAGTTCAGTTTCACAAAAATTTACGGTGAAGATGCTCCCGTGTACATCAAGATTGTTGATGATGGGATCCATGAGCTCTTTCTTGAATATGTTGCCCTTCCTCTGCCTCTAACTCCAACCTATGCAGAAGAAGGAAACAGTATGAAAATGGAAGAGTCTCAGGGAGGAACTCTTCTATCAGATAATGAGCTGACAGATTTTGATGTCTATATCATGGAGACAACTAGCCATCAGATGAAGTCTGAGCTGGATCAGTATCTGGATGAGTCTTTGTTGCCTCGCACACAAGATTTCGATGTGTTGGGTTGGTGGAAATTGAACAAGCTCAAATATCCTACCCTTGCAAAGATGGCTCGTGATATACTGTCAATACCTGTATCCTCAGTTGGTCAAGACTCAGTGTTTGATACGGCGAGCAAAGAGATGGATCAGTACAGGAGTTCCTTAAGACCAGAGACGGTGGAAGCCCTTATATGCGCAAAGGATTGGTTCCAGTATGGATCATCGGAAGCATCAAATGCACTTGTGAAAATGGGATTTTAGACTTAGGTGGTTGCTTCTATAATACAGAATCACTTGTGATGATGGTAGGTTATTGTTATGTTAGTTTCGGTTCTCTAGTTGTTGGTCAATTAGGCTATCATTTTGTAACATTTAAAAGAGTTGTACGGTGGATACTCTTGGACACCATGTGAAGATATTCCTTGTGAAGCTGTTGTTATTACATAGTGCTGCTGCTTCTCTCTTTCATGGAAAGTCTTCATGTTGCCAATCGTTCTAATGCATGTATGGTTGACGGGTTGGTTGGTTATATATATATATCCCAAATTTTTAACCCATTTTTATTTATAATTCACTGCAAATAGAATCAGTTTCAAAAATTACTTTGGACAATTTTTTTTTAAATTTCTCAGATAAAAACTTTCAAAACGAGTCTTTTTGAGCACAAATAAAGAACAATATTTGAAGAAGAAAACACCTTAATTTTTGTCAAGCTAGTGGCAGGCGTATTAAATTAACTTAGCAACTGAGTACTTAACATTTTCAACCTTCTGAGTGGAGGGGACCATCCTTATCTGCGGCTCTATATTTCAGAAGTTCGAACACTACCACGCCAAATTCTGCCATTGCAAGAATCTTATTTATCCAAGTTAATATTTGAAGTAATTAACTTGGTATTTTGTTTTGTTGCAAAGGCAAATTGAGTATGGCCATCTTCTTGCTAATTCGTTATCTAATTTCTTTGTAGCTTTCCATTATTCAAATTAGAAATTTGTGAAATGACTCAAGTCAATTACCTGCAGAGGCATCATGTGGGCAACGGCAATCTAATCTAAGTCTCACAAGATTGTTAATAGGAAAAGAGAAACTTTATTTGACTTTCTTCCTCTCCCACTCATTACATAAATTCATCATAAATCCCAAAAATAATCATAGTTTTCCAAAGGGAAACACGGTAAATCCCTTGCATCACAACCCCACATAGTTGTTGATTCTGCTAACTTAGGTAATCTCTAGGCCAAGGTGTTCATGCAGTTATACCTCAACATCCACGAAATGCACTTTCTTACCGTCCTCTGGCAATCCATCCAAGCTAAATGTAACCAATCCAGAATTTAAATCATACTCAAATTCCACCACATTTGAATCCACAGTGCACCTTCTTGGCTTGGCTGCTGAATATGCACCAAACTTGCCACACCCTTTAACCTCCATGTATGCTTTCCCCACCAATTCATTGCTACAGTTCTCTACTCTCTGATCGCCTTCATACCCATCACTGATCTCCAATAACTTAACGCCATCTTTGACTTCATACTTGAGCCCTTCAATAGCACCACCCGCATTGAACATGTTAATGAGACCAAAGGGTGCAAAGCCGAATCCCGGGGCTAAGACCTTGATGGGTGTGACAGTGCATATTTCGTGCTCAAGTACCTTGAGAGACAATGGCATTGCTGCATTGTAAGGCAGGGTGATGAGGTCACCGGTCTGGTGACAGTAGATAGCACAATCACCGTTCCAATCGGGGTCCGTGGCAGCTTCAGCGATGAGATGGACATCACGGCTTCTTATTTGCCCGGTTATAGCATCGCTTATGGTTTGGTGGAACGTGTTCTTCCTTTCAGTTGTGTTCCAAGCTGCTCCTTGGCAGTTGTAGACTCCTAGTACTCCAGTGTACTTGTTCATGTTCCATATCTTCAACAAGCTGAAACCAACAAAGATTTAATCAGTAAATTTCATTTCATCTGTCAACATATGGCATTAATTTTCACTTCCAAAATTAATGGAAAGGAATTGATTTACAAACATAAAGATTAATCTAAGCAAAATGCAATTTACCTGACACTATCACGGGCAGGGTCAGAGAAGAGGCAATCACGAGTGGGGCGGCCAGGCAAGCGTGCCCGAAGAATGGACCCATCAGGCAGCACGAGTTTCTTTAGCAGCCCAAAGTTGTGTTTTCCAGGCGCATCACTGCACAAAACATTCAGAGTCAGCATCAGTAACCAAGTCCATGCAGCATATTTTACACAAATTAACAAACCAAAACAGAAAAGAGGAGAGCTGTGATCTGTTACCTGACGTAAACGGGTGCACCGCTGATAGCACGGGCTGATCCATGATATTCAGCAGCTGGATGAAGGGAATGGAACATATCCCAATCAGGCTGCATGAACTCTCCCAGGAACACACTATTGTATGCAACAGCTGCAATATGGATGGTGTGTGATACAGGATCACGCGGGTAGAAATCATCTGATGCTCTCACTATTGCCGTCTGTTTCGAGCTGTTACATTACATTCAATAGACCACACCACATCAGAAACTGTCCCTGTACAAAGCCAGCCAGAACAAAAGTCAGGAAGCTGAGGGTAAAGGAAATATACCAGTAAAGCGCATCAGTATTGTGACTCATGCATGCGATGCACCCATTATCAGGGAAGTTCCTGGCAACAGATGCATCGAGTGCTTGATGAAACTGCCTCGTCAGCTCAACTCTGCCACCTAATCCAGCCCCAAGCGTCTCCAATATGCACTGCGCGTCCACCTTAACACCGTCTATTCCCGCAGACGCCAGATAACTGTGAAATTCGTTGTAAAACTTGTACACGTTCTTTGGATTCACTAAACCCAAACCCTGCAACGCCATTACATCAGTCTTCCATGTTGGCTCATTCTCAACCACTCCTTTCGACAACACCGGATACTTCATCAACGATCCGTATTCTTCCATCCCCTTAACACCAGGGCGGACTCCACCCCAGTACCCAGTGATCGCGTGCCAGACGTACACGTATTTTAGCCCGTGCTTCTTCTTGGCGATGTCAACTATGTCCTCAATCCCCCGTTTTGGATCCTGCTTGTTTTGAAATTTTTCGTTTTCTTTAATGCTAGTCAGCCTAAGCAACGGCTGTTGTTTCATCTCGTTTTCATGTTTGGAACTGCTGTGATCATCTACGCCGACAGATTGCCAGCCATCGTCGATGATCACGAACTTCGGAGGGGTCCCACCGGCGGCGAGACTCTCTAGCCCAGCCTCTACACCTTCTTGAGTTACATCTTGGTAAAATGCGTCCCACGTGCACCAACCGAAATAGTCGACGATTCCCGGTAATTTCTTCTCTTGGCGTTGACGGAAAGTTTTGAGGTGTAATTTGACGGCCCTGATTGCTTCTGTGATTGTCGCGAAAGGATCGGTGCCGGCGTGGAGAAACAAGGAGTGAGTAAACGACGATCCTTTGGTGTCGGCGTCTCCGCTTTCTAAACATAACTCGAGCTCGTCGTTCGCGTTCCCTTGTAAGCACGCACGGAACGAGCCTTCGATCAATGGGAGGAATACAGTGTAGACAATCTGATTGCCTTCATTTCCATCGTCCGATTCGATGTGGGACCCGTCTTTCGTCTCGACCAATAAGAACTGAGTCTCGAGAGGTATGTCACAGCCTCGGTCGCCCGTTTTCTGAGCCATCCACCATAACTTGAACCTAAAGCAGGCCACGAACCGAACATCACGCAAAGTGCCGATGGGGATCACGTGCCTACTATTTTCTTCATCGAAAGCTGCGCCGATAAAAACCCCTTCTACCGGACCAGAAGACGAACCGGACGTCGTGATCAAATTGTCCGGCACTCCGGTAAGGATCGTACGATCTTTTACAATTAGCTTCCCGTCGGCGATCCTAACAGCCGGTTTAATCGTCATCGCTTTAACTTCTTCTTCTTCCTTGAAGAGTTTCTTTCGAGGTTTTTTTAATTCATCCCTCTGCAAGCATTCATAAAACGTTTAGAACACAAAGATCTTAATTTGAATTTGATCGAAAGCGAAAGAGCTATTGAATTTAGTCATTTACCTTAAACGAGAATACCGAGAATATAGGATTAGAAGAGTATCTGCAAATTCGAAGACATGAAACAACAAACAAAACCCTGTTAGCAACTGCAGAAAGCTAAAGGCTTCCCAGAGCAGAAAATAAATAAATTGATTGGAGAGACAAAAAATACCAGAACCAGTAAGTTGCTTGCATGTGACTTTTGATTTAGCGATATTAACGGAGCTCGAAGTGAATGATGAGACAAGTGAAGGTAAATGAGACAAAAGCCTGCTATTTACAATGGAGGATCGGTGACTGCAACTATAAAATGACACCATTGCTAGTCACCGCTCTGTTTCCCTTTCTCTCTTTCTCACTCTAATTTTCATCTATGTCGGCTTCGATCTTCTTGTCTTCTTTAAAAGAAAAAGTCGTGGGTCACACCACGCGAAAATATCTTCCACTAGAGATTACAGAGCCACGTCGGATCTACAGTTTACCAATCTATATAATTGTATTTCTAGCATTGGACAAGTCTCCCATCGCCATAGATAATTTGTCTCTTCTGTACTCGTAATCAGTTTCCGTCACCAGTCACGCATCTGTGTGACTGTATCACAACTACCCGTGAACCCGGTAGGTGGTTCAAAACGGCAACCGCGTAGCTTTCTCCTTGTGATTGGCCGACCGTGCACCAGCTCATCATTACCTTGGTGACTGAAGAGATGCAGTTCATCCAAGTTTTCACTCCTGCTTGGAGAATTTGGTTACGGGACCAACCACGATCAATTATTGGCGGTACACATAAGGAGTAATCTGGGCCCTTGATTTCCTAAATTTATGGACTTTTGTTTTTTTGTGTTTTGGACGCGGGACCCGACAATTTTACAGCGGCACATGGGAAATCAGGCAAGCGGAGCATGTGACCCACTACCCTTTCATTGTTTTTAGTAACCACCTCAAGCGGTCTGCTCGGTATTATAATATATATTATAAAAAATTAAAATTTAATAAAATATTTATTATTATATTTATAATAATTTTATTTTATAAAAAATGTATTTAATTTTCTTTTAAACATAAATTAACTTATTAAATAATGATTATACTCTTAATTTGTATATTTTTTATAAATAAAATATTATTTTACTTATTATTAATTATTTTTTAATTTATTTATATTATATACTAATTTATATTATAACTTTTGTAATAATATAAAGTTTAATTAATTTAATACAAATATTATTTTTAAATTCTTATACATTTTTAAAATATAATTTATATTAAATTTTAAATGTTATAAAAATATTTTCAATAATAATTATTATAGTATTTTAATATTATTATAAATAATTAGTACTATTTAAATATTTTCATAATAAATTTTTTTAAATATATATTATAAATTTTATATAATAATAAACAATACTAATCTAATGTGTTAGAGAATTAGCATGCTTCAGTGTTAATTTTAAATTTTTACAAAAAATATTTTAAACTAGCAGTAACACAATTTTTAAAATATATCGATGCATGCAGGTACCAGATTGGAGGAGACCTATTCTTTATTCCTCAAATGAAAATTACTAATTATTTTCATAATCAAATTAATTTACTTAAACCAATACGTTTGTTGCCTAATTCCCTTGGATGTCCACGTCAAATTTTGTGCTTCGAGCCCGCAGCTTCAGTTTTTTCGCTTATCCTGAAATGCCACTATGATTTTTTCCAAATCACCATTTTGCCACTGAAGCCTTTGCCCAATAGGATTGCAGCATCGCACCAGCGTGTCAGCGATCACGTGCGGAATGGGTTTGGACGTCGGAGCTAGTTTTAAGCGGCAATTCCCGATGATCAGGCCGATCGATTGAAAAAAAATTAGAGAGAGACACCTGTGCCGTTAATATCTCGTGGAAAGAGATATGGTCCCTTGGTGGGAAAAAGCAAGCGCGTGACGGAGCGGGTGAGACCGTGGACAATGACTTGGTGCCACGTAATGCTGGAAAGTTCAACAGAGGGGGGAGTGTACGAGAAGTATGATGAAGGGTGAAGATGCGTCTAGGTAATGATGGACCGTACCGTATGTAGTTGATTTTAGAATGGTAATATTTGAGATTAAGATATGACATGGTGCAGCGTCACCAAGTTTGGGCCAAAAAATCACATGGCCAATTGGGCAATGTGGGGTCCGGTGGCGATGATTGATTTGGAATTTTGACGGATAGAAATTTGAAAATATTGGGATGTGACGTTGGAATCAAAAACATCCACCGTCTGATTACTAAGCAAAGACACCTCACTCACTCAGCGAAAGACTAAAATCTCCTGGACGAGTAACAACGTAACTGTCTGTACCTCTTTAGTCTTTTACGAGAACTTGCCTACAACCTTTTTGTGAATTCTTTTCCTACTCTCAACAGAAGCACAAAAATATCCACTCAGCCAAACAGGCTATTAACTAAAACGCGCCAACTTTCGAGACCGGTCTCTGCATCTGATTTTGGCGCGAAAATTGCACCCCAACTCAATACTCTCAAATTAGGGTTTTTGTTTCCCCGATCAATTTCCAAAATCTTTTTAGCAATATCGACTTCCTTTTGATGAACTGGAAGAAATCAAATGTCTAATAGCTTCAAGCAGAAAATCGAGAAAATCGTGCGGTTACTCGTCTCTTGCACTTTGGAGAGCAGTCTAATACCAATTCAGTTCAAGCCCTAACTCAAAATACTCATCGTATAATCGCTTCAATCGTTTCTGATACCTCTCATGATGATGAAGAAAAGTAAGAAATAAGTACTGATATCTGTTTTTGACATTCAGTATTTGTCTCGGCGAGGTTAAGAAACAAAATGTGCATAGCTTCACTTATCAGATTACATGAACATGTTTTTTTTTCACTTTTCTGTTTTTTCTTTACTTGTCTGTTGATTGGATTGGTATTAAAGTTAATTCGTGGGTTGTTCAGTTTATTCAGTGCTCCAAAGGCTTTGAAGTGTTTGAGACTCTCATGATATACCATCCATCCCTTGTTGCAACAATTTTGTGTATTTAAGCTTAGTTTCTTTCTTGCAGATTTTCAATTCATGGTTATATTTTAGTGTACTAGTTCTTGGGGGTTGACAGATTCCAGCAGTTTTTAATTTATATATAATTCCAGCAAAGGCGTCCGGTGAGAACAAAACTGCCCAGGGCTGGAAGCAGATGGAAGAGGGAGCCGGCTCTTCTGCTGCAGATATTGGTGTAGTTAATGGCACCAATAATAATAATAACTCTGCAAATCCCGGAGGTTAAAATTACTTTTGATTAATGTAATGAGAGTCTGTGTAGTAGTTGATGTTCATATCTTAAATAGAAGGAGATGGACTCTTAAATAGGGCAAGAAGTGTTTGTTTGTTTGATAAAGAAAATTTACCAGCCCTGTGTTACTATTGTTGCATTTTTTTTTCCGTCAGTCTTAAATCTATTTAAGTTATATTTTCTCATAAAAAATGCTGCCCACAGTAATATATATTTATCTAGATACATACATACATACATATTAAGGATTAGGAAGCAACTCTATTGACAATCAATTATGGGTTCAATGTTTTATTTTGCTCTTCTATCATATAGCATGGATTCTTCGATTAAGAGCATGATCCCTTTTTTGTGATTTATTGTTCAAAGTTAACTAGGTGCCTCAATAATAGTACCTTCATGTGCGATGGTATCATTGAAGTTGATCCAAGTTATAAGGATCCGTATCTTAATCTTTTATGTTTATCTGGGGATGTTTTGATTGGTGTCCTGCACAATATCATGACTTCAGAATTAAGTTCAGGGTCAACGAAAATAAACATGACATTGGCTTAATATCCTAGTTGCATCGATTTTATTGCCGAACTTGTCCCAGGTAAACACGGATTCTCTTTATTTTAAAGCATCAGTTGCTTGGAGGTGCAACTTCTGAATGCTAGCTTTAGGTTGTTGGTAATTTTTTTTGGAAAGGAACTATGTTTCTGCAGAACTTGTGTTCTTCATTGAAAAAAAAGGGGTAATATGTGCAGTTCTTGTCATTCAATGTTAAGCTGGCTTGGCTGCTATGTCATGGAATCCAAGAAGGACAGAGTTTAGTGCAAACTATAATTTTTAGAACCAAAATTTGTGCTAGAAGCTTTGTCTAAATCCATGTTTGATCCATAGAAAAATGAGATTTGGGGTTGCTAGTCAATGGAAGTCTAGCATAGTCTACAAATATTGAGAGTGAAAAGTAATGCTTGAAGTTCTTTTCATCAAACCCATGATTAGTCGATGAGAAGATGAGAACTGAGGAAAGTTTTTGTTATCTCAGAAGTCCATAAAGCACGAGTCTCCTAAGTTTTCAATATCAACCCAAATCCTGTCAACCCCATCCTGATTCACATTATCTTAATTGTTCAATGAGATTCATTTTGATTCACCTGCCATTTCATACCTGATGTGCTCTGCTGAAAGATGGAAGTTTAGTGCCTTGGTTTTGGCATTTTGAAGTGGAATCATCAAATTTATTGGCAAGTAAAGCGATTTTGTTAGATTATAAAAATCTTATTATTTCCATAATATGTAAGGAAATGGATTATGGAATACAAGGGGATGGTTTTCTTTTTCATTGTATCTGGTCTAATCACTACTGCTTATGATTCATGTGGCATTATACAGATTCATGAAGTTGTCAAGGATGAAGATAGTAGAAGAGCCATTAGCTGATCCTTTGACTTCGACGCATGTTTTTCTAAAGACGTCAATACGTGATTTGAGCTTCAATTGTTTATTATTAATTATAACATGTGTCAATATCTTTTTAAAAATTAATGATAAAAAAGATTAGAAGAGGATATGATAGATAAAAATAACACGAAAGTGCTTCATCAATAATACTAGACATTTTAATGAATTTTGATGACAAATATTAAAAAAAAGTTACAATACACGTCATGATTGTAAGTGTTTTTCATTAGCACTCTCAAACTACTAATTTTTATAATTAAAAAAATCCCTCTATCACCAATTTTACAAAGTCATCATGTAATCTCCTAACATAACATATGTATAATCACATAATTATTTATAAATTATATATACTAACATAATATTGTTATTCTATCGTTGTGTTATATATTTGAATTTTATAATTTTTCTTATTATATTAAATTTTCATTTAATCATTTTTTTTACAAATAAGAGTTTGTATTTAACATTATTTTAACCTCTATTGTCAAAAAAATTGTCAAATCAATTAGAAAAACAAAGAACAAGTAAAGATGATTAGAACAGGAGGGAAGAGAGTAGGCTATGCCTTTTGTATTTCTTAAAGAACAATATTACACAATCTGCATTTGTATTGATAAATTTTCCCACATATATACAACAAGATGAATTGGGGAACAAGTTAGCTATTGATAAATTTTCCTACACATATATAACAAGATGAATTAGGGAACAAGTTAGCTACTCATAGTACAAATTACGAGTGTAGGGCTAATTTAATTATGCCCATTTGATTTGCAACTGAATGGTATAGCTCTTTTTGTTTGTTTCTGATGTGGGGTGAGCTTGTCAGACCTCAGCATATTAGCAAGTGCATGGTTGTTACTTTCTGCATGTGTTAGCAGGTCAGGGGACACCTCAGCATCATTCTCAACTTTGTGATCCATGTCAGCACCATCCTCAACACCCCGTTTCAAGCTCAGGGTTCTTAGGACAACTTTGAGCTTGTGTCTGAAATGAATGAATTTGTTACAGCTCAATGGTTTGGTTAGACAGTCTGCAATTTGATCCTTGGTGGGATTGTTTTGGATTTCCACCTCTCTTACAAAGTGTAGATTAATTTCAATATGTTTTGTTCGAGCATGATAGACAGGATATGATGCAATGGCAACGGCACTCATGCTGTCACTCCAGATTATCAGTTTGTGCTTGAGTTCGACCTTCAGTTCACCCAGAATTGACGTTATCCAAGTTATTTCTGCTCAAGTGCAAGCCAAAGCTCTGTATTTCGATTTTGTGCTCGATCTTGTTACCACATGCTGCTTCTTTGAACTTCAAGATACTAAAGTCTTGCTGATGAACATGCAGTAGCCACTAAATCGACCTTCTGTCATCAGGATCGCTACCCCAATCAGCGTCACAGAAACGAAACAGTTCAAGGCTTGATTCTTGATGATATTTAAGTCCAAGATTGATGGTTCTCTTCCAGTATCTTTGGACTCTCTTGCATGCTATCCAATGAGAGGTCATGGGGTTAGTAACAAATTGACTTGGCCTGTTAACTACAAAAGACAAATCTGGTCTGGTGAGGATTGCATATTGTAGGTATCCAATGATTCTATATAGGCTTTGGTCTTCAAATAGTAAGCTATTTTCCTTTGTCAGTTTAGTTCCCATGTTGAGAGGTATGTCAACTTCTTGGCAATGATCCTGGTTGACTTTTTGGGGCAGGTCTTGTATGTAGTTTGACTGAGTGATTATCAAGGTATTCTTGGATTGAGTGACTTCAATTCCCAGGAAGTAATGCAAATTTTTTAGGTCTTTCGGAGCAAAGGATTGATTCATCTTTTTAATCACATTTTCTATAAAGACATTGTTGTTGCCTGTAATTACAATGTTATCAGCATAGACAAAGAGGATGGTCAGCTCTTCATTTTTTCTTCTGCAAAACAGTGAGGTGTTTGATTTATAGCTTATGAAGCCCTACAGTGTCTTCTTCAATTTGCAGACATGGATGGGTTGGGTTTGTTAGGGTTTTTTAGTCCTTCTGGTTGAGCCATGTACACAGTTTCTGTAAGATCTCCATTAAGAAAAGCATTGTTTATTTTAATTTGTCTGAGCTGCTTGTTGAGTGTTGTAGAAAGGGACAAGATAATTCTGATTATGGCTACCTTAGCCACTGAACTATATGTCTTGTTGAAATTTATTCTAGGGGCTTGATGAAACCTCTTTGCCACCAATCTTGCTTTGAGTCTAAGAACACTCCTATCTGGTTTTTCCTTGACCTTGAACACTCATTTATTTTCCACTATTTTGAGGTCTAGGTTGTAAGGGACCAGTGACCAGATTTCATTGCTCACAAGTGCATTGAACTCATCAAGCATGGTTTCCTTCCATTTCGGGTCATTTAGTGCTTCTGTTGTGTTTTCTGGTATGCTTATACTGCTGCTTGCCAAGTAAGTCTTTGGCTTGAAGGTTCCCACCTTGCTTCTAGTTATCACAGGATGAGTTGAAGTAATTTGTCTGGGAAGGTTGTCAGGTATTTGAATTTTTGTTGTTTGGTCATTTGGTTAGACTTTGTTTCACTGTTTGAGTCTATATGATGGTTTTGTTGAGAATCGAGTATAGGTTCTGCAAGAGTGTGTGTTGTGTGATTAATATCTGTAAGTGAAGGAGAGTGAGTACCTGTTCTTGCTGTTGAGGATGGCATTGAATTTTCTTCACAGGCTGCTGTGTTTGAGTTGAAATCATTGTGATCAATGGGAACTAGAAAGGTCTATCTCAGACTCAAGGTGTTTTCTTTGGTTATCTTATGACTTAAGTTAGAGAATTTGAGATCATCTAGAAAAGGGAACCCCTGTTCGTTGAATTTCATATGTCTGGCTATGTAAGTTCTGCCAGTATGGTGCAGGCACAAATAGCCCCTATGTTAGGCATTTAGCTCTAGTAAAACACGTTTAGATGTATGAAAGTCCAGCTTATGCCTATTGTATGGCCTTGGCAGAGGGTAGCATTCACAACCGTAGGTTCTAATGAGTGAGATGTCAGGTTTTCTACTATGAAGTGTTTTGAAGGGTGTTTTTCCATCTAATGTTTCTGAGCTAATTCTGTTGATTAGGTGAGTGGCTGTGCTAAATGATTCCTACCAATATTTCAATGGTAGTCTAGCTTGTGCAAGCGATGCAAGTCCCATCTCAGTAATGTGGCTATGTTTTCTTTCTAATTTACCATTCTGATGATGTGTGTATGGACAGAAGTATCTCAGTTGAATTCCCTCTTGTTTTGATTAATATTCGAAAGGTTTGTATTCCCTTACCATATCATACTGAAATACCTTAATATTTTTGTCAAAATTACCTTTTTACTTGGCTCTTAAAAGCAATGAATGAAATGAAAGTTTCTGATTTCTGTTTCAGTGGGTAAATCTAGGTAAAATTGGAGAAATCATCAATAAACAGGATGTAATATCTAAAAACCTGATTTGAAATGATAAGGGAAGGACCCCAGAGGTCTGAGTGAATAATATCTAAGGGCATTGTGGTTTTCTTTTCTGTGATAGTGAAATTGGTCTTGTGTGCCTTACTAAGTTGGCAAGTGTTGCAGAAATCCAACATTGATTTTTCATTTATATTGAGAACATTACAACTTGATAAAGTTTTCCTAAGAGTTGTAACATTAGTATGTCCTAATCTTCTATGCCATGTCTTTAAGTCATCTCTTGGGTTCTTATTGCTGAAAACAAAAACATTTTGTGCTTCAAAAGGCATGGATAAGGGTTTCTTAAAACTAAAGACACTATGACTCGATCCTAGATTATTATTTGAAAAAGGATTCTATGAAGACTTTGGGAGCTGCAACCTGTGGAGTCCATTTTCAGCCATTCCTTGCAGCAGAACCATCCCATTGTCCTTGTCCTTGATCAAGCAAGTATTTCGACAAAACACCACAAATATATTATTATCTTGCTTGAGTTTAGATATACTCATTAGGTTCTTTGTGATTTCAGCTATGTGAAGTATATACTTCAGGTGTAGGTGTTTTATAGTGTGCAAAGTGAGATGTCTTATGCAAGAGATTTTGAGTTTAGCACCATTACCTACTGCAAGTTGTTCTAGCCTAGCGTACTCTACTGCCATGTTCAGATTGTTAAGGTTGTTTGTGAGTTGGTTCGTGGCTCCACTATCTAGGTACCAAGAAGGATTTGATGCGTTTTCAGGTGCAGCAATGTATGCATTGCTTGGCTCTTGTTTCTTCTGTGTTTGAGGGCTGAAATCCCTGTTGAATCCATGCCAACAATTTACTACCACATGCCCAACCTTGTTGCAGATTCGGCAGGTAAGTTTGTTGCCTTTATTATCACCTCTTCCTCTACCCTTGCCTTGAAATCCTTGTTGGTTTTGATTAAATTGATTAAACTTGCTTGCAGAGTTGTTGAACTGCCTTGGTTGTTGATTCCAGGTTCTTCCTTCAAGGTTGTTGCTTGTGCATAGTTTGTTGTGAAATTTGGCTGTTGATTTAGATTCATTGAGATCGTGGCCATATTTCTTTCGATTCTGTTTTCAAAGTAGAGGAGCATTGCATACACATCCTGAATAGGCATTTTTTTTCTACCCTTGAAGTTATGTTGACTACTACTGAATCATATTCAGAATGAAATCCTTCTATAAAGAGCATGACAAGTTCATCATCAGTGACAATGTTGCCTGCTGCTCTCAAGCTATTAACTAATGATTCATTCAGTGGTAATAGTCATTCATGCTCATCCCCTCCTTTTTGGTGTTCTGAATTTGTGATTTGAGCTGCATTGTTGTTGCAGAGGTTTGAGTAGAAAATAGCCTTTCCAAGTTAATCCAAACCTCTCTTGCAATGTTGAATTGAATGGTTGAAGTTAGGATTCCTTTAGTCATGGAAGACAACATCCAGCTCATGAGTGTTTTGGTCATGTTTCATCCAGGTTTGGTATTTTGGGTTTTCTGTGGTTATGACACTTTACTCTTTATAGACAGTTACAAGCATTCTTCTGGGTATATTTTGGGTGCCATCAATGAAGTTTTCAAGGCCATTGGCTCTAATGCTTGGAAGAACTTGAGATTTTCATAAGAGATAGTTGGTGTTGGTGAGTTTGATAGGGGTGGTGAAGGTGGATGCGTTTGTGTTTGTGATAGCTGGTGTTGGCGTTGTATTTTGAGAGGTCATGCTGTGGCTGCTGTTTCCTGTGTTCATAACTCGGATGCCAAGTTAGAAAAACAAAAGAACAACTAAAGATGATCAGAGCAGGAGGGAAGAGAGTACGCAATGCCTTTGTAATTCTTAAAAGAACAATGTTACACAGTCTGCATCTATATTGATGAATTTTGCTACGCATACACAACAAGATGAATCGGGGACCAAACTAGCTATTCGTAGTACAAATTACAAGAGGAAGGCTGATTTAATTTTGGCCATTCGATTTGCATTTGAATAGAGTAGCTCGTTTTGTTTGTTTCTGGTGTGGGGTGAGCTTGTTAGACCTTAGCAAACCAGCAGGTGCATTCTGGTTGTTACATTCTGCATGTGCTGACAGGCCAGGAGGCACCTCAGCATCATTCTTAGCTTTGTGATCCATGTCAGCACCATCCTTAACAAAATGTGGTCATTATTTGTTTATGAATGACACCACCCCCTCTAAATAATTATCCTATCTAGTGAAATAATATTTATTGATTAGAGGATAAATATTTATAATTTTTAAAATAGACTTATTATTCTCTTTTATTATTATTTTTTTAAAATAACCACTTTTTTAATGGTTTTATAAAATTAATCTCTTTTATAATATATTGACAAAATACCCCTTGATCATGTGGTGAGCTCGCTCTTTGCTCGTCCTCTTTTCCCCAATAATGACTCTCTTGTCAAAGGTTTTTAATCAATTATGCAAAAAAAAACTGAATTTGCACTTGTTAATATAATTTCTTAAGAAAATAATTGCCAATCATTAATCAAATTCCATCCCCACAGCTCCAAAAATTCGAGCATCACCGAAATGAGTGGTAAACCAAACTCCAAAAGTAGACAAAAGCAACGAGCAGTGATCAAAAGCGACAAACGAGTAAAACTGGTGCGACGCAGCGTAACAAAACTCGTGGTAGGGTGAGAAAAAGAAAACACCCCGAGTAGCTCTCTCTCTCCCCCTGCTAGTAGCATTTCTTCTGCAAATCCGACAATTACACGCACTAAATCTAATTAACCTGTCCTTTTCTGCAAAATTTTCGAAAAATCTTCTTGTTTTTGGGTTTTCACAAAAATAGAAAGACCTTGAACAAATACACCCCGAAATCAATCCAAATGAAACTAGTCTCTCTTCTGAAGCTACTTTCGTAAAGGCTAGGGTTTATTTATTTGTCTGTTTTTTTTCACAATCGGATACGTTTGGTTATCGAGATTCAAGTTGTTGGACCTGGTTATACATACTGATTGGTCGATCTGGTCATGGATTCGCGAGATTCAACGCAATCGACGGCCGTCAATAACTCTGGTGACTCTGAGGGTGTTCTATCTCTCACTGCTACTCTTGCTAAAGAAGCTGCTCTCTACTTTCAGTCTCGCAAGTTCGATGAATGCCTCGATTTGCTCAAACAGCTATTGGAAAAGAAACCAGACGATCCTAAGGTAATTTCAGCATTTATGTGTAATTCACCTGTTTCTTGTATTTGCTTTAATTGGAGATTGAGATTTAGTTCTTGGCTAGGTTAATTGCTGTGTGTGGATCCTTTTACGTTTTCCTTTCCTGTTTTTGTTCTTTGTAGCTAGAAATGAGTATGATTTTGATCTGCTTCAGTTGCATACAATGTTTTTTGTTAGTATTCGGAGAGAAGATTGTCTACGGTTTCATATTTTAATCATTATTGGATTTTTAATGTAAACAATGTGGATATATTTTGCAAGTGGGCTTTGATTGCGAGTTATTTATAGGATATAATTTTCCATTTTGGTTGCAGGTCAGTTCTGGAAGTAGGCTATGTAATTGATTCGGTGAACTTTTGAATTGAAATACTAAAATAGTGAATTGAAATTGTGAATTTGGTGAATATAGCGTGACAGACACAGAGGACTGTTAACAAGTACTAGTTCAACTTTGTCTACGCGAGTGAAGAAACTTTTTCCAATGTAGTTGTGTTACATATTAGTCAATCAAGTATTGAATTGAGAAAATGCAAAACTAGTACTAGCTGGAATCCCTGCCTTGTCCACCAGCATAGTTTTGTGGCCCAAAAAGTGTGCAATAGGTCTGGGGTTTTGTATGTAGACTATTAGCAGCCTGTTTAGTTTTTTGAGGTTGGAAGGATCTTATGCATTCTATTAATAGCTTCCTAAGAAAGCTATTAATAGCATGCATAAAATCCCTTAAAATTATTGAAATTTGATGTTACTATATGATGAGAGGAGAACCCATAGACTATCTCCAAAATGCTAATGTTTAAGCATTTTACCCCAAGGAGGTGTGTCGGATGATCCTTGGTTTCTGATCAGGAGGTCAGAGAGTTAAATCCCTCTGGGCCTGCATACCTGGAATATCATATTCGACTGGTTTCTCGACTGCTGAAGGTTGTAGAGTCTAGCTGAGTCTGCAGTTTCAAACTCGGTGTTACTTATAAAAAGATAATGATATGATATATACTTGAGCAAGTGGTCCATGGAAATATTGGAAATCAGCATTCGTTGTTAGCAGGCTTTATTTATTTGTTTTGAAATCGAGAGGAGTCATTTCATGCATTGTATTTGTGATGTGCATGAGGATGAGTACTGTATTCTTTTAAGTTCTTAATGTGTTCTGTACTGGCATGGATATTGTTCCTATGGTAAATGGTAAAAGTTTTATTTTAAATAAAAATGTTTTATGAGAGCTTATTTATAATTATAATAAAAGGATTTTTTTTTGGCGGAAAAGGGAAGTACTAATGTTGAGACTGAAAGTTATAGGTTGATAAACACTTCTCTATGTTATTGCTTTAAGCACTGTGCACTTTTGATAATGATGCTTGGGAATGAAAAAACTGAACCATTGTGTAGATGCGTTTTATTTTACATTGTTGGTTAATTGTTAGACTTATCTACATCATATATCTTATTTTCTTATGTAGAGTTATTAAAATTTTCAAATTTCAATACTAGTTTCCATTTTGGGTTAAGATTTGTGCTGTTGGGATTCTATGTTAGTGTGTTATTTATAAAAGTTTAATTATTCTTAATGTAAGTGACAGTTGATTTTGTGATCAATCATGATTTAATCCTGTTTCCCGTCTTTATAGATTATTTCCAGAGCACACTCAGAATACTCTTAAGTGGTCCTGGAGTTAATAATTTTGCACCATTTCAATTTAATGGTATATTGTGTGTCTCTGTTTGGTGGATCTTATAAGTTCTTGAATCTGTTGATTTTCTATCAGGTTCTTCATAACATTGCAATTGCTGAATTCTTCCGGGATGGTTGTACAGATCCAAAGAGGTTGCTTGAAGCTCTTAATAATGTAAAGGTATGATAATATCTATTTCTATATAGTAATCTCGGAATCATAAGACTGGAACGTTTAACGGAGTGTAAATTGTGTAATGGTTGTTAAATCTGTTCGTGGGGAAGTAAATATGTACTCAATGTAAATTGTTTGGCCAATTGGGGGGGGTTGCAGATATTCTGCTTCAAAGAGGAATATTAATAAAGGATGACTTTGTGAGGCAGATATATAACTGGAATCCAACTTTATATCTTTTTAAGTTGTATTTGCTTCTTTGCTTTCATCTACTTTCTTGGAATGGTATTCTTGGCCCATTTTCAAGGCTTATTTTGCATACTGCAGGCACTTATTTTATCGTTTTTATTCAATTTGACCTTCTTTGCAGCCTAATTTAGATGGTCTTGGTTGGGAGTTTATGTTCTTTGTGAAGTTGAGATGGAATGTGTGACCTGAGAGATTTCTTTAGCCCCATGTGGTGTGAGCTTGAACTTTTATTGAGCCTTATTTGATACCATTGTCTTTTAGTAGGATGCTTCCTACCTTATTATATTTGATCGCAAAGGACGGGTCGTAAGGCTTTTAAGAAAAATTCATTGTCTTTTATCCTAAGCTATTTCAGAACATCGTGTAATATGTTTATCTTGTATCCATCTGTAATTAACATCTATTTCTTTTCTTGGTGCTGGTGTAGAATAAAAGTGAAGAACTTGCATTTACATCTGGGGAACAGGCAGAGGGTGCTAACAATCCTGGAAATAAACTTGGTTTGGGGTCTAAAGGTGGTGGCACAGTGGGGCAGCAAGTTTCTGGTGCTAATAGTGGCAGTTTAGCTTACATGGATGAGTTCGATGTGTCTGTGGCAAAATTAAACATTGTATATTTCCTTCATCTCTAAGTAGCTTACTTGTTGACTTGCTAGCATTAATATTGTCTGTTCAGTAAAATCATTTTAACTTTTATCTTATTTCTTTTTGAACTGATTTGTTTATTTCAATTTTGTATAGGCGATTATCTGGTTTCATCTGCACGAATATGCTAAAGCATTATCAGTTTTAGAGCCTTTATACCAAAATATTGAACCGATAGATGAGGTACAGTAAATTTTTACATCAGACTTTTGTCTAGTTGTTGAAATTATGTGCTAACTGCTTTCTTATTTATTTATTATGCAGACAATTGCCCTTCAAATTTGCCTCTTGTTGCTTGATGTTGCGTTAGCTTGCCATGATGCATCCAAATCTGCTGTAAGTGATTATGATTTGTTGATTTTTCAGTCTTTCAAAATTTTGTGTTCTCTGTATGTTTCCGGCACCATCTCTTTAGTGATGATTCTGTATTTAGTGGTAATAAGGTTTTGTTAATGATATGCTTCAATCTTCATCTGGTAGAAGATTCGGGGTTCAGTATCCTTGCTTTCACCTTTTAAGAAACTATTGTGAGCTTGCATTGGGGAAATGATGCCTTTTGTCAATCGAAAGCTTTTTGGAGACTGCTTGCTTCTTTCTCTTGGATAATTGGCAATTTTAGCATCAAAAAGTGATTCTGTGTTCCCTGTATGTTTCCAGCACCTCACATTAGTGATGATTCTGTATTAAGTGATTTTGAGGTATTCATGATAATATGGTTCAGACCTCATCTGGAAGAAGATTTGTGGTTCAGTGTCCTTGCTTTCACCTTTTAAGAAAGTGTTGCGAATTTGCATTGAGGAAATCACATCACTTAGCAGCCAAAAGCCTTTTGGAGGCTGCTTTTGTCTTTCTCTTAGATCATTGGCAATCATACCATAAAAAAGTCATTCAGAAATACCATTGCAATGCAATATTCAATTCCTTTGAATTTCCTGTATTTTCTAATATCTTTGGATGTTAAATCCTTCTATATTAATATTGTTGACTAAAGTTTTGATCAAGGTTTCTTCTCAAGAATTTTATTTAAATGACTTCCTCCCTTGTATTGCTCAATCTGTACCATCATTAAGGTTGATTTTACTGTGGGGCTCTATTGTGCAGTGGATGACTTCTTTCTAGTACTTTTTTGAGCGTCAAGGAGTGTGAATGGTTACTTTACCTTTGTGTCACCAGGTATTATTGACTCTGGTTGGTAATATAGGTGTATTTTTTTTGGAAGGGGCTCTGTTTGCATCTGCCATGAGACTAAGGACTTTCTCTTTGGTGCTCAAAATTCTATTACCTTATCATGTTCCCTCTTGATTGAGAAGGGAAAGATGGGAGTTAAATTTGTAACTTTTATAACTCCAGGAAGTGAAAATTCCATTTTGTTGGATTTGGAAAGCGCAAATGTGAAGTTTTGTTAGCTTTGTGGCATAGAGAGCGTGTGCAAACTGTACAGTATAGCCTTTTTTTGTTGGGAGGATGAGTGTGATATCAAAATTTAGTCCTTCGGATGTTTCAAGTGTCAGTTTGTTGAGGTTTAATATTCTTTGGTTGTGTTGCTTATCCAGCCATGGATTAAGTTAACTAGAACTTCTAAAATTCTGGTCTTGGTTAAGTTGAGTTTTTGACTGTGGGTGGCTCGTAGCTAAGAAAATTTGAGGGGATGTTATTAGTTTTGGCTCTTTGCCTTCTGAAATTTTGATAGCATTAATTTGATGTCAGGAAGTTAATAAGGTTGCTAGTATCTTCTTTGTTTGATATTGCAAGTAAAGTTATTATTCCATGTCCTCCTTGACGCAATAGGGGTGTCATTTGAAGATGGAAGTTACTATTTGCTAGAAAATGCATAGAGACTGAATTTTTATGTAGTGATCTAGAGTTTTCTTCCATTGTGTTTCATTGCTAGGTGAATTTTGTGAACTTCCTTTGGAAGAAGAGCTTGATGAGACAATCATCAGAGATAGATGGTGTTTTAATTGAAGTAAAAACTGTTTTTGTGATTACAGGATGTCAATTTTTATTTAATCACAACAGTAATGTTTTTTGGTTGTAATCCTGGTAGAGGCGGAAGACGCATTTTTGGGCCCCAGTGCTATCTCCTTTGATGGTTTTTGCTTATGATGATTTGCAAATCTTTTATGTAATAATTGTCATGTGAGGTCGGCTTTGTTTTCACTCAATTTAGTAATTGTGACTATGATCTTCTTTGCTTAGGACATTCTTATGAAGGTGATTTATGTTCTTATGAATGTTATTACTGCATTTCGATAATGTACATGTAGGGAAATATTGCCTGCTGTCTTGATGATGCTCTTGCTGTTTGTTGTGAACCTTTTTGGCATGTGGTAATCAAGTAGATTTACTTTTAAGTTATTCAGTGACACCGTGGCTTGGACATGTCCTGTCTTCTTTACAGTTCGTATATCTGCTGATATTGGTTTGATGTTAAATCTCCCCCATTGTAACTCTTGATGTTCAGGACTTGTTGATATATCTGGAAAAAGCTTTTGGTGTTGGTTGTGTGAATCAATGCGACAGTAGTAGCATGGGACAACAACCTGCTAATCTACTTGCAAAATATTCCACTGGGCCTAGCAGTTCATCTACTGCAGATGCTTCTAATTCAGACTTCGGTGCTAGTGTAAATGCCTCAGAAAATCCTTTTTCAAGAACTTTATCAGAGGAAACACTTGAGGATGATACTGTGTTAGCATTGTCAACCCTCGAGATCAGTGGTCAGAATTTAACAAGGCCAGTTGGTCTTTCATCTACGAGTGAACTTTCGAGGACCCTAGTTGATAGGTCTATTTCCACGGTTGATCTTAAACTTAAGTTGCAACTTTACAAGGTTCAGTTTCTTCTTCTCACTAGGAATCTAAAGCAAGCAAAGCGTGAAGTGAAGCATGCAATGAACATTGCACGTGGGAGAGATTCATCCATGGCTCTCTTCTTGAAGTCCCAGCTTGAGTATGCTCGGGGGAACCATCGTAAAGCCATTAAGTTGTTGTTGGCATCCAGTAACCGGACAGAGATGGGGATTTCAAGCATGTTCAACAACAATCTTGGCTGCATTTACTATAAACTAGCTAAACCTCATACATCATCAGTATTCTTTTCCAGGGCACTAAATAATTCATCATGGCTTCGGAAGGACAGACCTCTGAAACTGTTTACTTTCTCCCAAGATAAATCTTTCCTCATAACATATAATACGGGTCTGCAGTATCTGGCTTGTGGGAAACCGCTACTAGCTGCTCGTTGTTTCCAGAAGGCAAGTTTAGTTTTCTACAAGCGGCCTCTATTGTGGCTCCGACTTGCTGAATGCTGTTTAATGGCCTTGGAAAAGGGACTACTAGCAGCAGATCGGTCTCCATTTGACAGATCACAAATTAGAGTTCATGTTATTGGCAAAGGAAAATGGAGGCATCTTGTAATGGATGATGGGATTTCGAAAAATAGTCATGTGGATTCCGAGGAAAAAGATGACTTGTTTCTTGGCACGGATGGGCAGCCTAAACTCTCTCTATCTCTTGCACGGCAGTGTCTTATTAATGCCCTGCACTTATTGAGCTTTCCTGACTTAACATATTCAAAGTTGGGTTTACCCTCTAATTCAGCTGTGGAGGAAAATGAATCAAGTGAAGCGGCATCTTCCAAGAACTCAAACCACAAAAACTTGGCCAGTCTTGATTCCAAGATATCTTTAGGCTTAGGTCAGGTTACTGCAAATGGGGATGCAAAAGAGCAAAAAGGAGGAACTGGTCTGGAGATCATACAGACCTCTGTCTCTTATTTTGATGATGTCTGTAGAAGAGAAAATCAGATGATCAAGCAAGCTCTTCTTGCTAACTTGGCATATGTAGAATTGGAACTTGAAAATCCTGTGAAGGCTCTATCTTCTGCAAAATCTCTTTTAGAACTTCCAGATTGTTCAAGAATGTACATATTTCTGGGTCATGTATATGCAGCAGAGGCTCTCTGCATGCTGCACAGGCCCAAAGAAGCTGCTGGACATTTTTCGCTATATTTTTCTGGAGGAAAAGATGTTGATATACCATTCAGTGAAGAGGATTGTGAGCAATGGCGAGTGGAGAAAACTATTGACTCTGAAGAACTAAATGGAGGATCAGTGGCTGCCAAGAATTCTTTCCCCGGGGACTCACAAGATATTATGTTTCCCAAGCCTGAAGAGGCACGCGGAGCCCTTTATGCAAATATTGCTTCAATGTTTGCAATGCAAGGTGAATTTGAGCGGGCCCATCATTTTGTGACACAAGCATTATCAATATTATCCAAAAGCTCAGAAGCCACCCTCACTGCAATTTACGTGGATGTCATGCTTGGCAAGCCACAAGAAGCTCTTGCCAAGTTAAAACAATGTAGACATGTCAGGTTCCTTCCGAGTGGTCTACAATCGAGTAAGTCTCGCTGAGCATTGGTTGTTTGGTTGTACTGGTGGCATTTAATTCTTTGTGTCTGGTCCTTCCCTTGGTGCTAGTTAGCAAGTAGATCAGCAATCCTTCTAGAGGATTTGTAACATATATATAGGTCAATGCAGAGAATAAATTTTTCTGTTAATTTTCTTTTGTTTTCTCATTTTAGGTTTTCTGTTAATTTTCTTTTGCTTTCTCATTTTAGGGTTCACTGATCTGTGGTGGGCCTGAGTGTTTTGATAATAGCGGATGCCCACCGTTTACATTTGAGATGTAGCTCTGGTTCAGATTTTTTTTTAAACTTTTTTTTTGGGTGTCGTAGTGGCTAATCCATTTGGCATTCAAAAAGAATAGAAATATCATCTGCACTTCTTTGTTGAGATTAAATCAACAGAACGAAGGCTCTTGTTGGTTTTGAATCCGCAGTTGCATCGTGGCTCTCCTCTTGGGGCGATGATGCGCATTCCCATTTCTTCGGCTTTCTCTACTCTGTTACATGGCTTCTTTCGAGGGCTTTGCATTGATATAATTCATGAACTCAGAATGCTTGCTCGGATGGGTTTACGTAAGCCGTGCAGTTTGCATTATTCTTTTTGAAAGGAAAATGGAACATAGGAATGGGATTGATTTTCCCACGTGCATCGGCCCATTTATTGCAAGTTTGAATCAAATATTTTTTCATAGTAAGTTCCTAATGTGTCGTTATAGCCATACATACCTGTAGAGTTAGGATTAAGAGTTTTTATATTTTATACAAATGTTGAAGTTATTTATATGCACAAAAAATTTTAAATAAATTATTACTTTTAAAGCATATCATACTATTAATTTCAAACAAAACAGGAAGCCAGAATGAAGCACTTCGTTTGTTGGGCTTATTTTGTAAAAGCATGCTGACAATCATCCTTGGATGAAGACATAATAATGAAGAAAGAAAAGTTTCTCAAATTGTTTCAACCATTTCTTATTCTCATCATCATATACCCCAGGTTGATTGTGAGCCCAGCACTCTTAAACTTAACTCAATCCAAGACCATGTCTATCGATCGATCCTTAGCCAGAATTATGAAACAATTCTGTTCCTGACATTGATTGCTTTTGGGTCACTTTCCTTCCACCAAAATGCTTAACTGGAGCTCTAAAACAAGTTATTGCTATCGCAATCTATGAATTCTATGTAGAACTAAAAGACAACGAAAGAATCTCTTCATCGATCGATATGAAATCCGCCAACAGACAGACACCACATGTTATTAGGGCACAAATGACAATAAAACTTCATGTGCCTTAGTTTTATGGTGGTCCCTTAATTTTAACCCTAGCTAGCTGGGCCATACTAATTTGTTTTTTTTTCTCGGTGGTTTTCAAAAAAATTTTACTGGGTTTATAATTTATGTCAGTTATATAATTTACATTTAGGTTTATAAATCTTCATGCTAAGGTTTTGTTATCTCTATGGCTATGGCGTTACCTACAATATGAAGGTCTCAATCTCCATATTTAACATTGATAGTGAAGATATAAGGTTGGTGAAGAAGTTTTCAGATGTAGAGATATTATGTCATTTATTGATTTATTTTTTATAAATGTTTGATTAATTGATGAAAGATTATGATTTCAATTTATCGTAGGATCGTTTTAGATAATTGAGAGGAATATTCAGTATCTTAACTTGATGACTGAGGAAGATCATCTTGAATTTTCAGTGTATTAACTAATAATAATGCAAACAAGAACTAAAATATGATAATGCAGGTTGTTCAAGAGGACCCAAACCAAGAACTACTTCTCACAACTGGGGTCGAATCCGGTGATGATAACCGGGAGCTGATCATAAGGAGCTTCACAGTGTCATATATTAAAGGGAGGGAGCAGAGTATAGAGAAGGCTGGTTCCTCAGGATTAGTAATCCCAGGCATATCCGACCCAAGGTTACGTAAATGCTACCCCGTTTGGGATCCTGAATCCCTTCATGCTAAATCACCCAGTTTATTGCACATGATGATCGAGCCATTAGTATCATCAATCTTTTTTCTGGCCTTAGTGGTGGCGATTATGTAATGTATTTGCTCAGAATGATATGCATCTTATACATCATTAATTTCCTCCATTTCTTTTCTTTTAAGCGATTAGAAAGATCAGTCTGTAACTGATATTGTAGATATTTTTAGGCAATAATGGTGGCACTGGGCCATTGACAGACATGATTGGAGAAGATTTTGAGTACCTTTCTCGAAAAGGTATGTTCATTAATTAATTGAATTAAATTACTGTAAGCAATGATAAGTAGACTTGCAATTTCTTCTTAATATGAAGAATCACAGAAACAAGATAGCAATCTTTATTATTTTGAGAGATCAATTTATATATGTTCCCAATCTTAATTATTAAAAAGATTGTGAAGCATTGCCCTCCAGCTCTATGCCTATAAACACAATTTATTTATTTTTTAAAATTGGTGTATGATTAATTGATGAAAATGATGACAAAAAATTGTCATGAAGAAAAAAGAACACCAGGAACAAAGTGATTGGAATTTTGAAATAAAATTAATAGATTAAATGAGAGAGAAAGAAAATCAATCTTGATGATTGCTTCCACATTAAAGCACACATGAAACAGTCATATAGAAAAAAATATATATATATGGTGTACAAACAATATGGCAAAGCATCACAATTCCAACAAAGAAACGAAGAGAAAGACAGACAGGAAGACAACAAAAGAAAGAAAGAACACTCGACATCCACTCATGTCGATTTCATCCTTGAATCTAGCAACCTGCAACCACACACAACAATGTACCTGATCAGCCAACAGTTCTTAGAGATACTGATGCATGTACGTACGCCTGTATGGTTGTACGTACGTACGTATTGTTAACTCAATTATCTATTGAAGCAGATGAAAAAATAATTGGAAGCAGCTATATTTAGTGAGACTAATATTTCCAAGAGTAAATATTACTTTCAAACTCACAGTAACTACAATGTACTACGTTAAAGAACTGAGAACAAGTGATTCTGTACTAAAATCTCACAGTAAAGTAATTAAGCTCCTGTAAAATAATCAAATTTCTCTTAAAAATAGCAAGAGCGTTTTGGCCATGGAGATAATTTTACGTAAAGGTTTTGAGATAGCGTGAAGTACATACTTAACTTGATCTAAAGAGAGCAAGTGAAACCAGGAGGGGGAGTCTTTCCACATGTGATTAGGAGCTGAAGAGCAATCGGGACGTAAAGATTAAGGTTAAGAACTTTCAGCTTGAGGGTAGTGCACAAGCAGACAGCAGCTTCGAGCTCGACAAGTCCTTGAAGAACAGGGCAACACTGGTTAACAACTGGGTCGCCGAGACCAACGTGCACCAGCCCACCAAGAAGATCTACGCAAGCACCCAATTTCAGTGCGTCAATTGGGCAAGTCGGCTGCTTTCCTGGGGGACACGGCTTTGTGCTTGGTGGGTTTGTCACCGGAGGCACAGTAACTGGCGGAAGATTCAATGGAGGGAGATCAACCGGTGGTTTGATGGGAGGGAGATCGACTGGTGGTTTAACAGGAGGGAGAGTCACCGGAGGAAGTGTGACTGGTGACTTAATCGGCGGGACTGTCCCCGGAGGGAGTGTGGCTGGTGGCAAGAGAACTGGAGGATTAACAATGGGAGGAAGATTGATGGGTCCTCTACGAGTTTGGTGTCCTGGCGCTGGCTTGCCGCAAGCTGCACAGCCAAGAATGGGAGTGACTGAGGAGATGAAAATCATGCAGATAAGGAGGAGAGCTGAAATTTTGGACGAGTCCATTTTTGCTTCTCTCTTCGTGTTGTTGTAACAAAGAGAGAGATAGTGAATACAATGGTGAGGAATTTGAGGTGAGGGCAGAATTGTTATATAGGAATAGTGAGGGGGAAGAGAAAAGAGAGCAAATAATAAATTATTAAAACAAACAAACAAAGTAAGTAAGTAAGAAAGAAAGAAACCCTAGAAGCAGATCACGTGAAGCCAGGCTAGGGCTGAAAAGGGCGCTGTCAGATTTGGCTAGTTGGCAAGCTACCATACAAATGCATAATGCTCCTGCTATTGCAATTCCTATCTTCTTCCCTGGCTCCTACTTTTGGCTTGGATAATGATGGTGATTTAACCTGTTTGCCTTGTTTTAGTTTTAACCCTGTAAGCACAGGGGTAATTTAATGGGATAAAAATTTATTTCTAATTTTTTTTATTTTTAATAAAACATCAAACATAATAAAATTTTTTACTATTTTTTTTTAACAAGTAAAATTGTTCCAATATTAATTGTATCCTAATCCAACCAACTTAATGGGATTTCATCTTAGCCCTGGGGTAGGTTAGGAGAACCTTTGGGGTTTCCATTTACAATTTGCTTTGGTTCTATAATACATATATTTTGTTCGGTGTTGATGTACATACTAGCGGATAGATAGATTAAAATTTAAATTTTATTAAAAATTAGTGTTATTAACTTTTTTTTTCTTCTGAATTTTACTTTTAAAATACAACAGAAGCTTCTAAATTTTAAATTATAATCTTTTTTTATTCTTATATTTTAAACGTTTAATGAAGCGACAAAGCTGACGATAAAATATTTATATCATGACTTAATAAAATTTGTTAATTAACTTAACATTCTAAATTACACAAGGTATTGGGATGAGTGAAATTTATTTACAAGCCGGACGATTTCATTGCGTGAGAATAATTGATATAATAAAATTATTTAATTAATAAAAATTATTTATTAATATTTATTAAAAAAATAAAAATAAATTTTTATGAATTTTTCTCGCTACATTAATTAAAAATAAAATTTATTTTAAATTTTTTTATTTATTAATAATAAATAAATCTATTTTTTTTATTAATCAAATGAATCTATCACATTATCTGTTATTTATACTGACGTAATAAAAATATTTTATTAATATTTTTTAAATTAGCGAGTAAATTAATTAATTAAGGATAATTCAACAACTAATCTGAATTTATCCCATGTTTTGCTCATCATACCTTATTAATCAATGCAATTAACTTTTTTCTGCATCATCCTCTTAATGAATAATTAGCTATATGCTTGACTTCACATTACATTCTCCCTATTGGTATTTGTTTAATGGAAATAATTTATAATATAAAATTTAAAATATTTAATAAAAAAAACTTAAAAATTATATATATATATATATATATATATGTGTGTGTGTGTTACCTTTGAAGTACAGTAGAAGATCCCTGGTTTAATTTCAGTTTTGGCTGTTTACTTGGTGTCTAATCCATAAGTAAACCAGGAAAGTTACCATAAAGACAATGGTAAAGTTACTGAATTTTTTAAAAAAAATAATACATACATATCTTTATAATACTCTTAGTTTAACAAAACTAAGTACTCACTGATATATATATATATATATATATATATAATAAAAGCTTTTAGAAAAAGTGAGTGGGGAGGGGTAAAAATTCCATTTTACAGACAAGGATTTTGGTAGAAACACTTTGAGGCAAAAGGAAGCAGTCACCTGTGAACCATACATCTAATCAATTTCTTCGTACAAAATATCTCAGATAGTGGAATTCTATGGCCTATGATTGGCATAAAATCACAGCCCAAAATTCAGGAAATAAATTTTTTTAAAAATAATAATAAAAAGAGAGCTACGATGCAGGAATTGGAATTGAATTGCTAAGAGGGCCCCTTCTCATACATCATATTTTCAGACAACAGGGGGCCACATGAAAAAATGACTAATCAATTTGATAGATTATCATCTCTCTTTTCTCACATGGCTCTGTATTGCTCTCCCTTTAATACTGCTATCATACTTTTACATGAATTTATAGCAGTATATAGCTTAGCTTATGAACAATAATTTCATTGTTTCATACATGAATCATGAGATATGTTCACATAAAATTTGATGCATATTTAATTGTTTCAATACGATGGTTTCATTGTTTATTAATATTGGAAAATTTTATTCCTTTCTTAAGAAAGAATCCTGTTCTTATTTAAAGAAAAGTACAAGAGAAAAGATGTTATGAGTGTGACACAACGAGTGGTTTAAGCACCTTTTTGTGATGTGCAAAGAGGGGTTTAAGCGCTCACCCAACCCATGATGACATGAGAAGAGTGGTTAAAGCACTCACCCTCGTCATAAGGGGAAGAGTGGTTTAAGAAACATTGGATGAGCTATGGGTGCTCTCTTGTAGAAACGATAGAGTGGTTTAGAAATACTGGGTGGTGATCTATCAATGCTCTCCGTTAGAAACATTGTGATGCGGGAAGAATGGTTTACGAACACTGATGAGCTATGAGCGCTCTCCTTTCAAAACACGAGGTGAGTTATGAGTGTCGTCCATGGGGACGCAAGAAGAGTGGTTTATAAATACTGGGTCCAACAATTAATGTAACCGAAGTCCAAGAAGTACACTAGCTGGATTGCTTTGGGTTATTCAGACATAGCTTTTAGAATCAAGCAGTATGATGCCCATAAAGAGGGTTTCTGCTCATTTATTGTTTTTCATAAATACCCATAAATAGAAATATATAAACATGCATAGAGAAAAAATACAGACAGCAAGGCAAGCATGTGAATGGACCGGTGGTTAAGAGAGAAAGAGAAGGCAGTGGAGGAAGCTGTGATATGTACGTGCATATTCTCATTAATATCAGAATCATAAACAAGAAGGATAGATGATGGATGGACATATGTTGCCTTGAGTTGCGTTCGTGAATAGTAAATAATACATATGTTGCTACAAATGCAAGCGCATGGAAATTATTCTCTTTAATTGAGGTCAGGCTGTACGTTTTTTGTAATCTTATACATCCGTGATTCTGATCTGCTCGTCATGATGTGATTGGTCGGCTTCTCTCTCTTCTCTGTCATAAGCCCTACGCATTTTCTTTCATCTCTCCCGTCTGTAAACGAATTATTCAGTTGCCAAAAATAGTAAAGAAATTAGCTAACTTCAGTAAAATCCTATTGCATTTGCTTCTTCAAATTCTCCGACTATCCCTTGATCAAAAACACGTTAACATTAATATTACCGTCATCATCCAGATAAAATTAAGTTTTACACGAGATTGTGATATTCTTTACTGTGGTTTTTACACATCCCGGATTTCTAACATTATAATGTTTCGTAAACTGGTAGCTGGCGGCTGGACTTGGAAACGAAAGAAACTGAGAGAAGGAGAGAAAGAAACTCCTTAAGACGGTAACAGTGAAGGTATTCTGTTGACAAAATGGGAGTTGATTCGCTGATGAATCAGTGAAGGAGAATGACGAAAAAGGCATTGCATTTGTCACCCCGTTCCGTTCTATCCTTCTTTATTATATTCCTTTCCATTCCAAAGCTTCCAAATTTCTGAATTTTCACTATCTAGGTTAAGGACAGAGCACTATTCATTGGTTTTTGTCCTGTCTGGTGTCTATTATTCACAGTAATATTTTGCGGCTGTAGATCCGACGGCCCAGAGTTGCTCATTGTAACTTATGGCCACGAACGAATTTGCACGAGATCCTGTGTTACGGGGGGTTGAGATCCAAAAAGTTTTTGGATGTAATTATGTTACTAATATTAGTATAATAATAATATTTTATTAATAAAATAAAAATATATTAAATTAAAAATTAATATAATTTTTTATTATATTAATTAAATAACATAAATTTTTATTAATTTTTTTATTTAAAATTAATAAATATATTATTTTTAATTAAATAATTTTATTATATTAATAATACTGGAAAAGTCTCTTTGAAGTTGGTAGGATATCTCTATAGACAATGAACGTATCCACCATCGCTTAGTCAGAATTATGAATGCACATGGGGAGCACGTGGATATAATTTTTATTTTTAATTGTGGATAACATTAACCGAGGCCAAATCCACCAGAGATGTTCGAAATATTTGCAATATCAATGGATTGGCCCACAAGCTAATCCGAACCGTCCGCTTTGCACGTAATCCACGTCCTTTGCTTCTTCTTGAATGCGTTCTATCCATGTGTCACCCTCCACAATATCGCTATTTCTTCCCGCCAAATTCGGACACGCAAAACGACAACTACCTCCTGTCATTTTAACACGCGGGCGAGTTCTTAAATTGTTGTCAGAAGTTTTCGACTCCTATTCTACCTCCTCGTAAGTCTTCGCCTTTCTCCTTCTCCAACTGGAAGGGAGGGAGGGGCAAAGTTTATTAAAATTGTCTAATAAAAATCTCATCTTTATCAGCATTGTTGATCTGATAATAGAAGCAATAGGGATATTGTACAGGATGGTGGCGAAAGGGGATGTGGTGTTGGCGAAGGTTAGTGCGATGCAAATGAATGTGAATGCAACAGGGAGACAAGTGATAGGGAAAATACCGCGCAGGGAATTAATGAAATTAACTCATCTTATTCTCACGATTGTTTCATTTTTCACGTCAAATGAACAGATAACATCACCATTCTTTGCATGGCTGATTACTCCTTTGGATGTAAGAATATATTTCATCTTTAATTACTTCTTGTCTGAGATAGATTTGTTTATATTAGAAGTTTATTTCAAATTAGAATTTGATTGAATGCAATCTATTTGTTAATTGATCTGTGAATAGATTAAAATCATGATAATGTCATGTGATGTAAAACTTTTACGTCTATAAAAAGCTAAGAGAGGACAGGCTTTATGTTTTTATTCAGCTATGGAATTTAATAACCTTGTGATTCTTGTTTTGGTGTGTACTTTTTCTTCATCTGCATTGCAAGTTAATGTGCTATTATGTTTTGTTAGATAGTAATTTCAATGGCTTTATCAAGAAATTACAAGGAATTTTTAAGGAGATTCTTTAAAATCTTTATAGATTAATAATGCAGAGTTTTGTATGATCTGGACAACTTTTGCATTAATTTGGTAATGTTGAATATGCATTGGTTAATTACCAAAGGGCAACAAAGCCATGAAGTGTTGCTATAAATTAGATGATGAAACCTTAGATTATTTATACTCAATGTAACTTTTCAGAAACAATGCCTCGAGTCGTTTCAAATTTGATTTGATTAAATCTTATTATTAGATTAGGTAAGTTTGTTATAATTAGTTAGTAAGCTGCTGGTTATAATTCCTTTAATTAGTTAGATGATTATTGTAGTTAGTTAGATATTTTTCTAGCTATACACACATACGTTGCTGTCCCTGTAACGAAACAATTTATTCAATTCATTAAAAAGTCTTATCTCATTTGCTTTCAACTCTTATCTCTTTAAGTTCAACATGGTATCAGAGCTAATTTTTTGCTTTGCTCTGCGTTTGTGATAGCTTCACAATTCTTTTCTATTTGTAATTCATTTTGATTTAATCTGATCAGCATGAATTCTCAATTATTTGATAATGTTATTGGTTCGAGATCTTGGTTGAATAAATTTTCCATTGATAAACCTTCCAGCCTTTATTTCCTGCATCATTCAGACAGTTTAGATCTAATTCTGATTTTACGATCTCTCACAGGAGACAACTATGCCCCCTGGAGCATACCAATGTCGATTGCTTTGTCAATAAAGAATGCGTTTGGTTTTGTTGATGCTTCCATTCCTGAACCTGAAGGTACAGATACTGAACTTGTTGATCTATGGATTAGAAATACCAATAGAGGTAAGAGCAAAGACAAACCTTTTTGCACTCATTGTAATTTTCTGGACATACCATTGAAAAGTGTTATAAAATTTATGACAAGCCTGCAAGATATAAGTCAAAACAGCAAGAATATTCTTCTAATTCTGTTAACTAAGTTGTCACAGATGTTCCTTTTGACTCTCAACAAAATCTTAATGGTTTTTTTCAAAATCTCGGCCCATATCAGTATCAACAACTCATGAATATGTTATCCAATCACTTGACTTCCAGAGCAAAGATTATAAGTACAGATACCATCAATCATTCTTTCCCTACAGGTATTTTTTTCTATTTCTGTGAATCCAGTGCCTGCCTCTCTCAATATTAGATCGTAGATTCATGAGCTACTAGACACATTTGTTAGTCTGCATCTGCATTTATTTCTTTATGACATATGTCATCCTCTTTAATTTCATTGCCAAATACCTATTTGTCTTTATGGAGATGTCAGACTCAGCTCTAAAATCACTCTTTGAAATGTGCCTTTTGTTCCTCAATTCACTTTTAACATTATTGCTATGAGTGTCTAGATTTCGAGATCTCAGCTCACTGTTAGCTTTCTTTATGTTTCTTTTATCACCTAAGATCTCAGCAACAAGAGAATGATTGGCAGGGGTGAAAAGATTGAAGAGTTATCTATTCTAGACATTTGTTCCTTAAATTTAGTTGCTACTGTTTATATTAATTCAGTTTCAACTCATATTTAGCACAATCGATTTGCCCATTTATCATTTAAATATTTAGATTGTTTAAAAAATAAATTATGTTGTGATGTTTTTACTATGAATAAAGGTGATCCTTATTATAGATGTCCATTAGCCAAACAAAGAGGGTCATCTTTTGTTTCCAATAATAACCTTTTTGGTGCTCTTTTTTGATTTTATTCACTGTGACATATAGGGACCTTATCTTGTTGATTCTTATGCTGGTCACAGATTTTATCTGACCTTAGTTGATGATTGTTTTAGATTTACTTGGGTTTTCATACTTAAGCACAATTCTGATGTTGATACCATTATTTTCACATTTTTAAGATGGTTTTAACTCAGTTTAATGTCAAGATTAAAGTCTTTTGATTTGATAATGCACTAGAATTAAGATTCACAGAATTCTTCTTTAATATGGGGGTCTTGCATCAATTTTCGTATGTGGAAAGACCACAACAAAACTTGATTGTAGTAAGAAAACATCAACCCTTATTAAATGTAACTCAAATTATATTTTTTTAGTTTGAATTCCTATTCAATTCTGGAATGAGTGCATACTTACTGCAACCTTCGTCATCAATATGACTCCTTCACCTTTGATTCATCATAAAACTCTTTATGAGTTTTTATATGGTTCGATTGCAGATTATTCTTCTTTAATTGTGTTTGGATGTCTTGCATTTGCTATTACTCTTTAATTGCATTGTACAAAATTTCAGCTACAATCTCAGCTTTGTGTTTTTTAGGATATCCTTCTAGCATGAAAGTATATAAATTGTATGATGTTATTTTAAAAAAGGTGTTTGTTTCTTATGGTGTTATATTTTATAAGGAAATATGTCTTTATCATACCATTACTTCTTTGAATGAGCTACTGGATCCTTTCCCTAACTTAGTTCTTCCTTTGCCATCTCAAGATTTATCTTATTATTCAAATAAATTGAATCCAATAATGGCAGAACAGTTTCTGGATGTTGTTTTTAGCCCCATTGATTCCTCTACTGATGATCTGCATCTCTTATCTTCCTTTGCTGATGATTTGCATCCTTTGTCTTCTTCAGCATCTGATAGACCCTCACTTTATTTTCCTATTCCTGATGCTACTATTACCATTAATGGTCCTTGTAGGTCCAATCAATCTACTCGACCTCTTTCATAATTAAAAGATTTTCATTGTCATATCCTACTTTATAAGTCTTTACTAACGTGCACTACTACATATCCTTTGCACTGAGTTTTGTCTTATGATTCTTTATCATTTACCTATTGGAATTTTGTTCTCAATGTGTACTGTTATGATAAACCCCAACACTTTCATCATGCTGTCAAATTTCCTAATTGGTGAGCTGCAGTACATGATGAAATTATTGCCATGGAACAGAATAAAACCAAGTCTATTATTCCTTTGCCATTACATAAACATTCCATTGGTTACAAATGGGGGTATAAGATGAAATTTGACTCTGATGGTACAATTGAGAGGCATAAAGCCTAGATAGTTGTAAAAAGATACACAATAGGAATGACTTAACTACATTGAAACCTTTTATCTTGTAACAAAGCTAGTTACTATTAAGGGTCTTCTTGCACTTGCCACTAGTTAAAAATGGTATTTGATACAACTAGATGTTCATAATGTCTTCTTAATGATGATTTTTTTTGAAGAAGTACATATAGATTTTCCTCTTGGATATCTTCCTCGGGTGGAGAAAAATCATCAAGGGCAGAAATTTATTTGCAAACTGTATAAGTCCATCTATGGCTTTAAGTAGGCCTTTCAGCAGTTGTATTCTCAAGCTCTTCTCTAATTTGATTTTCACCAATCAAAATTTGAATATTCTTTGTTTAGTAAAGGGTATAGCTCAAATTTTATTGCATTATTAGTTTATGTAGATGGTATTATCGTTACAAGTTCAAATCTACATGTCCTTCAACTTTTCAAAGCATTTCTTCATTCTCAATTCAATTTAAAGGATTTGGGATGCTTGAAATTTTTTTAAGGACTTGAAATTGCTCATTCTTCCAATGGTATTATTGTAGATTCTTAATGTCATTATGCTCTTCAATTGCTAGAAGAGACTAGATATTGGCATATAAACCTGCCTTTGTTCCTATGGATCCTAAGCTGAAACTTTTAGCTTCTGATGGTGACATTCTTCCTTATGCTTCTTTTTATTGCAGGCTTATTTGCAGGTTATTATACTTTACTCTTTCACAGCCTGATATCACATTTACAATGCATCCTTTAAGTTAGTTTTTAGCTCAGTCATGTTTGCTTCGCTTGAATGCTGTATATAATTTTTTTCGCTATTTAAAATGCATTCCTGGTCAAGGCTTATTTTTCTCTTCAACTTCTACTCTCAAACTTTAGGCTTTTTCTAAATGTTGATTGGGGACCTTGCCTAGATTCCAAAAACCCAGTCATTAGTTTTTATGTGTTTTTTAGTGATTCATTGCTCTTCAGCTGAGGCTGATTACCGTGCCTTAGCATTTACAGCCAATGAAATTACATGGATAAGACCATTACTGCATGATTTCTAGGTTGATGTTTTTTCCCCGGCTCTACTACTTTGTGATAATCAAGTTGCCATTCATATTGCTTATAATCCCATTTTTCATAAACACATTAAAGTCAGTTGCTATTTCATTCATGAGAAGGTCACTGATGGTTCCATCAAACTTTTACCTATTCGGTCTTAACATCATTTAGCTGATATATTTAGGAAACCTCTTCCTTCTTCTGTGTTGCTACAGATTCTTTCCAAGATGTCTGTGAAAGACATTCACAGTCTATCTTGAGAGAGAGTATTAGATTAGTTAAGTCTGTTATAATTGTTAGTAAATTTGTTAGAATTCCGTTAATTAATTAAATGATCATTGTAGTTAGTTAGATATTTTTCTAACTATACACATATATATAGTTGTCCCTGTAATAGAACAATTTATTTAAGTGTCTTAGAATATATTTATATGATGTTTACAAATGTTGAAGTTACAGTGGCTGATGGTTCTAATGAACTAAAACAGCAAATTGAGGCTCTTGTTCTTAGTGTGATTGCTTATTTGGCATTTTCAAAAGTGCTTTTAAAGCCATAGCACAACAGTACCAAATAAAGTTGGTAAGTCATATGTTAACTCCAATCATGGTAAAGTTGTATGGTCTTCCCCTTCATGCAACCAAGTCATTGCTGTCATTCGTGGTCTCTCAGCTCATCACTACCTAAATAACTCTGATGTGCCATTAAACGAAATATGATAGCCCTTATTTTAGGCTTTTCTCTCCTAGAAATACATTCCATTTAGATCCAAATCACAATCTAAATATATTGACAGAGTAAGTTGCTTGATATATTATTTGATAAGTGTGTCTAGATACTTTTGAATTTTGTTAGTTATACATTACCTAAGTTACCTCTTAATTAAGAGTAAGAGCTCAATCATAAAGTTGGAGAGGAACAGCTAAATCCCTCTCAAATGGTAAGAGTACAATCACCTACATTTAGCTTTATGCATCACTAAGTATACGTGATATGATTTTAAGAAGTCATGAATGCATGTGGCATCAACATTTTAATTTTGAATTTATTTTATTATAAATTATAAGAGCCACCTTTCCATTTTTGCCCATCATTCCATTACTCCATAGACAAAATTGACCTTATATCACATAGGTCAATAAATTAATTTGGAGTTCAAGGATGTCCATAAAGATCTGAAGGTAAATATTTAGGTATTTTAAAAAAAAATACTCAAATGAGTGATAATTCTTTTATTTTTCAGAAGAATGGACGAGAAAATAAGATTATTTATTCTCTCATGTAAGGGAATGATGACGACCTTTTTCCTAAAGATGATAAATCACGATTTTCCTTCTAAAATAATTGAACTTTCAAATTTAACATTCATTTATGTATTTATTATATTTTTATTTTAATTGATTTTATGTAATTAATTATTTTATAAATTATTAACATAATTTATTTTGTTTATAAACTAATTTATCAACATTAATGTTTACTTTTGTCATAAAAATTCAACATTATTTTATAAATTATAATTATTTTTATATATTTCATATGTATATTAATTTATAATTTTCTTTTATAATCTCATAAGTATCTTAATTCGTACAATTTTTTATTTAGTTTTTTATTATATAAAAAATAATTATTGACGTGATTATATTTTATATTAAAAAGTAAAATTTGAATTTAATTTAACTTTTAATAATAAAATTCATGAAATATTTTAATAAAAAAATGTATTAATATAATGAATATTTATTTTTAAGAATATTTAGAAAATATATAATTAACTATTTACTATAATAATTATTTTAAGAAAATATAATTACAGCTAAAATTAAAAAAATAATAATTAAAAATTTTAATCTAATAACAAATATTAATAAATTTAAAAATAAAGGATATTTTTATCTAAATAAAAATAATAATTTTTTTCTATTGATGATTTTATTGCACAACTAAATAAAGAAAAATTCATTTTTTTTTCTTTTTACCTTCCTTCCTTTTCTTTTCTTATTATTTTTTTATTTTTAAAAATAAACACACCCTTCATTTTTCTCGTGTACTTGTAAGATACAAAATTAATGAATGAGGTACAAATCCTTATTTTTTTAATAGACCTACGAGTAATATTTAAATAAATTTAACCATAGTCATTAAATTTGATGACCATGTTTAAAATAAATAATCAAACACGTATACGAATAACACATCCTTTAGCACTCTTATTAAAAGATAATTAACGTAAAAATTTTTATAATATAAATTATATATTTTTTGAATTCAATGTTTATGTAACACTAATTGGCATTACCACAACTTAATATGAAAGATCCTAAGCAGTGTAATTTATTGTCATAATAATACAAGACAGTTCACGATGATTAACACTATTATATTTATTTATATAAATGATTCCATACAAAAATTTATATCATTTTAACACTTATGCTAATTAACATGATAAATTTATATTATCATCGTGTGTTTTATGCAATTTTTTTATTTTATAAAATAATAAAATATTATAAATAAATTTATACCAGTGTTTATATTTGTAAAACTGTTTAAAGTATTGTAATATTCTCTCAAAAATTAAAAAAAAATAAAATAAAATAGACATGTCCGCACTATAGTACCGCTCCATTACATTTGATAAGAACACCGGTATCTGAATGCTGACAAGTGACAGCAGCTGACGAGCGACGAAACAAACCCATAAAAGGACAAAATCTTGATTTAAAGCTCAATTGCACTGAAACTGTGCCCCCCACCTTTACACTCCCATTACTTAAACACCCGAGATTCGCTCTCCTTCAACGCTCCTCAATTTCAATTTCAGAGGTAACTCTCTCTTTCTTGATCTATTCTTGTTATTGGTTCATCGTTGCTGTTGGGCGGCTATATGTTTCGAATTTGGTACAACTGGTGAATTCTGTTGGAATGATTTTCTGTTTAACCAAACAAGAGTCTTGAAAGATTTTTTTTTCTCTTTTACGATTTTTTATGGCACTGAAGCAGAGTCGTGGATGGTTGCTTTTTGAAACAAAGAGGCTAATAACGAAACTGAAATATCAATGGCGGAAGAAAGCTAGTAACTTTAGACACACACACACACACACACATATATATATTGGCTACACTTAATAGTGCTTTGTATTATTATCACTGATATTTACTGTAGAAATTGAGGGGTCCTCTATTCGCCTTTACAGAACAGTTTGTTAAAGCTATGAGTTTTTCTATGACGAAAAATGTACGCATTTGTTTTGGGATATTAGACTGATTTTTAAGGTATTATCCAAAAAAAATGTTTTAAAAATTTCTAGACAAAGCCAATTTCAAAGGTTTTATGTATTCCTTGTTTATTAACAAAGATTAGTATTGGACCGCAAACTGAACAAGCCTTAAGCTTCTGTGTTGTCCCTTTATTTTTATTTTTCCCTTCCCTTGATTGTCCCTTTAACCTTACCACATTGTAATTGTATTATGATTAGGCTTAAATCCAATACATCATAAAACTGTTGAAGAACAAAATACAATGACACTTTCTCTTTTCATTCTTTGGTTAAACAAATAAATTAGAAACTGAACCTTTGAAATCTTCACTTCTTCTTTGAAGTCATTTGCTTGTTATTGATGCTGTGAATTCATCAAAGTTGTTATGGTAAATCTAATAAAGCAGATATTTCCCAAATTTATCTTCCTTTTCAGTATGATGAATTTTCTCTCAACATAAAACAGGATAGAGGGTGGCATTGTCACTTTCAAACTCTTTAGACATGTTTGGAATACTTATATCACAACTTTCAATCTCTTTAGATATGTTTCATATGCTAGAATTCCTATTCTTGGGATAACAAGGTCAATAAATAATTAATTTCAAGTGTAGCTGAATCAGAAGTTCTCTTCAATATAATAGTAGAATATCTGACATAGGTACCTCTTTTATTGATTTTTATTTTGGACATGTTGCCCTGTACTTACAAAAGGAGTTGCTCATTTGTCAATCATATTGTTACACTTCTTTAGATATGGATCAAGCTATTGTAAATTCAATGTTATTTGAAGCTAACACTCACCTCAAATGGTTCATGCAAGCTTTTCCTTCTCATAATACTCATTCTTTTGCTAAATGAAAAGACGTTTATTTGTGAACATTTTATCTTAGGAATGATTTTACTCTGTTTTGTTTGAAACTCAATCATCCAGATATGGATCAATAATTGAAATTGTTATTGCCAATACTTATTGATACTCATTGTGAAGTTATTAAATACAGAGCTAATTAGTTCTAGAAAAGAAAAATGCAGAACTCATTAGTGGATTTGATGCTGTTAAAATTTTCAAACTTGTCAAGTTCCATATCATCAAGAAGACCAGGAAGTTGGTTTCTCCTCTTAACGATTCTTTCTCCACTTTGGAAGTAATTAAACAAATGAAATTGAAAAAGAAAATAAGCACTAGCAAAAAAGCGCAATGGTCTCTATTTCTGATGTTTATGGGAAACTGGATATTGTTTGTTGGAGAGAAGAAAATTGATTTATGTCAAGCTGGTTCCAATGTTAAATTTTCAGTAGTAAAATACGTGTTGCATTATCTTTAACTGCATAATCACTGAATTTTTTTTTGTTTTACCTTGCCTTGATTGATTTTGTATTCCTTGGTCCAGATCTTTGGTCACATTGGTTAATTGCACAAGCTTTTGTTGGTCGTTTGCTATTTAAGATTAAGTGGCGCAAGAACAATAGACCTCATCCTGTAAGCAAAGACTACATGTAGTTCCAACGGACTTTCAGATTCAAATATGGAGAACAAGATAGTTCCTCCTCCTTCAGGAAATTCCGACATGAGTTTTCTGGTTGATTCAACAAGAAAGAGAAAACTAACGGCTGTGGACGAACGGGAAAAGAATATTTCTGAAATTGATTTCAAATATAGTTTTTCAAAGAATTCAAACCGACTACCACCTAAGTCGTTCCATTCTGTAGGATCCTTATCATTGAATAAGATGCCAGTTAGTGAGACCCTTACAATATCAAATGGGCCAACCCAAGCACACAATTGGTTCGGCCAAGCAGGACGACTTATATTGCCACCTGTTCCTGATCTCTGCAGTGCACAGCTAGGAAAATCCAAGGTTGGTCTTGGTTTGCAAGAGACAATGGGCTTTGGATACAATAATTATGTTGTTGCAGATAATCAATCACTGGAAGTACACAATTTATCCTCAAGAAATTTGCAATCCTCTGACCTATTTCACCAATGTTTTGATGGTCCTAATGAGTTTCCTGTACAATTAGGTGAAAAAGCACATTTTCTGGAAACTGGTCAAACTTTGATCACCGCTGGTTCATCTGTTGCAACAGCCTCTTTGGAGCCTTGCACTGAGCATACTGAGAATGATAGATCATTGCAAAATGAAAAAGAAGTTGCCAATGATACTGTAGGTCTTTGCCTAAGTGATAAATTAAGAGAAGATGATCAAGGTTATGGAGATGGAAATATCCAAATGATGAAGAAAACAAAAGGATCAAATTCAAATAATTCCTTGGTGCAGAAGATTTCACCTAGAAATGATGATAATCCTGCTGATGTTGCTATTAGAGAATGATCAAAGAAGTGAGAATAGACATGCTTCTTCTAAATCATCAGGATGAAAAAATTATACCACTTGCTGGAAAGTTAGCTCCAACAACTGCTGAGAAGCTCTGGGATGGGTCCCTTCAGCTAAATTCTTCTGTAACTGTGTCTGCTGTTGCCTTCTTTAAAAGGTTTATTTAGCTACTTCTGAAACTCAATTTCAATATGGATATCTTCTTTGAACTTCAGTTCCAATGTACATACTTTCAGTTCAATGGTCACGCTTCTTTGCAAGAACATGAAATTTATAGATCTGCATGCAGTCATTTAGAATGACATCAGTCAATCCTCTTACTTCTCTCTCTTTTTTTTAAATTAATATCTTAATTTTCAGATAAATTATTAGAAAAAAATAATGAACTATTAGATATCAAATAGAGAAATGTAAGGGAGGTATTTACTCACAGTAAGCAGTTGGGAGACAAAGAAAATATGGAAAGAATAGGAGAGAATGAAACCCTAAAGAACTAGGGCATACAAACTCTAAAAGTATGTTTTGTCCACTTGATATGGAGCAGAGCAATGAAATCCTTATAATAAATCTCTTGCAAGACCTCTAATTTTCGAATAGAATGACACTTAACAAATTTGGTACTTTAACTCGTGAATAAGATTGAAATTATCCAAATCCTAGATTCAACTCCCCATTTGTTAGGAATGATGGTACCTACAAGTTAAGGTTCAATGGGAAATTTTGATAATCATTCTGTGGTTTAGATTTGGAACTTGATGCAATTATAGATCAACAAACAACTTTCTGAGTTGTGATTAACCACACATTTGATCATGTCTTTGAAAACGCATAAATCATACGGCAGACGATAGGTTGCAGAAAATAGCTAACGATCATTTACACACTTATCCACTGGCTCCAATGAGATTGGGTCCCGACTAAGACACAGTGCAGTCAATGTGATCAGAATTCTTTTGTTAAACGTTTGGACGTCTATAAGGACTCAATACGTACCATGGTGCCGGAGTTCCGTGAGTTCTTGATAGGCATTTTAAACTGTATATGATCTTTATAACTGTGCCATTTACTAAGCCATGGGCGAGAACCGGGACCCTATGCACGGACAGATGACGACAACCTACGTTCCCCGTACACGCAAACTGAAGGTATAACTTCGGTAATATGGCCAGAGACTATTTAATATGAAACGAAAAAGTGATTGTTCATTTTATCTCTTGCCCCGCAACGGTTGGGTTGGTATAGGAGTCAGGTTCGTGATTCTTCATGGGTCCTCACGTCGTCTGTTTGATCAACATTATCCATGAGTCCATGGCCGGTCGACTTGCTTAAAAAACACATCGCCCCACAATCTTTTTTTTCTGAATAGTTAAAGAACTTTCCTTTTCTTTTTTGAGAGATTGAGCTTTTTTCCAAATAATCTCATGTTTGTCCTCTCCTTTTTTCTAAGATTCCTATATTGGTGTACATTCGTGGAGTTCCTTAGATGTGGTGGTGCGGATAGTAGGAGCCGTGGAGTAAAGAGGGCTCGGGTGGGAGGTTATCTGTACATGTGTCAATAAAACAAGCTTATAGGGTGAGGAGCAGGTGGTAATGGTAATCGTTGGAAGTGGCTCAAACAGAGGGGGAAAAGTCCAAGGATTCCTTGAAGCTGAAAAATATTTACTCGAATACTTTTGTTTACTTTTAGTCTCTGCTGAACTCAAACAAAGATATTTGTTACCCTCATAGTTAAAGTATGATTAGATTGTGTGAGAATAGATTGAGTTGAGTGCACTACAGGATCAACCCATACTTCCATTGCTTGTAGTTAAAGCAAAAGGAGAGCATTGCTCAGAAACTTTACGTCTCGTAAGAGTGTCAATACAGGTGTGGTCAATGATCATGCGCTTTGTTTCTGGGCATCTGGGTCTGCAAATGGAAGGCAAAGGTCCAGATCTTGGAGACAAAGGGTGTACCGCATGGAAGTTATTGTTGTTTTGGGGAGTGAAAACGGCCTTTTCCAGTACGTCCGATACATTTCTGGACCGGCATGAACCAAATGAGGAACGAAACATGCGAGAGATTCGCAGCTTGAATCGGTTTTCCATTAGAGAGAGAGAGAGAATTTTGAAGGTGAAGGGATAACTTGACAGTATCCGAAGGAAAAAAATGAACTAAATACGTGAGAAACAGAGAGTGGAAGTCCTTTAAATGATAATTTAATGAATGTCTGATCATACTTTTTTCTGTTTCTCTCGTCTTTTTCCTTGTCATTATCAAAGAGATTGACAATCTTATTAGGTTAAAAATATTGTTTGAAATTGTTGACATTTCCTTTTTCTTTTTCTATTCTATTTTTTTTTCTTTCAAGACAAGACAGAGGCCAAACAAAGCTCTTGCATAAAGCAATATCTCTTCAGCGTTTTATGTCGCGACAAATTGTAGCATTGCCATACACTTGCCCATTGCTGAAGTGCATAGGGGACCAAGTAAATAAGTGAATTGCTGTGCTGGGCTGTCGGTGAAGCATTTGTAAACATTTCCAAATTACCTATGTAATGTGAAAGCCACAAGTATAACCACCCCAACTTAAGTTGACATTTATAGTGGGATCTTATGTAGCACTAGGCAAAATTTTCATCTGTCTATTTCGGCCTGTCTATATCACCTCCTCGAGTTCTTGCACTACTACACTATCCTCCTCGTCTGAATAGTAATCACTAAATTATTACTTCGATTGTCGCTTTTCTGGGTCTTCTTTACATTTAATTATCTTTTCCTTTGAATACTTGAACAGCACTATCGGCCATGTTGTATCTTCTAGCCGAAGAATTTGAGTCGAGCTTTTTTATGTAAATCGGTGACCCATCTAACATTATTTGTCTCCTTTGCCAGGATTGATGTCAATACTTTTTTGGGATTTTTTCTTGCTTCGTGAGTTTTCTGTAGTTACCCTTTTTGGATAAATATTATATGTCCACTAAAATTATAAGCATTCTGTCAGAACTGTGAGGACTACACGGTTTATTTAGTCTATGTTTGATTGTCACGCGGTAGATACGAGTAGTACACATCACAACCTCTAATTATTTCACGTGCGCATTGATTATATACTAATTTGCATGCGCCAGTGGTGTGGAGGAAATAAAAAAAAAAGTAAGAAAAAAGAAACAAATGACAAAAGGATAATGATATTACATTGGGTTTCCACAAATTATTGATAGAAAATAATTAAAGATAAATGAATGTTATTTCAATTGAAAGAAGGATCAAATGTATGTTCAATACTTGCAATTCAGAACATGGAATAAGATAAGGCCTATCATAGTTTCCACATTCCATATGAGGCACTATTGTAGCCTTAGAGACACAATATATTTTTGAAGCACATCTCAAAAACTCCAAAATGACTATGCTGAGATACCTTAGTTGTATAACCCAAGTATTTTCACTAGGAAAACATTGCAGGAACGATTTGAACATTTAGTCAATACAGTTAGAATACAAGCGGTCACCATGTATACCTTATTATTTTAAATTATTATTTAAACATAATCGAATGCATGTAATCATGTAATTTTTAATGTGTCACTATGTCGCTGACGATTGGGCATTTATAGACCTATAGAGCAACCTTGTAGCGAAGTTATAATGCATGTGATTGCGCGTGAGAACAATACATTCGAAGTGGTATTGAATTGTTATAATTGAGGATCTAATAGCACTAGCAGAAAAAAGATCAGATTGTACACCATGAGAGAAGCTGAAATGCTTCAGAGACAGAAAGATACGAAAAAATTAATGTGATTTAGCTGTTTAAAGCATAATGATATTACGCATATTTGGTGCTTATCTATAAAATATTTTTATTTAATAATTTCTTTATTAGTATTCATATTTATGTTTTCCATGTTGGAGTATTCTTAGTCTATGCTTGTGGTAAATTTATTTTTCTCCTTTCATGAGTTAGGCATGAATCTCGCACCTAGGATCATTCAGTAAATGATTAGAGTTTAAATAGGTGTTTATGGGTGGCACTGATATTTAAATATAGATGGCAATTTACACATATATCTAAACCTTCTGTTGAATTATAAAAAAGATATTCAAACAATTGATAATAGAATTCTTTTGGTTTATTGAGTTATAAATAAGCACCATCATTTTGGCTCAGAAATCCAACGTTCAATCGAAAAAATAGCACACCTACACTGCCAATTCCCACAGATTCAGAGGATATACTTTTAATGTTGTGAATCCTGAAGGAATTTTTGTTCTGGATTCATCAAAGAAGTTATATTGTATAATACGCTGTATCAACTAGACAGGGTCTGGCTGTCTCAATTGTCCAATCCTGTTTAAGTTGGCTTATTTTGTTTTACGTCTGTGTCTTGAATTGAGTTCGGAAAATTATGGTAGTTTGTTATGCAATTTGACATTATCGGCTCTTCGACAGAGTTAGTCGTTGGAAATAATACAGAAATATTTGCTTACAATGCCAACTCAACATGTATTATGCATACTTGTGTATTATTTCTACCGTTAAGTATCTGTTGCAGGATGTAGAAGTGAAAGACTGGTTGATTTTCCATGTTTGTCCATCCCCAACTCAAAAACATAGTTGATTATGCATCTGTTTATGTATTATCTATTCCACTTGTTTTAGTTGGTGATATGTCATTGTCATGCTCTTGTCTTCCTAAAACCTGATTTTTCACTCCTCGTGACATATTATTGCGTGCCAATTGATATACTGTACCATCTTTCTTCTCTATCATATCCCTAACCTTACAAAACTTCTGTAAATTTAAATTTGTTATCTGGCACTATTTTAGGAAGCACATGCTGTGTGATAACAGAATTAGCTAAGTGAATTACTGAGGATATGTTTTTTTTCTTTCCATATTGATGAAGTGACTGCTGATTATTATAACATCATTTGATGGAACTTAGACATTTTCAGACCTTGTGATTGAAAGATGACTCAAGTAAATAAAGAATTTGCCACTTCTTAATTTTAGAGATTATTTTGGAAGTAGAACGTGTATGATGAGGAAAAATATTTAGCTGAACAATCATGCAATCAGTTTGAATATCTAAGGTATGGTTGCTCTCCCCAAACCAGTAAGTATGGTATAGATTATGGACTATGAAATAATTGATGTCTATTTTTGACCATCGCAAAATAAAAGGTCTTCCAGTGAGTGTCCTTCAAAATGCATTTATATATACAACGAAAAATTATCAGTGACCTCTCTATGGTTTGATCTATTATCAAAAACTGCCCTAGGTTCTGGAAATAATCAGAGTTCCCTAGCAATTTATAATTTTTAAAAATCTAAGGGAGGGAGGGGTGGTTTGACTATTTTTAAACCTATGGATTTTCTTGACAGTAGGCCAAACTGTCGGGGTCCTGGTCATTACCCATATAGAATAAATGCTGTGTAGCATTCTTTAATCTAGACTAAAGGAAAGGAAAGGAAAGAAAGTGCTTAAGCTGATAGATTTAAGATCAGAATGCTGGATCTGTAACAATCTAGGATTTCAAAGATTGATTTTTGTGGAAGGACAAGTTGATATTACTCTTCTTTAGTTGAAACCTTTAACTTATGTCACAAGATAAAAAGATAGGAAAAAAAGGAACCCCAAAACAATATTCACATAGAATATGCAGCAAAGAAAACAAACTAACAAGGAAAATGCCCTTGAGACATTGCTCAAGCTGCAGTCTTGATTGAAGATTGTAGCCATCCTATCTCTACACAGCTTGGTTTTGGTTTTATGAACTTTTCCAAATGCATATAACCAAGACACCAGTAAAAATACTTCAAGTTAACTGTTACTCGATTTATTGGGACTAGAAGGACTCTTCGATTTATCTTAATCTTTTATTCTGGGAATGACTGCAGATGGAAACTAAATGTAGCTGTGTGTATTTCAAATAAAAATAACGGTCATACCGGTCCAAGGTGCTCGTTGTAAAGTTTGAAAATCCTCAAAGATCTAAACCAGAGAGCATATTGGGACTACAAGCTATGAGGTCAATCTGCAAATACTTAAGGATTGTTGACAAATTGTTGACCTGACTAGCAGAAGTAGAAGTTAGACCCAAAATTATAGCATTCATAAAAGAAGAAAATGCAAGGTGTAGAAAATTGTTAAAAAAACTGCTGTTAATTTGACATTAAACCAAAAAAGATCACCAAGCTGTGGAATGATAAAGAAAGATAATTAACTCAATTACATGTAGTTAAAGCAGCTTCCAGTTATAGTTCTATTCTTTCTTAAGTTGACCCTTTTCTATCCTTGGTTCGATGCCCACCAGAGTATGAGACCGAAACCCCGAAACATCCTCTAGATTTGCAATTGACCACTCATCAATTTTTGTTCCGAACCGTTGTCCTAATGGACAAGATGAATGTGGAAGCCAACTTCTTCATTTCCTTTTTAATGACCTCATCGAAGTTTTGTTAGTTCTGTTTCTCAAAGTGATTCTATCTCAGATCATAGCCATTTTTCCCCAAGACAGCTTTCATGGTTATCAAAAAGTTTCTAAGATCTGTGTAAGTGCACATTTAATGTGCTATTATTTGCAGCAGAATTTCTTCTGGAATTTCTTTTCCTTTTCTCTTTTCTTCTTTGTGAGAATTCAGCTCTTTATAAGCTTGAGAATAACATATTGCATAATGCTCTCTAGTCGTGATAGTCCATATTCTGATGAGCAGACGTTGTAACATATTACTTTTCCTGAATGGATATGCATATTGGTTGGGGGCTTTGTTGCACCGTTAGGCATTTTGCATAACCTGATGAGTATATTGAGATCATCTGTACGAATGTTGCGCGTCTGCTGGATAGCGAACTGACTGCTGGATAACATTCTGAGACATGAAGAACCCCTGTCAAAGAAATAATCGCAAGGGTCAATCGGAAAGTGAATATCTTGTCTAATGACAATAAATCATATACTGAATATTAAGTTCTATGTCCCTATTTCTAATCATGATGATAACCAGGTCCATGTACCTACTAATTGTTTATCTATCGGCAGTGCTAATTTGCTTCATTAATAAAAACGATCCCCGTTCCTCCTCGCGTTTTGGTATACTGTCACAGCAACGGTTGTCGATAATGCACTGGAGGATTGCATATATTCTCCCTGCACTGCCACACCACTGCAACAACACATCATCTAAAAATTTAATTCCGCGGACATAAACCAACCGTAACAACCGATTCCCTGAGCAGTTTATATTTTTGTGGTGTGTTTCTCGTACTATATTGATCTAGTTATCTGGCGGTCCACTTTACATCAATATATCCTACAGCCAAGATACTTGTAATTCAGCATACTGTTTGGCTGACATAGAATTTTTATCTATGAGGGGATCAGTTTTTTTTGGCTAGCATGGGATGAGTCCCTGCGTCTTGCTGTACGACCATTCGGTGTTGTGGTCTTGTTAGAAGATAGCCGACCAAACCAGCTGATACTAGTGTATTACGTATGATAGAGTGAAGTAAATTTAATAAAACCTATATCGTAGTCTACCGACATTGTAGCATCATTAGGCATGACGCGGGCCACATATCGCGTTCTTTGGTGGGTAAGTCAACTTAGACCTCAGACAACAGTGTATATTGTACCAATTATATGTCAGGTTTGAGTAATTTATCTTTTACTTGTTTGGTTTGGGTGGCACTAACCATATCTAGATGATTCTTTATCACTGCCCCTTTTTCTGCAGCAGGGTGGTGAGAAAGCCAAAGCAAGACCGGTTGCCTGCATGTACTAAGATAGGTCGTACAAGAGTACCTGCCATGACAAGAAAGTCACCCATATAGAGCGAAGTTAGATATTCAGAGGTCTATTTGAGAGATATATGTCACAGATCTTTCTGCACGAGGATGAGTCACGAGTGACACCGACAATGGGTATGATGGTACAGGGATATAATATTTACGTTCACATTACTTTTAAATGGCGTAGATTGAATATATATATAGTGGCTTGATGATATATATCTACCATGGCTCTCATCGTAAGAAAGCTACACTAGTATTGCAGATTTCTACTAAATCACACTCCTTGACCAGAGACAGACATACAGGCATCAGTCTTGTTGAGGGTATTTTGATTAGTGCTAATTGATGAGATGCACTGAACTAGTCGAGCTCCTATCTGATGATTCTGAAGTCAGTTACGACGTAGCAAACAATTATGAGTGAGCATTTTGAGTTTCTTACAATCTTTTTGTTGTCATAATCTCTATGTGCTTTTTAAGTTGCCTTTTGTTTCTAAATAAACAGAAAGAGTAATTGGAATGTGCACTCAAAACACCCTTAGTGTGTGCAAGTATCTGGTTGATATAATTAAACAAAGGCTAAACAAAGTGAAACAAAATGAGCTTTGTGAATAGAAAAAAGTAAAGCTTTCAGTTTATTCTTACCCAAGAGGATTGCATGTCTTAAAATATTCAAGAGTAAAGCTTTCTTTTTTGTTCTATACTGTCATATATTCTTTTATTTTTCCAACTCGATCATCTGGATCAATTTTGATTATGTTGCTCTTTGTCCTTTCTGTCTGTAATATTTTCATCTACACGATGTTTGAACCCCTCAAATCCTTAAATTGTATGATTTGTCAGGTTGTTTACGGTGTGAAGGAGCTGGTTCTTCACAGGGGAGTTAGGTTTCTCAGAAATACTAAATACAAAGAAAGAGAAAAAGAAGAGGATATTAATAACTATAAAACATCAGATAATATGAAACTCCACTAGAGAATACGGTGATCAACGAATGATG